>CACRXP010000001.1:0-13439 GCA_902702965.1 Spirometra erinaceieuropaei
CTTACTGCAAAGTGTCTTGTTATGCATTTAAACGTGTTTGCAATGCAAGTACAACTGTTCCTTGTCTGTATATTTACAAACGGCACGTTTCATCGCCTAAAAAGCCCAAACTGCCAATATTCTCGCACTACAGGCGATCTTATGACATAGCTCAGGCGGGAACAACATTTGTTCGCGTCTAGTTGAACAGCTACTGGGCAAATAACCGGTGAAAGACACCTAGTTCTGCGGTCATCATCACAAAAAGTAAGCTAGTTATTCTGCTGATAGTAAAAATATCAGCTCAACAGGAAAAGCTAGTGCTTTTTATCAGGAGAAGGAGGGCTACTTGTTCAAACTGTCGGCAGTCAAACTGTTGAAGAAGGATTAGATACGAGTTAAAGCTTTGCGTCCATAGTTGTTTTCAACCGTGCTAATCGCCTCACAACTCTGCATTTATTGTTTTGACTGACGTTAAGTCAAAATTCCAATGATCGATAGATACATAAGCGCGTGAAGCAGAGGATCGCTTTCGTATTTTCTGCCGGTCAAACTCGATGATATGTCAGCAGTCATTTAGAGGCCGCATTGCCCTCATTAGCAGACGATCAGCCGTAGACTCTTATAATAAATTGAAATGTCGTGAAATTTACCAAGAAACTTTGAAATCTTAGCCGGAGTCGTCAGTTTGTCGACCTGGTGTCACAACTGGAGTCGAAGCTTTCAAAGTCAGTCGAATACAAGGGGCAGGCACGTAGGACTTAGCTGTTGAGGACCACCTTTGAGAACGCCTTCCAACACTATCGGCGCACATACAAGGTCCACGCTACCTTCGTTGAGTACCCAAGTCTTCATCGTAATAGAGCAGAACTCGCCTGTTTCCAGTGCTATCGAAATGTTCGACTGCGACTCTCCCTCGTCGGATGAGTGTGATGCCGTTACAACACGGATGACTTCCGGAGAGAATAATAAAGGTCGTCAACGTCGACAGAATACCAAAATGCCCATATCGTAACGGCATTCTGCAGTCACGAACAGGTTTGTTTGCAAATCTGTCCGTTCGCCGCGAAATGTTTAAGAAACCGCCATCAGAATCCCGACTAACGGTCTTCAAGTCTCTATTCAATGGCGACGGATTCCTCACAGACTTACATGGCCATATGTGGGTAAGCGAAAACGAATGTGTCACATATAATTTATGTGCCAAACCTCTAAGATGAAGTTGGCCATCACAAGTTACTTGTAATGAATCCTCTAACTGCCCTGTGGCACCTGTGTAACATTTGTGATCTACAGCACGTTAACAGTGCAGAATCCATTGATAACATCATATTTTGAAGAAAAATGAATCTTTTGGGAAAACGAGCAAACTTTGTTCCGTACATTTTCGATGGTGGCTCCCAAGGTCGTCGTCAAACGTGTGGAAAGAGCGAAAACAGTTTAAATCTGAACGCCTGAAGAATAAATATCGCTTTGTTAGTGTTGCAAATGGGCCTGTGCGGTCGGCTGGCATCACATCTTGATTGGCTATCACCTTTTCCATTTTTCTTTGAGATTTTCGTACATGCCGTCCTGATCGATGTGACGATTGACACATGAATCATCAGAGTGAAGGGCCTCCAGAAATTCCCGGCCTTTCTTATATGGGCAGAAGCCGACAACGCGCGTTTTATCCTAAGCAGATTTGTGCTCAATTTCTAGCTTATACATGGCGACTTGGGATACGTGGCTTCGCCTCTTTACTGCCAACTGGTGTTCAGGTAGGCGTTCAGGGACGGCTTTTTCAGTCTGACCACAATATACTTCGTTTTATGTATATAGGCAACCCTGGTCTTTGGGTGTACAGGATGGCCTCGTAGTATAGTCGTCGGTTTGTGCGTCACTTGTAGTTGATGCTTCGTCAGAGGCCTTTCAACGAGTTTAGACATATTTTCTGTATAGAGGTGTTCGCCAGTCTTTTAGTTTTGACGTCTGATCGTAACAAATTAGTTTCTAATCTTGTTCTTTTTATTCCTGTTTTTCATGCGTGGACTTACAAGATCCCCAGGATGCCAATTTTAGGAAAATTGAATCAAAAACTAACTAAGTTCTATCTTGTATTCTTCGTTCTCAGAGCAGTGTGTCTTTGCTCGATTAGGTACGATGTTAACAACACTCCGTTTTAAGCGATATATATTACAACACTTTCCGCACTATTCTTTGAAGGCCAGTGCTTGTGGCAAGTATGCACTCCCAGGTTTGGCTCGCATAGCGCTAACCTTTTCTCAGAACGTGCCACCGATCTCTCGGCTGAGCCAGTAATGACTTATTTGAAACTTCAATACCAGAAAGACTCTTTTGCACAATATGGGGCTTATTTTCCCGAAAATGTAAGTTACGAAGAGTAATCACCATAAAGTATACTCCGAAGCATTAAACAACGACTTACTTGGCAACTTGAGTAATTATTGGAGCAAAGTTTGTTGGTCCATGAAGTGTGACTGTTTGCAAAGCATATCGGTACGCATCCATGACGCCTGCGATACCTTGACAAAAGGGATTCTCGCGGTTACCATTCTAGAAATGAAAAGTGATTTCCGGTCAACAGATAATTTAGGTTGTGGCAAAGAAGTGTACACAGTCAAAATTCAGATAGATTTTGCTACTTAATTCTTGAGGGGGTAAAAGGTGCAACATGTTGCTGTGGATAACAGGTCGCCAAATAAAGACACGAGAATTAGAAGAGCTTCATGTATTCTTGGAGTAGTCGGATGAGGTATAGAGAACGGAATCCTCTATGCATACAACCGCTGTATTTGACGTGACCAGGATAAGCTGTCTCATTGGTTCTATAGGGAGGAACCGAACATGATTATCCTCTAACCTTTGTCAGCTAAGACCCCATGGAGATCCTTAATTCCCTAGCAAAACTATTGGGCGATTCTATGGAGAACAGATAAATCCACCAACGCTCATAAAAGGCATCCGCAATGGCCGCCTTTCCTTGCCTCCGGCGGCTGAGAGGTTGTGAACAATACTGAAACTATTCTAGAAACGACTGTAAGCAATCCTTAATTAATAATTCACCACAGGCTTCTTCTCTAGAGAGTATTAGAAAGAACAGTCTTTCTCCTGTTATTGCGGACGCTTTTGTTTTTAGTGAGTCAACAAACCATACCACAATTTTGGAGAATTATTAAATGCTTTTGCAAATGGATTGCGTTTATGAGGGTTGCCACTGTAATCCCCACAAATCAAGCGTCAGGCTAAAAAACAGACCTGCCTTGCAAATCAAAGACAACAAGCATATAGTTTTACGAATAACCATACTGACAGCAAGGTACTAACTGAAAAAACCCAGATAAGACTGAACCACTTCTAGTCAAATGAAAACACCACGGAGGTGGGTGACGTAACAGTACATTTGATAGAAATAACGTATATTGTATGGTTTACCCGTACTGAAACCACAGACACTAACTAAGAGCTCAGACACGTGATCCGCTAATATTCGGCCCCTGTCTGACAGAGCTGAGATGGGTTCTGCTTATCGCTGGGCTCCCAGCGTTCGCTGTGTGTTTTCCGGTAAATACTATAGTTTTAAAAGTTCAGCTTTTTAATTTCAGAAACTAATTGCAGCTTCGTCAAAGAACGGAAGGATATAAATAAAATAGTGTCTGGATTTCTAGCAAGTACTCGTGCTGTCAGAGTTGGAAATCATGCAAAATGTGTATATAGCTGGCTGTCTGTTGGAAGTTTATGAATATTACGCGGTTATCCCACTGCAGATGGCAGATTTCGATTCAAATATCTATATCAAAGCGAAGGTTGGGCCTAAAAGGCTTCATTCCGACTGATGTACTCCAAGTAAGTGGCTTGTTTCTGGCAGATTAAAAAGCTGAAATGTTGCCTTTTCACGCAGCTGACAGGCTTGTCCCAAATGCGCGGTAGTCAGAGCATTGGGCGTGGAATTCGGTGGGCCTAGGATGCGTTCCGACCTCTGGTCACATGATATCTGCTTGGTTACGTGTCACACTCCTCTGGTCGCCTTGACACAAAAACTGCCTCTTTTCCCCATAAAGGTTGGACGTCGCAGGCGACTTTCAGTGTTCAGCCTATTTTTCCACCTGTTGATATTTATGTCAACGGCTGAGAAGACGCATTACGATGAGAAGGACGTTTGCCACGCAGTTTCGCCATGTTGCTCCCCGGAGCCCAATCTAGAGCCCTGGCAGGCAATCTCGTAACGATGCAAGAAGAACTATCAACAACAAGAGAGACCGAAACAGCAGTTTTTTGGCTTATTAGCCGCCATCAGTCAGCTTAATGACCAGAGTGTTCAAACTGGAGTCCCAGGCTATCCAGACCTGGTGTTAGGTGCAGTTGACCATTGACGGATAGTAAGTGAAGAGGAAGAGTCAAGCACCAGAACACTGTGTTTATTGTCCTGAGTTTTCAGACTCGTGAAGGAGTCCATCGTCAGAGGTAGCAGCAGCAGCAGAACAAGCGACAGTTATAAGGTATGTAGGCCAATCATCTGGAACTCGAAATTTCGCCTTCATTCGTGAGGGATAGTAAGTACGGACTTGTCTTTGTCGATACCCCTGCCTTAATATACACATATTTATAGATAGGGCAGTGTGTCCATCTTACTTTTAATATGTGAAATAACAAAAAGTCGAAGAACACATTTTACCAATGTTTCCAACGGCACGTAATGCATATGTAAAGTTTTAGGTCCCTCACGCAATCCTCGGTTGTAGTTGCTAGATTTACAGTGTGCAAGGAAGAGCCTTAAATGTCAAACAACTAATCTGGTAAAATAATGGAGGGTGCGCTAGTAAGTATAATTGACAACACAAGAAGAAAATATTTAATGAGCGAGTGTTTTGAAGGTTGTAAACTGTGACTGATCAATGGTCGAGTATCCTATGAGTTTATAAGTGTTGTTGTTAAGATAACTTCAGCTGCATGAATTCGACCGAATGCTGTGTAATCCGTGTTTGATGTTCCATCGACTATTTAATCGATTAACACCTTTTGGCACCTAAATAAATCTTCGGGAAACGAACAGAATCAGTTTACATGCAGTACTTGTCTTTGACTGAACATTACAAAGTTAGTTTTATCTAGGCTGCGTATAAACCGGTCGTGATTCGGTGTGCACAGAATTTGCGGTAGTTTCTGGACGTACTTCAAGAGTCCGGTTTCGAAAGGCGCCGCAGAATTCTTTTGCCTTCTTAAATAAACCGCAAATAATCTCGGGGACGAGGCGCATAATCGACGTTTCAGGCTCGGATTTCTAAACCTCTACAGGAAATTACGTAGCAAAACACGCCCTTCTAGTGCTACCCGTCCTACGAACGTTTAAGAAAAATGTAGGTAAAAAAGGAGTGGCGAAACCTCAGTCTACGGTTTTTGTTATCATTGGCTCCCTAAATGCGTTTCAGGATTTTTGCGGGTCTTACGTAGAATTCGTCAATAAAAGGGTGAAATCGAACTGTAAAGTAATAAGATTTCAATGTGCTAAAACCAGAAGCAGAACGAAATTAACATATATATTTGTTGCTGTAGAAAACGGTCAATTGTTATATTAACTATAGGTCAAATGCTTTGGAGGATTTCGAAGTGATCGGATCAATAGGAGACCTTAGAGTAGATGTGCTAACTCATGAAATGTCAACCAAAATTTCGAAATGCGTTCTCCTTTCGAAAAGATAAATTAAGTAGTGTTGTAAAACTAATCACGATGCAGCATAAATCTATAATGATCCAGTTATCTCAGGGTGTCGATTTTCGAAAGAACTTATTTTCGGCTGCATGCAGGATCTAAACTCTGCAAAAAATGACAACTCAAGTAACATGCTATTTTCTCAATGATTTTCGATGCCCTTGAAACTTCAATTATATTTCATGGAAAACATACATAAAAATATTCATTCTTTTACTAATTCGATAGTACATTACGTCTTCTTCCAATTTCATACTCAAAAGAAGAATATAATTCGGTTTTAAAAAAGTTTCTAATTGTGAGAATTTTTAATACCGTTAAGTGGCCGTTCATAAAACGTCATGTATCTGCATTTACGAATGTGGCTTGTAAAGTTAACAATATTGCTCAAATCCACTGCTTAATTTTATGAACCTCATATGGTCTCCTCTTAACACTGTAGAGAAATGCATGGTTTTCCGTACACGGAAAAAATACAGCTTATAGTTTTGAAACCCTGAATGAAAGTGTAACATCAGGTCAGGTTTAAAATTATTCGGGAATCAGAAAAGTTTTTTAAAACCGAATTATACTCTTCTTTTGAGTATAAAAATTGGAAGAAGACGTAATGTACTACTGAATAAGTAAAAGAATGAATATTTTTATGTATGTTTTCCATGAAATATAATTGAAGTTTCAAGGGCATCGAAAATCAATGAGAAAATAGCATGTTACTTAATTTGTCATTTTTTGCAGAGTATAAATCTTGCATGCAGCCGAAAATAAGTTCTTTCGAAAGCCGACACTCTGAGGTAACTGGATTATTGTAGATTTATGCTGCATCATGATTAGTTTTACAACACTACTTAATTTATCTTTTCGAAAGGAGAACGCATTTCGAAATTTTGGTTGACATTTCATGAGTTAGCACATCTACTGTATTTGCAAAGTTTGAGTAAATTACGCAATTTGAATAACTTGACGCTATTAACGCCTATTAGCTCTGCAAGCTGTGGTACCAGTTTTAAATTTCGACTTAGGTTTACTTGCATGCCGAATATAGGTACTAATATTAAATCCAATCATGTGTATCACAGCTTTGTTGCCATCGCACTGAACGCAAATAAGAAGTCATTTGTGCTTACAAGCCTATATACACAGTTTTGAAGTTTGTCGGGATATTTTGCATTTCTTCGCCGTAAGAGGTTTTCAACAGGTTTTAAGTTTGACGCAAAATTAAATGCAAGCATTTCAGTTAAAGAAAGAAAATCTCACTGAAACAACTGCAAAATATTGACGTCTGTTAAGATGGAATTGGGTTGCATAAAATTTATAATCTAGAGACGCGCAGCATTATGTGCCGGACGACGTTTTCGAACAGGCCGCCTCCATTTCTCTGAAACGTGCCGCATCTCTATGAAAAGCTGCAAAAAGGTCAGTGGAACTATTCAGGAAGAAAGAGTCGCAGTTGAATAGGTTTAGAGTTGTTCATGAATTATTAGTGCCCATTCAATCGGCACTAGCAGCTTTCCAGTGCTTCAGGTCACTGAAGCCGCATTTCTCAACTATCCGGTGTTTTTTTCATCAGTTGTAGCTAGAACCCCTAGTTTTCAAAGTTTGTTAGACATAGAAGGTAAGTCACTGAACGACGCTGACTTTTAGGTGCAATGGTTTTAATGAAAGTGTAAATGCTAGATGAGTAACTGCTACAGACTAACATTTCGGTCAGACGTTTTCAAATAATTCGTCTGTTACCATGTTTTTAGAAGTGGAAAGGTTTCTAACTCTGCGTTAACAATGCACAGTCTAATGAAGACAGTGGTCCGCTGGAGGCCGCGCAACTAAACAGTATTATGATTTTTTGGAATTTTGAATTAGTAAATGACTGATATTTAGTGATTACGGGAGGAAGTGTGCACTACGAGTATCGGGTTGACATATTGAAATTTCGCGGTCACTCAGAAACGGGTCTTTCACGGTCCTGCCTTTTAGAGTGGTCAAATCAAAACAAGACTATTTTTACCTGTTTGACGGCGAAGTTGGTGAAAATCAACGAAAGTAAAGGTAGATGCATACCCTTATAGGTGATAAGAAAGAGGGAATATCTCGCCTGAAGTTAGCTCCAGACTTATAGCTTCATAAACTTTTAATTTCATCTTTCATGCTTTTCAATTTCCTCAGAAAGCAACTGCTAACTTTAAGTAGATGGGCTTATACTACGGTATTTAGGCGCACACCGAAATGTGATGTATTCATATTCATGCATAAAATGTAGGTCTGCGCCTATGGCCTCTAGTTAACAGTTTATTTCTGAGAAAGTCAAAAAAGCAACAATTTATAAACTAGAGTATCTACCAGAAAGCACACGGGGAATGCTGGGGGGCCCACTGAATAGCCGAATCATCCACAGTTGTGCCAAGCAGTGGCGGAATATCGGCGAAACACGCGTGTCTGGAGTTTAGGTAGTATCCGTGCTGCTAGTATGGTATCTTCTAAAGCTAAAATGCCATCTATTTGCCTAGACAGCCGTTTACTGTTTGTCTGTCAGTGGACGTCAAAGAAACACAGAAGGGTTTAATCGTTAGCTGCTGCCTTCATGAAAACAGCATATATTGACATTTACTTATGGCAATCTGACTTGGCAAGTTGGTCACGTTATCTACCTCCTCAGTTAAATTATCAACAGGGCGACAGTGAAAACTTTCTAATAAGTTTAAATTATGTCATGCCAGTTCTACTGTTTTATGCTTCCCGCCCACCTGTTGGTGAAGTTGCTTTTGAAAGCGTCTATGCAAGCGAGGTCATTGTCCTCTTGGCAACATTGCCTAGCAATTACGATACACTTTGCCAACCTGAAACATTTTGAGGCTCCTAGGGTAAACCCACTTCTTACAAATGCCGACGGAAGACCTCTAACTGCAACTTAACCTACCCTACTGTGCGGAAAAAATTGTTTTAGGCAAAAACATTTCGGAACTTTTTGAACATTGCAGGTCGTAAATCTCTCACATGCAGGCACGTGTAGGTTGCAAGAAAACCTAACGGTTTCTATAGAAAAAAAGGTACAATTTAGGCAGGTAGATACAAAACTCACAAGAGGGAAATTATGTGAGACAAGATTGTCCGGGGGTATTCGTGCTCCAAAGCCATATGCTGGGAATAAATTGTCACTGTGCGTAACAAGACAAAAAGCAGAAGCCGTATTTTACTGAGAACATATTGTCTAGAAATGACATGAAGGTAAGACAAAGGTTAGCAATTCAGTGTGCCATCCGGTTTATTTTTTATCCCCATTATCACCACAAGAAATAAAATGCTTCGAAACCTCGATAAATTCTCGTATCAGGCAAATTTTCCTAATCTGCTATTGGATATCATTACCAGACTGCACAGACTAGAAAAAAATAAATGAACTTCTTGCTAGGTGAGAATACTGATTCGATAGGTGCGATAAAAACTCAGATAACAACATAGTATGGGAGATCACTTATCCAGCTTGGATGATATAAAACCTTAAAATGCGCATTATAACTTAAACCTTATTTTTGCTGAGAGAAATCAAACGTCAAACTCTGCAGTTAGGGCTCACAACTCGCAAGGTCAAGGTGTGTTCCGATAACCTATGAAATCTTGTTCCAGTAGAAATACTCGCTACAAATCTGTAGGATGTTATTCAAACGAACGTTTAATAATAACCGAAGGTGTTATGTATGCGTTCGTTTGGCATTTGACGCAAAAAATGTCAGCATCATTATATAAGATGGTTTTTAATATAGAGTGCCAGTATGCCCTAACTTGATGCGGAACCCCGTTTTTCTATTCGCATGGACGAACACTTTACAACTGTCGGGAGTACAATAACTCAAGGATAAAGTTTGTCGTTTTATATTTGCAGAGCCAATCTCGGGCGAGTAGAGAACGTACCAAAAATAACGCCTCCCAATATAAGACGGCCATACCCAGTGACTCCATGTGCTCTCGTCGTGTAATTTTTTACCTCGACCGTTTAGTCAGGTATTTTTCTGATTAATTGCGTCTTTCGGATAACAACTCAGTTGGAAATGTGTCAGAAACAGTGAAGGGCATCAGGTAATATTCAAAATACTCGAGGTAACATGCGGCAAAGGCACAAATTACACAAACATTGAATTTTCTATCTCCTCTCACCTGTCATAGTCACTAATAATTTCACCAACTGCATGTAGAGCAACGGCGTATTTCGACAACTGTTCTCTCGTGCAATAGTGCAATGTTCCTGGGACCTGTGGACAACCGTTGCTAGCAGTGAAGTCAATTGCGATGCAACAGCTTAATTCGGTGCTAAAAGTAAAAAAAACCCAACGTGTGGAGAATGGGCACGGGTTTTATTAACAGTTGCAGGAAACTCGGAAAGCATCTTCCGTAAACTCCTTACTGACTTTGAACGTATTTCAAACATTCAGTTATTTAATTTCAAAGTAATCTTAGAATATCATGCGACTACTTTGAAGTGCGAGCTTAAATTACCCTCAAAAACTGAAATAGTCTAATAGTTTACAAGTGACGAGTAGAAAGTCATTCAGCACAACTATGCAGTCAAAAAAGTGCGGAGCCGACTAGAGGTAGTGGCTCAATCTAAGAGTACGGCGTTCGAAACTTTCCCATTCTATATTTGGAAGTTCCACTTTTATATACCAAAAATAAGCACGGATAGAATTCCGCATACCGATAGTTAAATAGATCAGCATTTTTCCGGGAGCAGTAACTTTAGAAAATGCATTGGGTCCAGAGGAGTGCAAGCGCTTCGTTTTGACTGCATGTGATTTGAAATTTTTGCCGTACAGTCAGATAACCAGAATACGCAGAATCTTTGTTTATTGGGATTTAAAAGAAGGTACAAACTGTCGACGGAACAAATGACATTTTCCGTAGCCTTAACAATCAGAATATTTCCTATTGTCAATTATGGAAAATGTAAAAGCCATGTAGCTAGAGACTGTGTGATGCAAGACAGAGTCAAATGCTGAAGTTCTTGGTCTCACGCTTCGTTTTGCCTCAACTTCGATTTGCGGGAATAACATATATTTCCTATTAGCTTGCTTGTTTGCTGGGATTGCTGGACGTCGAAGCGGATAATTACAAGTTTGTCACGTGAAATCTTCGCGGATTATGAAAATTGTGTCTGTCACAAATATCGGTCTTCCATGAGCACGAAGTTTGTCCTACAATTTCCATACCAACTTGTCTCAGACAGAAAATGGGGTCGACCACATAAGCCATCAGTTAAAAGAATGCCGATTGTGTGCCAAGTTCGCGGTTCCGCCAATCCTAGCTGTGGCGGATAACTCGGTGCTAATCAGGTCAGTCGTTCAATACCGTCCGATGAACAACATTTTCTTAGTCCTGTGAATTGACACCAAAGTGCTTAAGGCAAAACAGTACGGTCTCATCTTATATACAACAAACTATTGATATCTCAGTATGTTGCTTATTTTACTAAAGTATTTATTTCGACTGCCTTATGTATGAAAAAGGTCGCTGCGATGAAAAAAATTACTGCCTTCTAATAAAAAAACATTTACCGAGATATTCTCAAATACCCAGAGACCTCAATGTGGATGCTAACAGAGCATAATAAATGGAGTATGTCAACGGCGTTCTTGGCTTTTTAATGGATTTCGTCAATTATCGTGATGATATCGGTGCTCATCATCATTATAATTGACCTCGTTTTGACTCTCAAAAGACACCTTTGTTGTAAGTTGACAAGTGGGAGTGACGAAAGTTGAAACCTTATTACAGGTGGAGCCAGATAAACTTACAATTTAAGGGCTTATCTTTCTTATAAAGGCAAACGAAGGCCTCAATCCATAAAAGGAGTTAAAATAAAAACCCTTTTGTGCCCAGACGCAAGAAGAAACGAGTACTAAGGGCACCTATAAGCTATGTGTGGTTGGCAAACAACACCAAAAGGCGATTGTATGTAGAAAAACCTTTACGTTACGGAATCGACAACACCAATGACATATTTATGACCTCGTCATATGTAATCTTTCATTTTCATGTTTTTTACAAGTAATGGTACGTCTTATTGATAAAGCTAGATGAGTGAGACCTGTTTTCGCCATGGCAACGATGTTAAATTACGAGTCTAATTACTATGTTTGAACGCGGAGTCGATGGTTAAGAAGGCAGTCATACTCACATGAAACGATAAACAGTGTCGTAAAGTAAGTATCAAGTCTCCTAAAGGACGACTGATTTTGCTTTCTGCCCAATTTTTTCATAATCACAGTGGCAGACGGCATCGGTCATACCAATCATCTAAATAATTGTAGATAACAGAGGAGCATCCACAGAGCAAATAAATTTCACTTTAATGCGAATTGAAGTCCTACGATGAACACGAGCCAACTGGGAAAGAGATGGCCAATGCCGGGTTCCTGGATAACAAAATAAAGTTCTTCCAATCAAATAATTGTCTGTCTGTCCAAATTCTTTGGTACATAGATCAGAGTCGTAAGCAGAGATACGCACAGGACCGAGTCTAATATTTACGCAAACCTTGTAGTTCAAAGTATACGGACACAAATTTCGTCCAACGTTTCACGCAGCTTTAAGAAAACGGACAAATATAAAAGTCGATGGCAAGGAAATTAGCTCACAAGTCAATACTATATTTATTGACCCTGGACAAAGTTCAGTAACCTGATACCCATCATTACGATTAAGAACTTTATGCAAATGAAGGTTATATATTGAATACTTAGTTATTTGTATGCAATATGATGCATGCTAATTGTCCATATCTCATGAGTTTTTAAATAAAGAGTGGAGAGGGTGCTGAAATCGAATGTGCTTGATTTAATTTGGTTATTTTGGATACGTTTTGCAATTTATTATTAAATAGAAAAAAGCGACTGGAAGCCGTTAGTAACTATCACATGGAACAGACCCACTCGTAAATGCATGTTAGCATGTGGGTGAGAAAGAAAACGTAAGCTGTGGACAACATGTAAACATATACAAAGTAAGAGTTAAAATAAGCATATTACTTTAGGCCTAGGTTTCATGCGAAGAAAATTGATTGTATTTTAAATTGCACACCAACTTTTAGCGGTTTTTCTGTAAACATGCCTCTGCATGTGCTCAGGTCCCTTCAATCTACTGAGAGTCGAACAACTTTGACCCCTCTCACGCACATACGAGAGCCAATTTCGGTCTGTAAAGTAATTAATGTTGGCTAGATAAGCTGGCATGGTCATGAGACAATCGGCCTGCGCCTTCCAGATTGGCTGTAAGCGGCAGATAAAAGACCGTTTGAGATTGCATCAGCGCCTATATTATGGGGTACGGGTTAACAAGTGGACGTCGATCATGCTTTCAGGCGTCCCCTACACTAGCATATCACGCAGACATCGGAGATTAGAGTAATTCATCTGCATAATTCAGTAATGTGCGCGCTAAGGGGTATTTCAAGTGCTGTAGCCCACTTATCTGGGAGGACGTCAGTTAAATATCCCTAGGATTTGCGGATTATTATACATCCCAGTTAACATACTGGACTGCATATAAAATGCCGAAAAATTCGCTTTCCATGCTTAAGCGTTTATTTTAAAAATGCTGCAGACTAGACTCAACCTTTTTAAGAGTTTTACTCTATATGCGACTTCAGAAAAAACTGTTCTTTCCCCAAAAGAGTTCTTTTATCACGTCGGAGGACCCGAAATATTTGTGCTTCATCTATTTCTAACAGGGCTTTTTACATTAGGGCTCCAAATGTGGCGATTCA
>CACRXP010000001.1:26772-88128 GCA_902702965.1 Spirometra erinaceieuropaei
TAAAATTAAAGAACTAATAAACAAGCAACATAATTTTATAATAATCCAGTTTTCCTAGGATGCTGGCTTTCGAACGAACCTCGTTTCGGCAGCATGCAAAAGCTACACTCTGTAAAAAATGACTACGTATGTAGCATGAACTGTTCTCATTTTTTTTCGATGGCCTTAAAAATTCAATTATATTTCATGGAAAACATGCATAAAAATCTTCATTATTTTACCCTTTCGCTAGAAAATTACGTCTTTTTCTAAATTTATACTCACCAGAAAGAGACGATTTGGCTTTAGAAAAGTTTCTAATTGTAAGATTTTTTAATACCACGAAATAACCGTTCATAAATCGTTATGTGTTTGCATTTACGAATGTGGCTCGTAAAGTTAACAACATGGCCCAAATCCACTGCTGATTTTTATGAACCCCATATACTTGCCACTTAATACCGTAGAGAAACGTATGGCTTTCCGTACACGAAAAAGATATGGTTTGTAGTTTGAAACCCTAAATGCAAGTGTAACGGCAGGTCGGGTTCAAAATTATTCGGGAGTTCGAAACGTTATTGAGCACCGAATTATACCCTTCCTTGTGATATAAAATCGGAAGAAGACGTAATTTTCTACCGAATGAGTAAAAGAACAAATATTGTTATGCATGTTTTCCATAAAATAAAATTGAATTTTTAAGGTCATCGAAAATAAATGAGAAAAGTGCATGCTACATAAGTAGTCATTTTCTACAGAGTATAGCTTTTGCATGCTGCCGGAACGAAGTTCGCTCGAAAGCCGGCATCCCAGGGTAAGTGAAGTATTGTAAAATTATGCTGCTTGATGAATAGTCGTCCAACTCTACGTAATTCATCTTTTCGAAGTGAAAACGCATTTCAGAATTTCGGTTGACATTTCATGGATTAGGTAGTAACCTTTTGAATCACAAAGGCTATTAAGCGTTGGTTTGCAGTCACGATCGCAAGATGCGTTAATTTATTCGTATTTTTGTCTTTGAGGGCCTTGAGAATTAACGAACTCATTTTTTTCGAAAACCACGTGATTGATAATCCAATATCGTTTTATCAAACCATCCAGGCGTTGCGAAAGTTGTGGTATTTAGACATCAACTTCAGCGAATATTCTGCAAATTGCACAAAAATCTATCGGCCTTTAAGTATCCAAATCATGAAATTGCATGCAAATTGTGCGCTGAGATAAGATTTCGGCAAAATGGACTCCTATGGCGGAGCATCGCGTCTACGACAAAAAGGAACCTGCTACGGCATGGATCGAGGCACTCAATAGTCTGCTTTACGGATGTCCAGATGTCTTCATCACAGAGTAAAGATTTGGCAGATTATTACTATCGTCCTATTTAATCTAAATTGACCGAGTGCAAAAAACTCGAGGGCACAAATAGGAGTCTGCTTATTGAATAAAACCTGGTCTGATTCAACTACAAACCTTTTGAATATCCGCTATCTAATTTATCCACCCACCTTTAGGTTTTGAAACGACATTAACCTTTAATACTCCGTTTTTGGCTATCTCCTGTTTGTTTCATTGAAGGCAAAAGCGCATGCAAGCCAGATGCACATAGCAGGGCGCGACGTCTACTTCATTGGGTCAAATGTAGCATTTTATCACGGTCGTGATTGTGTCGTTCAAGTGGAACAAATCCAGCTGTCAGAGCCGGTTATAAACTCCTGCCTATAAGGAGAACCTTTCGAATGGTTTACCCCTAGGAATACACTACTTCTGGTTTTGAGTGCCAAGGCTTGGTAGTCCATCTCTTTGTATAAGATACTTGCAGGTTTCTTTTCTGAATGGTAAAAATTTACCTACTCTCCCCATGACCATAAAAGGCTGCTTTTATAAAATGTGTCTATTATCACAATCGTGAAATACGAAGATGCTGAAGACGTGTGGCAGGACTGAGGAACTTGAGTGGCCCATATCGGCGTACCCCGTTCCAACTAGACATTTAGTGCACTTATAAAAGTACGCTAAAGAAAACACTAAATCGATTTTCCGAAAAGGGAGAACAAACTACTATCGATCATCAGGTTTGGAAAGATGCTGGTCAAAAAAGCCGATGTTAAATGACAATAAACATTTTCTTGAAAAATAGTCATTAAGAGTTGGCAGGAAAACATGTCGGTTCGAACGCCGCTGTTGCGGGAAGGACACGTAGTTCTGAAAAGTGGGTGCCTACGGCGAACTAGATTTCGGTTGCAAAAATAACTTTGGCGAACTTATCTCTTGTGTCATCATATACGGTCGACAAAGAAGAACAGAGTTGATTCTTTATCGAGAGGTCTGCGTTTTATCCAGACTCGACGGGCTGTAGCCGTGGCATTTACATTTTATGCATATTTGAAAAAAAGGGGCTCTTCTAGGGATTGATACAGCTCTTTTCAACTTTTTTCAAAGAGACAAATTTTACGGTAAACCTGATGACCTGCGAAAGTACCTGGCCGTAAAACTGCTGGATGCAAAATCCTGTTCAGAAAGATGGATCTGGTCACCATATACGTTTCACTATGCAAATCCTGTAGGGGGAAAACGTTTACCCCTGCACCCTTCTGTACGTTTCTATGCTCTACGTACCCGAGATGCATCATAGTTCACTGTCGACGGAGTACTGGATGTCTTTTAGGTGCAGGATGGATGACTAAATGACTCAGGCCAAGTGTGCTACGAGTCCGTTTTATATCCTCTCTTAGCTTAATGAATCAAAATAACAATGAAGCTTCCATGTACCAATTCTGAGAATCTTCCATAATGTTCCACATGTTACTGACTAACAGAGTAGTAGACGATTGGTAGGCAGCTTTTGCGGTCCTTTATGCGTCCGAATTTTTGACTGATTCCCGACCGAATTACAAACAGACGGGGATATTTTCGCCTTTAAGTAAACAACGACTAAATAACGCGGAGTGGCTGATCACTTAGAACTCTATAACTTTCAAGTTTCGATACTTTTATAGACTAGAAACTCCGTGCATAAATAATCTGTTTTTGCAGCTCTGAAGAATCAAGCACCATTGCAATCAGAAGCAAAAACAAAAACTGTGCACGATGAAACCAAAATCAAGAATTTTCAAGTTTTCACCGCAAATGTTATTAAAATATTGCCACACCTAATAACCATCAAAGACCACCCGCGGAGACGATTCTCAGAACCATTGCATCCAGCTTAAAAATCCGTAAAATGTCAAATATTAAGTTCTAAACCACCAGAGAGCCAAAATACTGAAGGTAGTTTACAACGGCCTTAACCTAACGACCATTAAAAGATTTGAAAATATGATTTTCGATGTTTTGTTCTTTCGTGGTGCATACACGCCCAGATTATCGCTGTTCGACAATTATAGAGGAGGTGCTGATGAAAAAGCCTTTATTTGTTTTCTGCGGGAAAATGATACTGTGAGTTCGAACTCCACCGAGGCGCCGAGTTTTTCACAGTTGGGCCAACCGGAAATGTTAATGTATTACAAAACCGGTCGTGGTAGGTGACTTTGCAGAATACCCAATCATTTGATAAGTCTTTCAATCGAACATTGATAAAATTTGCACTTCAAATTTTTCCAATACTATTTCGAATCTACATAGTATCTGAAATACAAAAAAGGTTTTTGGATAAATTTTGGAGTCAATTTGTTTCGAGAAAGTGGGATCCAGAATAACGTTTAATTTCTTCCGTATCCCCGAAAAGGATTTTGGCAGTTGTCGAAAAGTAAGACCACAGGGGAAAGCAAACTCATCAGTACAGAAATTGTTAGGTCACGTGCCAATTCGAAATCGAGAAATTATAAATGTCCAGACATCAGGTGGCAAATTATGATGGCATTTCTGGTTTGTCACAGTTCTCCTTTGTGCCGTACCAGGACGCCAAATGTCGGCGAGAACAAGATCCTGATTTCCTTTTTATACCCGCGTTTCAAATTGCAAAATCATATATATAATTGTTCTAGGGTGACCTGAAAATTTGGTTGGTCGGATAGAGGGCTAAAAGATTAGTGTCTAATAGACAGTAGCCACAGAAACCTAGAATGTCACTAATTTAAAATACTTTACTGCTCTGTAGGCAAATCCCCGTTATTTAACGGCCTACATGCAAGAACAAATGTACAGTTAATACCATATAAAATCGATGACAGATATCCGATCGGTTTTGCTTCTTCTGCCTCTAACGAAGTTGAATGGGATTTTTAAGGACACTTTAGCGACCAACTAGTTTGTCTCCCTAAACTTTACTTGACTCCTCTAAAACCTTTGTTCCACCACCTTCCACTTTTATTAGAACGTAATTACAGTTTTTTGCTTTTATATCCAGAAGTTAGATGGCGTTGGCGTTACGCAGACAAGGCTTTGCCAGTTAATTTCCGAAAGAAGAGATAACGGTGCATCGCTTAAGCGGCAGTTCTTAGAGTCCGCCAAAATCTTTTACAATAAGAAACTTCCGATCTTTTTGTTTATGTCATATATTGCATGCGAATTATCAAACATCAAGTATTACGCGCAAAATGGCCTGGCCGCACTCGATAATTTCTTTCTTCTGCGTAGTAAGAACTACCACAATCCATAGAGTGTTGTGGTATTTTAAATGACATTCACTTCCGTTTTCCAAGTCCAGTTACTCTACCAGCATGTTTCAATGGCAAGATTATTCTGCATAAACAGTATCTGATCTGTCTCCTGAAGTGGTACTCGTACGTGCTGAATGTGCTTTTGATTAAAATGAATTGCTAAAGTGGGCTTGTTATAATAATTATCGTGTAGCATATTTCCGTCACGTGAGGATATGACATTTAGAATGAGCTTCTTTCCGGCGCCTTACAAAACAAAACTGGGTAAAAAAATTAACTATTTAATACTCCTTTTCTCCATTGATTTTAGATTCTTTTATTGATTAAGAAATGTTTTAGAGATAGCAGGCTCAAAAAGCATATTAGCTCCTTATTAAATAGTATAATTGAAAAGGAGTATCTCTGGTTTTTAAATTTTTTTACCTTCCGAATAATTTTGAACCGGTTCTTTATTTGCACCTAAGTTGGGGGTTTCCAAACTATTTTCCGTGCGCGAAAATCCATGTAGCCCCATACGCTAACGAAGAAATATTATGTAAGGCACATTAAATTTTGGAATGAATATGGATCCTGTAATAATATAGACCAATGTGATGCTGCTTAAATGGAATTTTCATGGTCATAAAAGTTCGTTTGCTTACTAACTTCTTTAAAACCAAAAGACATCCTTTTGATACAACGAATTGACACAGTCCTAATGCGCTACCAAATAAGCACAGGAAAACTATTTTTTGCGCATGTTTTCTATAAAACATTAGAATACGTACTATGAACGTGGTAATTTTTATTGGGTGTGACTTGCATAGGCGGCCGGAAGAGCTTTATTCAAAAGCCATCATTCTGGCGTGAGAAATATCTTGAGACAACGTTGCAAGGTAGTCAGTAGTACTTTTCAAATGACACTCCATTTAAAATTTCAGTCAGTACTTCATGGGAAAGGCCAAATACTCAGCTGCATAGTGATAATCAGTCCAGACCCCGAATCTTTACACGCGTACATTTGCATCGTGGGAAGGAAGTACACGCATCAGGCGGCAAAACATGCTCGCCTTTTGCCATCTTGTGCTCAACTTGTAGTTATTGCAAGCAGTTATGTGCGAAAACAATAAATATGTTTAAAGAATATCGACAAGGACAAGGAGACTGGAAGGACTATTTTGGGGTTACTATTTGTCATCAACCAGTATCGTTAATGCCAGTTTCGAATGGCATCGGACTCGGACTTCGACTATTTGATTAACCGAGTGAGAGTGCTATAGATAAAAAGTTAAAGAGGTAGGGCATGAGCATGTTCCGTGGCAAATGACAAGCCAAGAAGTCCGCGGTCATGTGATGGAGTGCTGAACTATTTAAAATGTAATGATCAAATACTTCGAGTTTAAATTCAGACTTATCAAAATTGGAACTGAGTATGGCTCGTTTACAGTCAAAAATCCACATCAGAACCACCCTTGTCTTCACCAGTACTTATCGCGTGCATATGCATGTGTGAATGGGGACTATTTCTGGAACACTGATTTCACGTATGCACGCATGGGTTTTATAAATCATCATATAAACCTAAATGTTCTCAATCGAAAACTTTTGTCGGTTCTTCGTCGACATATACGGAAAGTTAGCAAATATGTACTTTAGGATTATGCGTCAAGGTAACATGAGAAGATCGATGCGAGTATAATCTGTCATCGCGAATAATAGGGCACGCCATTAGCCTGGAGAGGGCATAGGTGACATACTTAAGTAAAATTGCGGGGCATCATTCTTCTTTATGCTTCTTACACCCGCCTTTTCGATTGGTGGGAAAGGATACGGACGACAAATTACGGACATGTAAACAATGGCCGACAAGGCCAAAAATCCCCTAAACACGTGTCAAATACGTTCCTGCTCACAGTAACCAGACTTAAACGAAACAAAGCGGGTCTTCTGACCAATTAACGAGAGTATACCATAGAAACCACATTAACAATGACTTTTCCAATCTTCTGACCTAGTTCTCAACATGGTCAACTTATGTCACAGTTAAAAAATGCCTAAGTGCGTCTCATAATTTCCTAGCGGACTCGGTTATTCGTGTCAAGAAAAGTACATTTGCCGGATCGACTCTTATCTTTGTGCCATCGCCCGTGCCCCAGTAGTATACTCATGAAAAGCAAACTCTGATGAAGATTGGGCACAATCATTGGTATCACGCAAAGCTTCCGCCTAGTACGTGATTCATACAGACTCGGATCAAACCTACGTGAGAGATGCCATTAACGTCCAATTAATAAGGAGCCATTGTAGTCTTAATTTCGCTTCCGAGTAGAAGCGAGTTGCCCTATTAGCCGGAAACCCTTCAAACCAAATTTTTTTCTTGCATCTTGATAGTTTCAAGCGCGCCAGATTTGTTATGATGATAAATTCGCCGAGCTGTCAGGAGGAAGAATACCTCAGGCTCAGTCTAAATTTATTTTCCTTCGCCCACGCATCAACGACCAATTCGAACCTGTCGGCCGACCATTGATAAGGTACAATGAATGCTCTCATGTAAATCCTCCACTCCACCTCTGTCACATGCACACACGCACATTAGAAAGACAGGGCTTTTTATTACCGTCGTTGGCAGTCTTTCCTGTGAATCTGATGCATAAGCAGTCCGGAGTGCCTACTACGCATCCCATACGACCAGATAGGCTTACGCGGTGACGAGGTGTGTGCTGACATTGTGAGAAGGTATGTTAATGAAATTTTAATAATTACTGCTGTGTTTACAAATGGACGAACCGGCCCAAACTGTCGCTGAACGTTAAGGCACAGCTCTCGCGCAGGGAATGCATATCGCCCGGGTGTTGTCCAGGATTCCTGGTCTTCGTTCTCTCGCCGTGTCGTGGTTGATTCGCAGGTGTTTGATTAGGTCGAGACGCCATAGGAATGTGCGATGACAGTGATGAGTAGTAGTTACTGTATATTCACTGTAGGCGGTTGCCCTCCCTGCTCTGGTAGCACCGTACTGCGTTGAATACGAAGATGTTCGATATTTGGGAAGCATAAATGGCATGCAGTAGTGAAGTAGAGAAAGGCGAAAGTGGTTTCCTTCGTGATGATGGTAGTTTAGCGCAAGGAGTGGGTTAACACTGGTAACAATACAATGAATTCGAATGCATCCATCAAAGCTAATTCGGGCTCCTAAGGAATTTACTTTGGTAGGACGTTGACAGTATCGTTCCGTGGCATTCCGGCCTTACTTGTTTGGAACTTCGGCTTCGCCTCCTGTATCTGATTGTCCTTGGATATTTTGTTGTAATTCAACGGTAGTTGGTCACGATGACTATCCTGTGCAGGCGTTTTCCAGCTCTCTTCGTTAATTCCCTGGTACTTGAATGATGTCCCCTGTGTGTACTCGTGGCGTCACTTCTGTTTACCCTGCCTGCGAACGTCTGTAGGGAAGCCATATAGAAGAATCACTTCAGCAATAGATCCCCGGCTATCGCAATGATGTGTAGTCGTTCTGTCGAAGCGGGTCTGAGTCAACATGGCATACCAGATGGGGCTCCTTTATTTCGCTTGAGTTTTAACAGTTATCTGAGACAGTTAAGGCAGGAGTAGGTCTGTTTTCTCGATTGATTCCGGCAGATTGTCTAAGCCTTACCGATACTGAGTGTCGTTAGGATGTTCCACACGAAAATCCCGAATTTCTTGTTGATAAAGATTCCATTACAATTTAAGCTGAGATTTATTGTCGGCTAAAGGACTGGTTAGTTTCAAATATCCGACTTACAACATTTTTGTCACTGTACAGGTTCCAGAAAACGGAGGATTTTAGATATATTATCTGGTTTACTGCTGGGAGGCAATTACTATCGATTGTTAAAGTATGTTTAGTAAAGTAAGCAGCTGGAATCAGTGGGGACGTGAAAATCCTTTGCATCCTATTGATCGTTAGCACAAATTTGGTTTATTTAGGGTCAAGAATCAATATTTTTTAAAAGTCTTCTTTGGTTGCATGCAGTCCTCCATAAATAAAATGTCGTGTATTCTGACCATGGGAGTATCCTTGATGGTTCACAAATGCAGAAGAGAGTTTCGTGTCCGTTCACTAATTTGAATTATTTTAAACTTGTCTGTCGTCTAGGTTTCCAGGACATATCGTGAAATCTGAGAATTAAGATTGTCGGGGAGAGGAAGCAATATTGCTTCTCATGGTTGTCTCATGGAGGCCTCCGATAGGAATTCATTGTCCGTAATGTTTGATGTCAATCCTCTATCATACCAAATCGTCCAGGGAATCTAAATTTCCTTTTTACTTTCTAGATCTCCCCATGTACTGGACACCGATGACGTCCACTTAAGTGATGCACAGTCTGATCGGCACTTCGTAGCATTTTGCCCTCATTTATGAAGGCACAATATCAGATCGACGGAGCTACTGATTTCCGTAATCCGCGTTGATTCACAGAAGGAAAAAAGTGCCCTGTGTAAAGTTAAACTTCAATGATATTTGTTTGATACTAACCTAAAGCTGTAAGAGGTCACATTTTCGATCACTTTAGACTAATGTCTGACTTAGTCACAGCTATCCGACAGACGGTTATGCTCTTTGTATATGCTTATTTTAATTTACAAGTACTTATACTGGTGACATGATCGTGCCTAACCCGTATTGCCTTCTTTCGCTTCCAAATGAGACCCATCTTAAGTAGTCGCTTGGTACGGCCAAAGTTAGTCTCAGCCGATGTGATTAATGCCGTAACAGGCCTTTAAGCGGCAAAGATGTCGCCAAACATATTGACAAGAGAAGTTCCTTGTGTATTTTATACATTTGATGGTTTTCTTTGTTTTTGCAGAGAAGGATAGTAATGGGGTCATTAAAGTCGTTTGGAATTTGTGCGCTTATCTGTAAACTTCGCCTGAAAATGAGTTCGCATTGGAAGTTGTTAGGCATATCTGCAGTACTGTGATGCTCTTCATTAAGATGAGCACGTGTTATCGCTTAAAAGAGTCTGTTGTGGAATTCCCTGAAGGTGTGTTGGCGCCCGAAATGATCGGTAAAACATCGTCAGATTCATTAGTAAGATTTTGCTCTATTAAAAATTGTGTCTGTTTATGCGGTGTGTAGACAAAAATGCGCCTTGATAGCTATGATAAACAAAATTTGTGGAACTGAGTGATTAGGCCGCGAACAACGGGTAGATCATCGTTTTATTATTCCTTGTATCATACTTGAAGTCATGCCGGACTGTGTGTTTGTGTATCTTTTGAAGTAGAAAATAGAGTCACTACAGTGCTATTTAACTGACAGTCAAATAGAAACAGACAACCCCTTTCTGCTCGCCAGAGACTCAGTCGAAGTTTTTTTAAGGTGCATATAATAGTCTGTGCTTTAAGAAAACTATGTTTATTGTTTATAGGCATGGGATTTAAACCGCCATGAAACTTCCATAATAAGTATACTTGTTAACGAAAATGTTTGAAATCCCCAATAATTTCGTCGTACAGACTCCTTGAGCGAGCATAGGCTAGCAGAAACACTTATAAGTGATTCGCCTTCCAACGTTTCCTCTTCGCGTTCATGTTTAAACATGAGGTTTGATTTATTTTCCCTTTGGAAAATAATTCAAGCGATTCGGACTTTACAACAACTGTATATAGTTTCCAGAGGAAAGACCAGAAATACAGGCGCAAAAGACTTTTAAAAAACAGATAACCTTTAATAATATTTCTCCTCAAAATTTCCAAGTCCCCATAAACCGATTCGTGATCTTTTTCTCACCAGACCTCGTCAGAGGACTAAACGTGGTGTTTATAGTTCATTTCGCAATCTAGTTTATTAACAAATGAATCAATGAGGTATACCAACGAAAGGGACTTAGCATTACAGTCAATTCCTCAAATCTTTTCAATCTGCATTGACTTCGTAGAACAGTTTTACCAAACAGAAGACCCAAGACTGCGACATATATCTAATCATGCAAAACTTGAGGCACATTGTTCAGGTTGCCTTTCAATTTAATGGATACATTAGGTGCCGTCATAAGAAAAATATTTTGGTGAAAGCGATGACTCAGGTGTGGTTTACTAGCGGCGATGACCAAAGCGAAATGTTGCTAATGCACCTATTCACTACTGTCGGTTTCTCGTCATGTACTTTCTCTGGAATATTTCGAATGTAGTTTAGATAAATAACCCAACATCTTTTGCCAGTTCTGTATATGAATACAATCGATTATTAATCCCGTAATCAAAAGTTTCAACCTGAATCTAATTTTTGCCTAGTTACGGTGTCCTTGGACTTTAAACGGCAGTACGTGCAGCTTACTGAAAAAGACACGTTTGAGTCTTAAACGGAAACTATAGGCCTGTTTTGAATTCGTCCGATATAGCATTGAAAAAACGACGTTGTGTTGACAGGGGACAAGTGAGACAGAGAAAAGTACCAGGGATAGAAAACTGAAGACGAAGGAGTAAGGCATCATAATTCCCAAAGTCTGCTTCGGGCTTTTCTCTATTCTTCTAGAAAACTGTCATTATCGCTTGTTTGGCTTCCTCTGATTATTACGTCCAACTAATTTAACCTTATTTTGCCTGCATCCAGACATAGAACGGAGATGCAATTCGCCATAACTTCTTTTATTCGACCCAGTGAATACAAAGTCATGTCTCCTGAAAGGCCTGTCTAGACACGCCCAACGTCTAGGGATTAGTTCAAAGTCCAAATATAGAAAAATCTTACCTGATTCATGTTACGAGCCTGTTTACTTATGTGAATGAAAAGAAAATGCCATCAAGTCAACATCTCGTGCCCATAATTACCAACCTTAACTGAGAAATTGTACTTGGTTTTACCTGCCTGCTCGATTATTTGAGATTGTCATAACATCCAGGCATCGGGTAGCAAGAAAATAGAGCTATAAAAGCAAGCTAAGCGGCTGATCAACAGGCTGAGTTTAGAATCAGCCAGAATTAACGTAGAGTGGAGAAAGTACCGCATCCTGCAGTTGAAGCTCGGAAGCTGTTTAGATCCACTCCACCACAGTCTACTGAGGTAACGCCCTATAGCATCGATGTTATGGATTGTAATGCGAAATGTAAGTTAAAAAACTACTGAGGTGGTACAAATCAGTGTTAGCCGCATGTACTGCGAACGAAGGCTGCGCAACAAATGAAAATATTAAGTATGACTGAGTTTCCAGGCAAGAATCCATTCGAGGACTTAACTGATCGGGGTGTGTTTTGTTGCCCGGATTGTGGGTGCTGTTATCTGTCTCTCGTATTAACAGACCTAAGTTAGATTGCTAGCAGAAAGAAATGCTAATGCGCCATGACTAAATTGGTAATAACACGTGAGCAGACTACTAACCACTTAAGCTCCGACCTGTTTGAAAACTGGTCCGAAAAATCTCAAGTCCTAATTGGTGTTAATTTAACGGTAATGTTGCGCTTTCATGGCAAACGACAAACGCCAGGAAGACCAAGATTTTAAAATGATATACAATTATTTGTTAAATAGCTTGTTTTAATTGTCATCGCCTGTCTACCAAACACTGCTGAACTAAGCAGCTGAGCAGTCCATGTTCGGCCTGCGTTGCAGCTCGCCAGAGGCTCTGCAATTCATTGTGGGAGAGGAGAGCAAACAAAAGTGATTTAACAGTTTGAAGAATAATTGATGCAAAACGGCAACTCATTTTTACGTCAGGCACAGAATTTGATTCGCGGACATCAGGAAAATTTGATAAAATTTCTACTAAGTGCTCTTATTTTCAGGTTGCACAGAATCGTTTAACTGCAAGGGATTTATTTGAATGTTGAAAATTTTCATCAGCGTTGAATTTTTGAGAACCGCTGAATCCCCTATTTGCTGTTTAAATGTGTCAAAACACTTCCGTAGTTCATGCCACCCAGTGAGTTACCCAAGCTTAGGATAGGCGAATTACCGGAAGTCTAGAGTATAGAACAATGTGTAAACGAGTGCTTTCGACACTCTCTGTATGTGGCACTCCTGTAGTATATCGACGGCTCTTAGTCATTTACTTTCAGAGATCTGGCTAATGCCCGGAAATTCGAATGACTGTTATGAAAACAGCATTCGTGAACAACGGTTCATGAATTACTCTCTGCATATGACGGGTATTTGAGCATACAGTGAATTCAATCGTCCATGTAATGCTTTAGAAAAATGCGATTTTTGGAGCCGGCTTATAAGGTTGCGGATGTAGAATAGAAGTAAATGAAGAAAACGAGAAGTTGCAATCAAAAGCAGCTGCTTTCTGGCACCAGGGGGCTGCTCATAACAATATCAAATATAAAATTCGATCCAGATCAGATACGTTCCTCGGTATTTTATGTATTAGAATTAACGACTATTTCAGTGTCGAAATCAGTACCCCTTAAATTTGCCAACTCTCAGCGTCAGGTATTCGTTATAGGTTATATTCTATTGCTTTATTATTAGTATGTAAGGCTTCAACTTACGTTAATTCAAAATGAGATCTGGGAATGCGTGGCGAATTTCAGGCATTTTCCCATGCAGCTCCAGACATCGTCAGTTATTGGAACTAATGTTGTATGCACGACCGTGTACACTGCTTTTTGGCGTAAAGCGCGGCGAGAGATTGCTAAAACGATGAATGGCCGCATCATCACGCACGTCAGATAATACGTGGGCATTGAGGATTAATCACGCGGTGCCCCAGTCTCCTTCCACTTACGAACGCACCTTAGTTCGTGCGCGTCATGTAGCGCTAACCTGATCCTGAAAATAACAAGCCGCCTTCTGACGCACCCTCCTGCGTAAGCGGTTGCGAGCATTATGTCGACTGACTCCTAGCTGAGGCTCCGTCCATTGTCTCTAAGCCAGATTTGGCACTTTACCTCAATAAAGTCCGCCTTTTACGTTTTATCTCTCTGAACTTTGCCTCGGGAACCTCACTGGGAGGGTTCATTTCACGCAACGGAAGTACCTGATTTACGGGTGTCTTCTGTTTGTAATTGCCTAAGGCGGCCGATAACTGAAACTGGTGAGCGTGTCATCTGTTCTCCTGGTGGTCCTCATTATCGTAATTGCAATTGTGGCAATGAACCTCCGTGACAGCAGGCCAAAAACCTTCAACAATGAAGCAACCAGAAATTCGCAAAATTCCTTTCCCATTATGCAGAACTATAGGCTGCCAGATCACCGACACTGTGCCTGCAGCCTTCACTAACCGCCTTAGGAAAATTACACTGAGTGATCGATCTCATGAAATGTGGGCTGAAATTTTAAAATGTGTTTTCGATTAGGAAGGAGTACTTAGGCGCGGTTGTGATACTGATTATCTTACAGCATAATCCATTAGTAATGCGGACTCGGCGGGTGTCAGCTTTTGAATGCATTTCTTTTCAATCTCCTGTAGAAACTGTAGTCGACAATAAATGACTAATAAAGTAGCATGCATTTTTCGCATTCATTTTCGGTGATCTTTCAAATTCAAATATATTTTATAGAAACCACGAACAAAAACATGTTTTCTTTCAGTCGTCTGGTAGAAAAGCACGTAATCTTTATGTTTTATACCCGAAGAAGGAATATAATTAGGTTTTAAAGAAGTTTATAATTATGAGATTTTTTAAAAGTGTGCAATGTCCATTCATACAGCATTGTACCTGTTCGTTTACCCCTGCTCCTCGTGAAATGTACAACATAATCCGCATCCATTGCAAAATGTTATGGACTATATATGGTATCTTTTTAAAGGCATAGAAGAATATGGGATTTTCTTTACGCAGAACGCGTGCAGCTTGTAGACTGAAATCATTAAATCAGGAATCATTATTCAGGAATCAAAAAACTTTTTAAGACCAGTTATACTCTTTCTTCGAGAATAAAATATAAAGTTGGCATAATTCTCTATCAAACGACCGGAAGAAAGTATATTTTTGTTTATGTTTTTTATAAAATATATTTGAATTTATAAGGCCATCAAAATGAGTGTGAAAAATGCATGCTACTTAAGTAGTCATTTGTTGTCGAGTAAGTTTTCGAAAGGAGATTGAAAAGAAGTGCATTCAAAAGCTGAAATCTTGCTGAGTCCGAATTATTATAGGCTTATGCTGCAAGATAATCATTATTACAACCGCGCCGTAGTAATATTTCAAAATCAAACACGCGTTTCAAAATTTCAGCCAACATTTCATGAGGTCGGTCACTCAATCTAAGCCATCTCCGTTCATAGGCTATTACAACTTCTTTGCACAATGGTGAAGAGACTGTGTCCTAATGGCTAGTGACTTCATTGCAGTGGTGTGAAGCCGCAACTTAAGGTAAAGTAAGAGATTTGACAGTTATAATTAAGATGAATGTAAGTTCATAGGAACTAACAAACTGGCGTGGGCACATGCCTACAGCACCTCTTTTTCATTAAATAATTGTAACTGTTTTGCTTTATCTGAATTTCACTGGTCCATTTGCAAACCCGCGACAGCATGAACATGGACTTAATGCAAACTTTATTTTAACTGCATGTTCTATGAGGTCCCGAACAAGAACACCGCGGTTTTCCAAGGTAGGGCCAAGTTACTCGCCTACCTTACTGCCAACCTTTGGGATCGGCAAATTCTAACACGGAGAGATAACTGACCGGGCAGTTTTTCCCGAAAAATAGATGTAGAGTTTACAAGATAACAGCCAGGTCCCCTTTTTACTACTAAGTTTGGGCAGATTGAATTAGCTTGACCGACTGACTCAACTGTGAACAACTAGGCTTGCAAAAGAAATGACCATTACTTCCTGGGCTTGAATTCCGCCGAGGTTGCTGTATATCTCACAACCTGGTACGCTAATCTAACTACGCGACATGACTGTTCGACCGTCGCGCCAGATTATGTCCACTGTGTGCTCCACATCAGGATAAGAGCAAGCACAGCGACTTGCGCGTAAACTGATCTACAGCGAGAGTAGACCTCCACAGCATCTACCACACTCTCCACCTCCCCTGTAGTTTTTGACTAACAAGAAAAATGGGTCAGAGAGGGCAGAAGATGACACATTTCACTGGGCAACCATGCACTCGGCCTGTATACACAGTGGGAGTGCAAACGCATCTACCGGCTGGAAGCTAAGTGCCAGAGAACTGCCAGCGCATACCAGGCTGCGATAGTGATGATTTGCTGAATCATGATTTAGCACGCGCACGCAACACCTGAATCCTTACCATATGACATACTGCCTCAAAAGTAGGTATACGATCATTTAAAAGGTTATTTTATGAGGCGGTGAGTCAACTGTTTCGTAAAACGCGGCCTAAAATACTACAGATAGTTCATGTACACTGTTATACCGATATTGATTCATTAAGCTTTCCGTTAATACATGACCTTGCTATCCTCATAAAACGTCTATCGCATGAATGCTGGGCAAATGTCCCTTAAGAAAAGTCTGGCAGTTTAGTCACCTGATGAAATGAGGAACAGTGCTCTAACTGGCTTGAGCGAAGGGCAAATCTGAAGCCCTCGAAACCAACGATGTTTCAAGAAGTAATGGAAAGTTGTTTTTGAGCATATGCTGTTGTGTTTAGGGCCTGAGAGTTCCAGCTATATGACATGCCATCGTGACTGCGCCTTATCCTTTGATGTACTCAATAATCCTCAAACTCGCAGTAATCCGCGCCACGCCATCAAAGTTGGGAGTGTGAATCATCTGTCCAGGTTAGGCAACCCTAATTAATCTCCTGGCGCACTTCTGCAGCGTTATTCGACTGGATCTCTCTAATATGCGGTTGGTCAGCTTTTTTACATCTCGTTTGTCAGGTTATTGATATTAGGCGGCCATTTGTAGACATTAGCTGGTTTGTCAATTTTGACAGCCTTTAAGAGCCAAGTGGCTGATCAGTACTGTTCTGGTACTGCCGTCCTGTCCAGCTGGCAGTATGTTTTGATTGTTGGAAATCACCTCATTCAAGTCCAATTCCGTGGCTGATGCGGGAAGTTGGGCGGACATCTGTGTATTTCCTACAGGTATCGTCGCCAATATGAAATATTTTTTTGTTCTCTTGCAAAACTCCAAGTAATGGCTGTTGCAGCATCTACTAAGCAGCGCTTGCTCGGTCCTGGAAGGCGTTTTCTTACCAAGCCTGCGGACGCTTCTAAAGTGGCCCCCCGAACCGGATCCCGCGGGAGATGCGCTGGACCAACACGGGGCCAGAAAATGGCACGACATGTATTTGCCCGTCTACGCAGGACTCACGCATCCATCAACAACTGCCATACATGGGTGATTTGGTAGCAAGCCAGCCACCTGCGCCTAAGACCGATATTTAATGGCCGGCCGGCTCGTACAGTGGACTGGTTCCTTAGAGGGGGAAAGAAGAATGCGATCGACTCTGATGAATCCATGCCCACGACATTCAGCGCAAATTCCTCACCAAAAACAATGTGACGTGCATTTAAACTACCACGGTGCGCTAGATGGCAGGGCTTGGAAGGCAGCCGGCTGGCGGGACAATTCGGTCCTCCTCTCAGGACGGAAAGTTAGGCTGCAATGGCTCCTTCTGAATGTGGCCTCTACCCCATCCACTTTCAGATGGGATCCGAGCCGTGCCTTATTCTGAGGAAAGCGAGGTGCTCACTGGATCGAGCGAATTGTTTTGCTGACGTTTCCAAGGGCTTGGACGACTCTCTACTACCAAAGCGTGTAGTGCAAAAATCGATCAGAATTTTGAATAGACAGCCGAAGAAGTTGGCCGTGGGCTGATCGATTCTTTTCTTCTTTTGCTGCCTTCGCCTAACGGCTGTCGTTTGTGAGTGTTGGTAGTCTCCTGTGTTGTGTGTCGTCACCTTAATTAGGGTTAGTTTCGTTTGTGTCCCCCCTTTGGGGGAATTGGTCGACAGGCCGTGTTTGCTCGATATTCTCAAGCTCCGTATGACTGTCCTGACCTTGTCACGGCGTATGCAGTGACGTATGCAATCCAAAGACATAATTTCATCCACTGAAACCTCAGCAGTTGTCTATCAAATACGTTGCAACGATGAAGACTGCATCTACGCCGGGGAAACCGGATGGAAATTGCAGACCCACCTACACGAGCACAAACTGACAACTCGGTGACCAGACCCAAACTCACAGCTTGCGACTCACATCGGAGAAAGTGCCCACAGTTTTGACTTTCAGGGAGCAGCCGTCTTAGGCTGGGGCACCCTAAGGACAGAACGTCTCACACTTGAGGCTTCGCACTCAGATGCCAACTTCGCCAACAGGCGTCAGGACCTTAAGAATACCGAGCAAACACGGCCTGTCGAACAATTCACCCAAAAGGGGGGACACAAACGCAACTAACCCCAATTGAGGTGACAGCACACAACACAGGAGGCCACCAACACTCACAAACGACAGCCGTTAGGCGAAGGCAACAAAAGAAGAAAAGAATCGATCAGCCCACGGCCAACTAATTCAGCTGTTTATTCAAAATTCTGATCGATTTTCGCACTAGAGGTTTTGGTAATGGAGAGCCGTCCAAGCCCTTGGAAACGTCAGCAAAATAATTCGCTCCATCCAGTGACCACCTCCATTTCCTCAGATTACCGACTCGGATCTCTAACGTTTGTTAACCCAAGCTGTCCCTTGTTTCTATGAAACCATGGCCTATTTCCAGTGTATTTGGCTATTCAAGTTTGCTAGACACTATGCTCGATCCTGCCTCTGATCATCCTTATTTAGCATTGCCACAGGGTCTAGGAGGTTAGTTGAGGACAGAGTGCGTCAGGTACTGCAAAAGTCGGCCTCACTTTAAACTAGCCCAGTGCAAATAATCCTCCAGGTGCCCTCCATGCTCTGGGGAATACGGCGGACATCATCGTTCGGATGATCGAACTGATCAGAATCTTCTGAGGCAAGCATACATATATTATGGTGACCTGGCGCAAGATAAATGTCAGCCTTGGCGTAAGCATATCACCACCTGGGGCATTCTGCTGGATGAGAGTTCTGAAGTTTGCCAGACGTGTTCTTTTCCTGCCAGATAGTGGCGAAGGCGCCTCCTCGAGATTTCGGCTGACGGAGGTGAAAAAAGAGTCAGAACCTAGGTTTTTCTGAGAATACTAATTCAGGGTGAAGGTGCTTTAACCGCTGTTGAGTTATTTTCTAGACAAATGACACACACTGATAAGGTCGGCGGTTTTTTGTCCGCTGTGAAGAGCTGTCCCGGTTATCCTGAGTAGGCCTAAAACTAGGAAGAGGAGGAGGAGGAGGAGGGCGCACAACTTGTGGCAAGGCAAAATCGCTAAGCGACATTGCGCTTGCTGAGATGTTAGAAAATAATCCGGGACCCACACCCCAATTCCGGTCTCCTGCATTTACAAGCCATACATAAAGTTGGCAAAGTCATGGATATGAGCTAAGAGTTAATTTTCGACCACCGGAGTTCTCGGTTGTCCAACACCTCGCTTATGCGGTTGCAAATATTCATCCAGCAAAGGCCTAAGACAAATTTCCAGCACAATCCTGCGACCCTAATGCGTCATGCCGTAGGAGTAAAGGGAAATGTTCATCCTTGAAACTAAGAGTTAGAACAAATCATCGCGTCCCTAGCCGACGCTTTCAAGAGGATATGAAGCAGAGAACTTGCCATCCCTACGCAGCAATGAGGTAGCATTCTATATTTTGGTCTGCAAATCGGAATAAGCTAAGCCGAGTGTGTGTACCGATGGCGTGGATCTCACTCAAGGGAGAAAACCATGCTGAGTATAATGTGGTGTTGGCGAATGATTCGTAGGAGTGGTGTAAGGCATAAATCAAAAGTTCTTGCAGTTAGGATGAGAAAATGATTAAGTGACTACATGGAATGACTAGTTACATTATAAGACAACTCCTTAACCGTTACACCCTTGATATCTAGCAGTTTGTAAAGCTAATGAGACTTAACAACGGGTGCTCAGGTGAAACATTAGGTATCAAGATGTTATTTTAAATACAAGCTTTGCTGATGATGTTTTTGAGGCGGGTAACTATGTAGTGTAATTTAGTAACATTTCTTAAAACTTTGCAAATGAGGAAACAAACTTGAAAAAATATCATTTGAAGACGTTTAAAATTTCCTTTCTTTATGGCGGGGAGCGCGTGATATTCATTGGAAGTGGTCTTGCGTACTAAATTTCCGCAAACCATCCTTAAGCAGGATTTAGCAAAAGCTGAAAAGTAAGCACGAAGTGAGGTTTTATTATAAACGTCTAGTATTCGTTTGCTAATCAAAATATCTATATCTCGCAGAAGAGCTGATAATATGCAACTCGCGGTTAAAAAAGTAGTGTGGAAAAATTTAAAAATTATGAAAAACTTGTGAACATCCTAGTTCATATTGTTATATTTTTAAATTCCCAAGATCTGCTCTTGCTGACCTCGACATCCACAGTTGCCGACAAAACGCAACAGCGGTCCAGCTACTTAGTTTGCGGACATAACAGCAATACCTTACAAATCTTCTCCGATCTTGAGAGTTCAGGGCCAATTTATAATTATTTCCTCAGCTACACTTGTGAGAAACATTTAAGTACTCTACGAGACCTTGATATCCACTGAACAAGTTGATTTTCTGAGTTCAAACCCAAAGGCCAATCCAGTACTGGAAAACATGGAAGGAAAAATACACACCAGAGAGATCCAGTTTTTCCTGAGATTACCCAGCCACACATTGCCAAAAACCGACTTCCAGGCTACAGTAATTGCTCCAAAACTCTGAAACATATTTGCATCGAAGAAAGTCCTACAATTAACCATCTTTTCAACAGTCTTTGAGCAGGATATGAAATGGGCTATGTACCACTGAAGGCAAGATTGATCTCGGCCAAGAGTTGTCGGCCAACAGAGATTGGAATCTACCTGCTGACGTCAAAGAAATGGCCATAAAATGGTAGAAACTGGAATTCAGGCCTCTAACAAAGGTAAGTTGGACAGTCCATCACGCTGATTTTTATGGGCGCAGTAATGATAAAATACATAAGGCATTGTCTTATTTTCGAGAGGAGTTTGCGTCATCTACAGAGTGGGGGGGGCACAAACACGCAATGCTCCACCGTCGAAAGCCGGTTGGACACGAGAATATAGATCACGCCAAAATTATAGGTGAACTTGCCCTAAATTCCAGAGGAGGATTAGGGTCAGGGGTGGGATAAATCTTGGGATTAATGTTGGGAAAAGGTACCCATGGGAATTCGGCCGAGGCCACCTGTAATAAGAAAGAGGTCCATATGATCGTGTCCGAATTGACACTCTAACGTTTTCAATATTTATGCCTTGATGCGTGGGCTGGTAAGGTTGGAAAGGGCTGAATTCTTGTTGCTTGGATTTCCTAGGGGATAACCACAAAAAGCTTTTTAGAGATGAGAAAAATATGTCCGTTTTCGTCTTCGTAACGAGGGTCCAGGTTGAGAAAATACCTAGGTGTGTGGCTAAAGAGACGATGGTCCCAAGTTAGAATCCGAAGCGTCAGGCGAATAAAGCCCTTCTTCCCGAGGTCGCTTTTACTTCTCATCAACTATTTCCCGAAACTCGTATCTTCGTTTGTACCAACGATATACAGTAGAAGTGCTAACTCATGAAATGTCAATCAAAATTTCGAAATGCGTTCTCCTTTCGAAAAGATAGATTAAGTAGTGTTATAAAACTAATCATTATGCAGCATAAATCCACAATGATCCAGTTACCTCAGGGTGTCGGCTTTCGAAAGAACTTATTTTCGGCTGCATGGAAGATCTATACTCTGCAAAAAATGACAACTTAAGTAGCATGCTATTTTCTCATTGATTTTCGATGCCCTTGAAACTTCAATTATATTTCATGGAAAACATACATAAAAATATTCATTCTTTTACTTATTCAGTAGTACATTACGTCTTCTTCCAATTTCATACTTAAAAGAAGAGTATAATTCGGTTTTAAAAAACTTTTCTGATTCCCGAATAATTTTAAACCCGACCTGCTGTTACACTTTCAGTCAGGGTTTCAAAACTATAAGCTGTATTTTTTCCGTGTACGGAAAACCATGCATTTCTCTACGGTGTTAAGAGGAGACCATATGAGATTCATAAAATTAAGCAGTGGATTTGAGCGATATTGTTAACTTTACAAGCCACATTCGTAAATGCAGATACATGACGTTTCATTAACGGCCACTTAACGGTATTAAAAAATCTCACAATTAGAAACTTTTTTAAAACCGAATTATACTCTTCTTTTGAGTATGAAATTGGAAGAAGACGTAATGTACTACCGAATAAGTAAAAAAGAATATTTTTATGTATGTTTTTCATGAAATATAATTGAAGTTTCAAGGGCATCGAAAATCAATGAGAAAATAGCATGCTACTTAAGTTGTCATTTTTTGCAGAATATAAATCTTGCATTCAGCCGAAAATAAGTTCTTTCGAAAGCCGACACCCTGAGGTAACTGGATTATTGTAGATTTATGCTGCATCATGATTAGTTTTATAACACTACTTAATTTATCTTTTCGAAAGGAGAACGCATTTCGAAATTTTGATTGACATTTCATGAGTTAGCACATCTACTGTAAATGTCTTTTGTAGGAAGCGATCATCGCGAGTGGTAGAATGCAGTCGGGCGCCGAGCAGGTTGCAGGACGCAAGGAATAAATTGTTGGTGGGTAGCAGAATGATGCAAGCGTGAATTTCAGGAGGCGCATGTAGTCAAAGGTTTCGCAGTTTCTACATCGAACTTTCCAACAAATTCCCCCCCCCCGGTTTAGTTAATGATGTCGTATGGGTAGGCGAGCCTACATGTTTGCTGCTAAGTCGAATTATATGGCCTGGTTTCACGCATCATTTCTGGTTCATGTGTTGTGATCGATGGTGACAGAGTTAATTAAAGGGGTATTGTTGTATGCAGGTGGAAACAGAGCTGTATGTTCAGGGATGGAATGCACACAAGGCTTTGAGATATCCCGATGCCAGTTACTCTGCACAAATGAAGTAAGGTTTCATTTCTATGAAATAAGTGGAATCTGGCCGGAGTTATCTCAGGCAAAACAAAGAAGAGTTAGGCCAGCAGAATGTCTTCGCAGCTAATGTATCAGTATTCACAGTGTCACACAGACTCTTAGTAGTGGTAGTGTAGTGGCGAGTAGCTTTCCGTAGTCTTTTCGGTGGACGACCTCCGTTATAGCCAGAGGTCTCAGTCCTCTAGCTTAGGGCAAGGAAACTTCCAAACCCTAAATAGGCCATTCGTTGGAGGTAAGTTGTCACGTCAACGGATTGAGTCGGTCTGTACGGCCTGGGTATATTTAACCAGATTCATACAATAACCTCCATATGGCCCCTTCAACGCCTACCCACCATAATAGTGAAAAAAACTTGTTTTACATCTCAGTTGGCATTGCGTCTTCTAATGCATATTAGAAACAGACGGGATCCAAGACACCAAGTTAAACCGAGCTTAATTGAGAAAACTGGTTTTTCACAAGAGGAAGTACCCAAATACCAAAACGGAACATGCGAAACATTTGGTAAAATAGAAAGACTTCACAAAGTGGGGTCTCGTCAATCAATGGAATCGATTTGGCCCACGCTAGTATTACAATCAGGTACCCGGGCCGCATTTTTGTAGTCGACTTCGTAGAATCCTCATCTATATTAACACAATGTCAACGTGGGCTCTTTCAGGCTTGTGGTCCCTGATCTATTCTGCCAAACTGACAATAAGTAGTCATCATATTCCGAAGATAATTGGACGCACAGAAGGGAAAGACGATTTTCCTTGCTGGATGAATGTTGAGGACAGTTTTTTATCTGCTTCACAAGGCTCCGTTGCATAACCGGTGTTCAATCCGCAGCGCATAGATAAACTCCCTGTAAATCCGCTTTTGGAAAAATGATAAAGGCTGTTGGGTGTGCAAAGAGTTGATTCTTTTTGCCATACAAAGAGTCTGCTGAAAGTGTGTCTGCAGTACGTGACAAAAACTGCTTACAGTCACTGTTTACAGTCATGCATTCACTAATCCGGATAGTTGCAACCGGCAAAGGTGCTATGGAACAACTCTGAATGTATAGTGCGCATAGGAATTTGGATCACTCCATTCTCAACATGCACATTTGTTAAGAGCTCAGAAACGCGTTTTGCGACTGTATGATACAAATAAATGTAGAGGGATCTGCGTATAAGAGATTCCACAGAATTATCCGGTGGCTTCGTACGTGTGATCCAGTTTTGAAAGTACATTTCCTAGTTTCGCATGAATAAAAATAGTCCTTTTATTTTCATTCCAAGACTTGAGGATATGTCCGGTAGGTGCGTTTCTAGGGGACACACTTAAACTACATTAATTTATTTTAAGCGAAATTTAAAGAGTTTACGACACATTTAAATTAATGAAATCTCGGGTGCAAGTTAGGTTTCTTTTTAAATTAATCACAATTCCTGTGATTTTTTAAAGGGTAACCCAATAAAGCTAATGGCACATAGCAACTGACAGCTAATTCGGTCAAAAACTGCGTGCTTTGCATATGCCAGTAGGCATGGTTGCTGCAGCAAATAGTAGCAGCGCCCTCAGTCAGGATGGCTGCCATGTTCGAAGTGCGTTCTCGGATCGGGTTACGAGACATGTGTGATCCTCCTGTTGTGCACTTGAGCTCAATTTCGGATCCTCGAAAACTGTCGCATTGCGACAGGGAATATATGCCGGAAGGAATTCAGACAAAGAAAATGGAGTCTGGGAGGGCCATTTCAGGCATACTAGCCCCTTTCGGCTGTAACCTCTTGAGAAACCAAAAGGGAAGAAAGGCCATTTTGCTGGCCATCATAATATTTAGGCTGTGGGGTTGCTTGGCGATCGACAACGAACTCTAGTTAGAGGGAATTATAATGAAGTGTTGTTTTCAATTTAAACTTTTTCATCATAATTGTCCATAATTGGGCGTACTCCACTCAAGACGACTTCTTCAATAACAAAGCGGCAAAGGCGTTCTTTCAGATAGCCAAGCATTGCCTCTCAGATGTGATGAAAGTTGTGTCCGTGAGAAGTAATTATTGCGAAATACAGGCTTTGCGAAACAAAAATCTAAGAACAGGCGGCAAAGACCGCGAGTGTGAATCGCTGACGTGGATATTAGCATCAGCTTGGCGTTGAGTGATTTCTTGAGTAATTTATGGAGTTTTAATTGGAAAACTAATTAAAAACTACTATTTGTCTCCACTGGTTAAAGAAGACACGAGCCGTTAATCTTGAATCATTGATTGTTTTGCTAATGTCCTCATATGTGAAAGTTGCTGATTAAAGAAGTAACAAGCAAAACGACTCAAGATTAAAACGATATAAAGTATCATTATTTTCATCAGCTGCCCTTCTCGCCAACCGTTTCATTACAGATCTGACAATTCGATCTACTTTCGGCCGGCATGCAGAAAACAAAGACGTAATTTGCGAAGAGAAAAACATAGCTTCCTGCGAAGGGTTTGGTGTAGAAATCGCACGTTTGAAAAAGCATTTTATATCAGCGTGAAGTCTAGCTTATACCAAAAAGACTGCTAGTGAAATGATAAAAGAACTGAAAAATATGTTAAATAGTGATGTTCATTTTAATCGAATTTCCAGGGATGTAAGACTATCAACATTCAAAAGCATTGCGTTTTCTACTCTCTACCAGCGCGCCATTAGGGAAACGAACTTAAAAAGGCAGCGAAGGTTGGGAAACCATGGCAACGCCCTGTAACCTATAGCATTTCGAAGTCTAGGCTTGAAAAACGTTCAATTAACAGGTTTAATGTTTTTTCATTAGGAATTGGTGTGATGAGTGAAAGCGCGGAGACGTATAGAAGAATAAAATGGAAGTAGACAATCTTGTATGTGGACATTTTCGAAAGTGAAGTCCATTTGCACTGTTGCTGTTTATGTCAACCTGTGACGGGAGTGGTGTTGCGTGCGAGTGACCGAAAAACTTTCAGTAAGTTTTCTATCTGACTTCATACCAATGGGAAACGTCACGCTTTTCTATGTCAGAGTCCTGGTTAGAACTAATGTTTTCTCGTTTAACGATGGATTTTAAAGAGTTATAAGTGCCAGGAAGGCATTACCTGCAGTCTAATAAAGCTCAATATCTCAATATATAAAAACACCAATTTATTGCTAAGCACAACGTAGGGGATTTTTGACGCACTGTCAATTCTGGTATTGCATACATGCAGAATTTGTCAAAAATGCGAGTTTCTAAACCGTAGGAATCCTTCTGCAGAAAATGTGCGGCTGCTCCCCTTGCAAAAAACATTTTGATTATTTGCGTTCTCTTAAGTTCCACTGAAAGTCGCAATCTGACACAGTCTGGACCGACACTTTATTTAATTTGCCAAAATTCTTTACTGGAGCATACCGATTCTCAATTCTCACCGAATCCTTAGCCGCAGAACTGTTTTTACACAGATATAAAAATTTATGAAATGCGGACCTCAGCGCAAGACACCGATTTATAGCCGCTAAACATTAAATTAATAAATTCCCTAAAACCTCAAGTTGGCATTTGTGTACTCGTGCTTTTTTCTGAGGTCAGCAAAATTGTCATACGTCTTCCTGCAGAGTTGAACAGCTTAAAATATTCCGTCTGTCCACTTATCGCTTACGATCGCCGTCCCCTCTTACCCTCATTTGATGGCATCCTTTTACATTAATCTTTCTTTCGCTATCACAAATCGCGGTAATTAAAAGCGCGAAAATAAGGATAAACAGGACATTCTTTCAATCCAGCGTTTGGTGCAGACATCCCCTGTTTTTCACCTTGTGTGGCGACGAGGCAAGTAGCGGGTTCGACAGGTAGGATACAAAAACAAACCCACCATTTTCACGAACTCGTGGGAATTATCTTTTCCTGTCAAGTAAAGGTTATCTTGTTTTACAAACAACAAAACCGCAGTTTTCCCATGTTTTAGGAATTTACGAGGACTTATGCTGCTTCTGCCAGTTTGAATTGCCTCAGAAATCCGTCACATGTAAGTGAAATACCTACATAAAATTCGCCGAAACTTTACGCCCCTCCAGCAAATCAGGATTTGTACGGTGGCAGTTGCGTGTTAATATACTGAGTAATAAGTTGGGATGGCGTGAACACGCTTAGTTAGGGGCGACGTTTTTCTTCGGTGAACTATATAAGAGGCCAAGAGGCCACAGAATCCAATGTACAGGTAATTTGCTTTATAAATTTCATGAAAAGAGAACAACAATTTCAATATGAATGGAGTGCCGGCAAACACAAAGGAGTCTGGAACGGCAATTTTCGGGCTTATTAGCCGTCGTCGGTCAGGCCTACTCAAGCTCTGGTTGGAAGGATGTTGCAGGTGGGTTTTGGGATTGATTTATTTTATTCTTTCCCTCTTCTGGAGAACATTTTCGATGTTTAACTGCTATCTTACGCTTCAGTACCTTCAATCTACCCTGCAACGTGTTAACGGAAGGCTTCCTGAATCTTTTATGCAATGACATTTTCCACAAATCCACATTTTAACGTCTTTTCAGAGTATGTCCCATTTTTTCATCCGGAACTGCGTTTCGCAACTGTTTAACGCAAATCAGAATGGCCCCTATATTTAAGTTGTGCAGCCTTCAAGACTGACATGTAAGACTGCAGATTCCACTTCACAATCAAATGTATTTTCGTCAAGTGTACGTAATAATCAGAAAGAGATTGTTCTTTTGTGAAATGGAGAAAATGCGTGAAGCTTGTGTGTTTCAATGATTAATGGGGGAACGTGGATTTCGATAAAATACTGAATCCTAATTGTACATTAGAGACCAACGGATATAAATTAGACGTTTCTGTGCAACGCAGTGAACTGCTGAGTGCATCTATCAGCCGCCTTCAGTAATTTTCAACGCATTGGTTTTGGCTTAGTTTACCTGTCAGAAATTTATCGTTAAAGCATGGATACTTGCTCATTTGTTACAGCCGTCAGATTAAAACCAGTTCGAAGTTATATAGTGAACCAAAAGGTAGGCGTACCGCTAATGGGAGGTCAAATGTGGAAGTACTGACATTGTACTCACACTAAAGTCGATGTTATCACTCAAATTAAGGCAACATTTGCTGAAAGTGTATCGCTGAACAATGAAAAGCTACGTGGCATGACCCACTTACAAACGTAAATGCGCATCAGATGTTTTGTGCGCAGAAATAACTAAGTTAACATCGTTAGTTAAATTTTCCTGCAATTATTACTCCTTTTAACCCATACGTTTTTGGATTTCCTAAAGACCAATGTACATCGGGTGAGTTGTTAACGCGTAGTGACATGTTTTCAACAGCGGTTCGTTATGATACCTAATTCACATAAAATCTCACGTACTTCAGGTGTACGGCAGTCGAAGTTTTTGCGTCGTAAAAACTAATGCGAATTCAAGCATCTGAAGCTTTGTTCAAGTGCATCAGAAGTAGAAAGGTCACCCCGGTTAGTAACAAATTCCAAAAATATCCTTTCGGCATCTTGTTCTAAGTCAAACGTGTTGTCTTTTAGTTGGGGAGAGATTTTTTCGCCTGGAAAGATTGCCCTTTCGGAATTTATTGAAAAATGCTTTGCCCGCCTTTAGGACAATATTCGTAAACTTTTGTGGAACGATTTTAATGAGCGGCTTCGTGCTGCTCGACCTAAGGCCGCGATAAAAAGGCGCACTGCACAAGTGTACTCGACTTTTGTGAGTTGGGTTTTACATGATATAAGAAGTGGCGAGCCCGCAAGAAAGGAGCCATTCCCTAGGGGTCGTAAACCCGAGTCGACTAATTTGAAAGTGGCCTCGTAGACAAGTCCAGACCAGGCAAAGAAACCTCCCAGAGTGTCCTTACACCCTCAAAACCTGGTGCTAATGAGGCAGTCATTCTGAACTCGAAAGCTAAAGATTGAAGGGACATAATTCTTATCAGGGTACGTACTCAGCCTGCTGTCCATGCAGGAGAATCCGGTTTAGACCTGCAGCATAATCTAGACTGTGGTCATGCATTGGGACTGGCTCTCTTAGATGCTTCATTACAAAAGCGAAGGACGTGCAGGAGAATTTAAAGCTGAGATAGGCCTTCTAGGCATGTTGATACATAATATGGCAGAGATGGGTTCACTTATATGGGCTGACCGAATAAAAATAAATATTAGTCGTTAGAAAAATTCAGGACAGCATTCTGCTGTTGTTCGAATTTATGTTGGATGCTGCATATGCTATCGAGATATGATGTTTGATGGACCGAGCTTGAAAACCAGACAGTTAGTCTCGGAGCGGGAAGACTGGTTGGTTAGACAAAAAGCAATCTGGCCTATGGGCACACGTGGGTTAGAGCAGTGCGTTAATTTAACTATTCAAAACAAGGTCAAATCATGCTTGATTTTTTAATGCGACGTCATCAACAAAAAGCTGGCAACGCAGCCACGTTACCCTCCCCCATTAACCCTCGCTTTATCTGTACATCATATTTCAAACTGCAGTTGGTTTTTTTGCAATATAGACGAACAAATTATCGTACAATAAGGATATCAGAAATGTTAGGTTGTGGCTAAAAGTTTATCAGAAATTAGCCTCAAACACCAGTTGACAGGAACGAGTCATGATTCTGGAAGTATTGGAGTGGATCAAAGTCGGTTTTTGTGGCCAAGTAGACAATAAGGATTTATCCAGTGACACATTTGTACCTCAACATTTTGGTAAGGATCGGTTGAAGGCCCCTAAGCGTCTGTGGCATACAAAGAATACCTACTATGCTTGTTTAAGTGGATTTATGCCAACACGATTATTTTGGTTTGGCGTTTCATCGTAAAATTTTGTGCCGTCTGTTGTAGACGGTCTGGTGCATTATCTACAATAACCTCAGCTCAGAGAATCGTGAAGGGATTGCTGTAGACACTTAATGATTGCCTTTTTATCGTCCTGCTTAATTTTGGTTGCTACACTTCAATGCATGAAAACTTTACCACACGAAAAAAAATTTAACGCTTATCTATACTTATTTTGGCATTCCCCTATGCATACATAGGCCTCGCCCGTAAAACCCCTACTGCCACCTTTCCCGTAAGACATACACCTTTGGCTCGTCGCGTGTGTTGGGGAGCCTTCATCCGATCGTTGCCAATTTTTTTATGAACAACATATTATAGAACTAAGGAGGCAACACAAGCGGTCGTGTTTGCATGCTTTTTAACTTTATCATGTACCTTCGAGAGGCATTTAAAGTAGCATATAATGTTTAACCGGGAATAAATTGAGCCTGACAAAACATGGTGACGATAATGCATGAGACACTAAATATGCAAACAAATAAGTTATTTGATTAAGTACCCACAAAAGGTACTTTCATGTTATTATTCGCTATGGGTGTGAGAAATCAAATTTCGAGTTATTCGACAGAAACTTTTTTAAACAATACACAGGTAACTTAAAATGGCTAAAATTTTGATTAGCGATTCAGGAGGATATTTTTTATCATAAAATGAAGTTCAAGAAACTACGCGGAATTTCAAAAGATGGACAGAGGGCAATTAATTTGGGCATCGCATGGATCGATCACGTCCAAAGGTGCTTAAGATGCGCTAGTTTTGTCGATAAAAGATCTTTACTCTTCTGTTTCCTCTCAGTAGATATCCACGAGCAATTCTTTTTTAATGAAGGCCACGTACTCATATCGACAAGTATCTGGCTAAGCTCCAATACTAGTAAATAAATTCGGCCACACGTTTTCGAATGGCTTTGCGTACTCTAAAGTAGGGTGCTTTTTTCGAATAGCCGAATTATCTTTTATTTCCATAAACAGCCACCAGTGTTCGAAAGTCTGGCAAGCTTGTTTGCCCCAGTTATCGCTCGACGATCATTGTAAACGAACTAACTTTTCAACCCGCCAAAGCCGCTCTTTCCTGCGATTCCATACTTTCTTACTCGAAATCCTTAAAATAGAGGTCAGGGTCACAAAGGCGAGAGTTTTGGGGTGATAATTTGATTTAACGTTCTTGCCTTGACCTGACTTTGAGAGCTTTATGGCCAAATTCACTTGATCATGTGCACGCTCACACTGACACTGCAATGTCTACAGGTGGTCGGTCTAAGCTTGACCATTTCACGTGGGGACGAAAGGGAATGGTCATCTCATTTAATCTAGATAATCATGCCAGTCCCCACCCTGAGCTGCGATAAGATTAAGGGCGGTGTACATTTCAAAGACCGCCAGAAAAACACAATCTTATCCCGCTAGTCATCGGGTCAGTATGAAAAATCTCCATGCAAACCAGGTGATGTTTGAGCTGTTCTGTTACTTCAAAATGTTCTGACTAGGCAGGTGCGTCCCGGGGAAGTGCATTTAGCTGTCGCACGAAATACCTTCGGAAAGGCAGTTAATGCGCAATAAAAGCGCTGCGCAAAACTTGGTCTCTCAATAATAAGCAGAACATTATTAAGGATGATCCGGCCAGTCACTAGGAAACATAGTGAGAATTTACTAAAAAGGGCAAGGGATACTGGCATGGCCATTTCCGCAATGTGAACCATTATCAGTAAGCCATACCCAGCCCCAGGATTTTACGACCCCCGAGGCTCGATCCTGCGACCTGTAGGTTAGAATTCTGACGTCGTAAACATTGAGTCACGGGCTTGTTTTCCTGTCGGTTGCAATCAGGCATATTATCAATGTTAGAGAGGCGCTCACCGTCCGCGTTACGGCACACGATCGTCTCGTTTAACATCGGGGACGGCGAGCCCGTAGCTCAATGTCCTGTAAGTTAGAATTTTAACCAGCAGACCACGAGACTGAGCCCCAGGGGTAGCAAAATCATGGGATTGTATATGACTGGCTGACGACGACTGATGAGCCAGAAATAGCCATTCTAGTCCCTTTTGCCTTTTTCGGTAATGCCATTCAGCCTATATCATGCGCTGCTGTGCGGCTGCTGGTTGGGTTCGAAAGACACAACGGGACGAGTGAGTTCCGTAAAAAAACGACCGGTGAACGCCCTCTACCAGTGTTAATATGAAACATGTCACACAGATGGCATTATCAAGGTAGTGCCCTATAGGTCAACCAGCAAGCTGCGACTAGGATGCGCGCCTATCAACAAGTTAAAGCTGCAGGTTCATTTAGAACTCTGGTACCCTGTTGAGTTTGCTAGCTGCTTACAAACAAGTCAGACCTGCAGACTGAGCGTCCGCAAACGAAAAAATTACATGAAATATTTAAGCTTGCTGTTTTGTCCGGATCCTCTCCTAAGAAGAGTGTATGGCACATGGCCTACGAAGACTATGCAATGACTTAACTCAGTTCACCGCGAACCAGGAGCTCTTATTTAAAAGTCTATATTGTTGTTTAAACGACAGACGCGACGCATGATGTGTGGGGAAGTAAAGAACGAAACAGATGCGACTTAGGTTTACAGCATCATAAACCAACTTACACGCAAGTCAACAGCGTCCAAAAAATAATCGGAATGACGCCCGAAGTGGTGGTACATCAAGGACGCTCTTGCACAATATCGGTTATGAGAACAACTGTTCCTCATAACAATTTGGATGTTAATGGGGACGGTTTGTCTGACTTGGTAGCATGTCGAGTTTTACATTACTACTCAGGCACGTCGCTGCCAGTGGTGTCACCCCTGCTGATAGCTCTTCTTCCGGCTGTGCCCCCTCATAGCCGTGCATTAACGTGAATGAGAGAAATTAGACGAAATTTCAGTCAAATACGACATTAACCCGATAATGCCAAGATTGGACTACCTGAAGATTGTGGGAACGTCTATACTAGCCTTCCTTACCATAGATTTATTGAGTGGATGGTCATGGTTGCCTTAGTTGTCATGATCACTGGGGAAACGGTCGATTCACTGTCTACTCAGAGAAGAGACGTTGCTAGTCACCCAAATCTGTCTTTTAGGCAGCGCGGCATATACGAAACCGAGTAGGTTGACCCGCCACCCTGAATCTGGATGTCCAGCTATCGTAACGCATCGTAGGCATCGTGGCGCCGCAATGATTTTGAGAGTTCTCTGGTAGAGTTCACATGGTCATGTTCAAGTACGTGTTGAGACTAAGATGTCATCAGGTTGGCCGGCCTGACATCTCAGCAGGGCGGTGCGACGAATGCTAAGGACGTTCATTTTGGACAACATTTTGCAGAGTGACGTCACTGAATAACCGAGCTTCATTCATTTTGTCCAGTGTAATGCCAACCGTCTTTATCAAATTGTGGAACTCATGAACGGTACGGGAATAAATCGATCAAAGCAAATCGTGGCAGCGCCTACCAGAGGTTTCTGAAACCAGAAACCGCAAGTGTGTTTTAACCGATCGGTGACACGTCATCCACCACGTGAATGTTTGAAGGTGACTGAACGCCAAGGCAAAGGTTTACGCTATCAATTCAAATATTGCTTACCACTCTTTGGCCGACGAAAGACCAGAGCAATTCAATGTAGGGTCTATGACTCTGTATAGGACTGAATTTCATGTCATCTGCATCTGCTAAATAAACTCTGTTCTCCAATTTTTTAGGCAGTTTACCAGGCCACTTCAGTCAAGCTGACGAAAGTTAAAAACCTTTGAGATATCGAAAGTTTGCTGGCCCTAGTACCAAGCAAACCTGACCTGCATTTGGAACGCTGATTGCCAGGAATATAACTATGCAAAAGGTACCATAGCAATTATTTTTTTATTTTCTAACCTACAATTTTACTTATAGTCTCCTGTGAAGGGGTGAGTTCCTGCAGAACTTTACAGGGCGCTTATATAGCAAAAGGGAAGTGGGCATATTCGGTCCTAAAAGTAGGTTTAATAACTAAAGAGCGCGTCGGCAGATGAGGATTTACTAGCCAAAAGTCCATATGAGACGTCTCTAGGTAGTAAAATCATGCCGGATTAAACGCCCACCATTTTTTCATATACTTCTTTCATCCTAGCCGTGTCTTTTAACTGACGTCTGCTATTTTATGCTAACCTACAATTTAAAGCCAACCCCGAATCTTCGAATGTGAGGCAAAGGAGGGTATGCTTTGCTTTCGGGCATTCGACAACCGACAAGAAGAGCTGAGCACGATACAAATGAGTATGGTGATGAACTTCCTGTGTTGTGCAGGAGACAGCATCCTAATTGAAAAAATATTTACATCCTTATGTTATTCGCCGTTCCCAACCTCCTTTCCACCAGGCCAAAGTCAAAAGGCTTTGATGTTCCCTCTCTTCACCCCTGCTGAAAACGCCCTTGACGCCGCCCACTCGGCGACAACAGCGTAAAACCCAGAACAGAGGACAAGACTAAAACCTCATTAAACATTTACAGTAAGCCTCTTTACCCCTTATCCCCTTTTCCTCCGCGGCTCCCTTTCACTTTTATCCATAGGCAATGGAAAACGGAACATTGTAAACTAGAAATGGGAGGACTGAGAATAGAGTGCGGAGGGCAGGGAAGAATTGGCTGGGAAATTTACTATACCACCATAAGTTGCTTTCCCTGCCCCGCGTATGCAAGGATTGGGGAGTTTGGGAGGCTTAAATCCATATCACGCCGTTGGCACGCTCTCATGAACGCACATCTCGAAACGGACGAGAGTATCTCCATCTTCCTTGTCCACCTATGCTACAATCAACTTTAATTGTTTTGAAAGCGGCTGGCAATGTGCGATGACCGATCAGCATCTGTCTAGTGAACCGAACGAAGGGCAATTTATAAGAATGACGCAGCGTGACTGTCTATGTATACCTGCCGTATTATACAGACTAGATAAACTGAGTACATTGAGCGAAAACTTATTGCTCTATTTCTACTACGAAATAATTGGTTGTTAAGAAAGCTTGGTTTATTTATTTTCCAAAGTGCCCGACACACATACAAAAGACATCCCGCGCATGAGCAGCATTCGGAAGTCTTTTAGGGCATGGCTCGAAGTTCATTCAAGGTGAAGCAAAAAACTTGTTTTTGTCCTTTTAGTAGTGCCCCGAATCTTAATCAGCGGGGTAAGATTTTAACTGCCGTGGTTTCGTATTTTATGTCCCGAGCCTCATTTGAATGAATCTAATGTGTTGAGCAGGATGAGACATGTTCATCAACACCCATCTACATCCAGAACTTTCATTCTTCCACCTGGCTGCATTTTTCGACGCATTATACTGCACAATTTATTCGGTACAACTATAGTTATTTAGTATAGGTTACTCAAGTTGCAACTGGACCCTGCAACTTCGAAAGTCAAAAAGACGGGCAACGCAGAGTTAAAGCCAGGCGGATAGCATAATTCCCCAACTGACCCAGTGCAGACCCAGAAATAAATGTCCCAAAACTGGATTAACTCGGTAACCTTCATTAGCTTGCTTTTTGCATGCTTCAGAGCGACAGTCTAGTCGACAAGAGGCTGATATAGTAAGTAAAAAAGCCAGTGACTTATATTTATCGTGCGCGCCAAATCACGGATTGAATAAGTGACATTGTCTTACAGAATTTATATCCATACGATATTTGAAGTTACTCACTAAATGTGCACAAATGTTCCTGTCTGATAAAGTGCTGTAAGTAGTCGTAGTGATTATTATAGTCTTTGGACAAAGTAAATTATGCAGAGCTTACGTAAAACCCATGATACCAGTTTGTTCTTATTGTTATTGCTAGAAGGGTTAAATAACAAAGCGCAACCACAATGCTTTTGAAAGTGGAAAAGGTATCAGATCATTTTCACGGTAGATCGCCCGCTTAATGCTCCGATTTTCAACAGAAGGCGAAAATCGTACAAGGCTAGTTCGTACGAATTACTTCAGGAGTCGCCGATGACTTACTTCGGTTTCAAACAATATCATAAAATCACATCGACCGTTGTCTGATCGGAATGAAGAATGAGATGCGCTATTGCGGTTTTACTAAGAAATGGCTCCGACACTAGTAATAAGTATTCAGAGACTCCTACTTTCTTAAGATTGGTCGGAAACGTTAATTCCTATCTGAAAAAACAAAAAATCCCAAACTTCCGAAAAATGAAAAACCCAACTTTCATAACCGCGTTTCTAAGACAGATTTAACTGCCTTTAGGTTTTAATCTATAACATATTTAATCCCTGAGAGTAAATATAAAATTCCGATACCGCAAGAAAGTTTTGAAAATAGTATTTTTCCTTAGCTCAGAAAAGAGTGGCCTGGAATCAAACGTACTGTCTTTTGACAGGGGTCTTATAACAAAAAATGGGCATTACTGTTTTGAATGTTTAATTGTTTTAATACAAGACTTCCTCCGACGCCTGTGTTGCAAACGTGTTCCTTAGTGACTTTAACTATGTTCTGACAACATTTTTAAATTTGTACTTATTTTTTATTTCCCGGCGACATGTGTCACTGCGCTTAGCGCACAGTTCAGTTGTCGGAAATTCCGAAATTTCCTAAGCCATATTTCTACCGTTTATTTGTATCACTCCATAATGATATTTTCCGTTAAAATCGTTATTATTTGCACGCAAGTCTAAACGAATTTTCAAGGCCCTGATAACCACAAAGTTAAACAGTATTTCATGTGCGATAAGAAAGTTTTCGTTGTTACGTATAGAAGCACTAATTTAAGGTGTATTTCCATAAACTGTTTAAATATGCGTTGCAACCATTTCTAAGGTTGAGTGTTTAATTTGTTTTCGAAGTTTTTCCTGCACAAATGCATACGTGAGCTCGCTGGACTGTCTATAACGCTGTACATACCAACAAAAAATAAGACAAAGTACGTCAGATAATTCTTGCAACATCATAAGGAGAACGGGAGTAATTATGAACCTACGAAGATGTTCAGTCTAGTATTTCGGTTTCATGATAAAGCACGCAGCTTTTATCAAAGGTTAAAGTATAAGCTTACGTTTTCGCTCATAAAATATTCCAAAGTATGATCGTTAGCATACCTGCCACTTCGGTTCCAATCGAGGCACTGGATAATGATCGTCCTGCAAAAGAAAAAATATAAGCAGTTTTGGCAAACTTCAGTTGTACGAGCCGCTTTACAGATAACTTTTACCAAAGTTTACATTCCACCACTGGGGCGATGTCAACAAACTGGAAAGGATCAGTCGTTGTATAGCGACTAAGGAAGCGACCCTGAGGGGTCTCTCGACAGTTATTGGTGGCATTTAGTATGCTTACTAGTATAATAATGCAAGTCTAGCTGCTTCCTGTAGCATATGTTTATGAAAGCCGAAAGGGCTGCAAGCGGACTTGTTCACACCCAAAGGGAACACGGACAAAAAACAGTTATCATAAGACATCTTCGATCAGCCCACTTCCACATTACGTGTCAAGACATCCGTCGAATGTGATAACGGAATCGCACGTGCGATTAGATAAACGAAAATAACTTTGTGCAGATATTATAATGACATCATGGAGGCATTCAAGGGGGCTTGCGCAGAGGAGTAAACAAGGGACTGTGTGAAGAGAATACACGCCGGTTCGGAACAACCATAGATGGTTGAGTCCTGAAGGCGAGGGGATGATTACTCCCGTGAGAATTCGGGCGATATATCCTACCTCCTGTCTGAAGTTTCCTAGGAACATACGAATGAGTGCAAACTGAATCTACAAAGCTGTGACCGTCCACCTTCTCGTAAGGATTAGGTTTTTACTTCATCGATCGTGGAGGTAAGTTCGAGAAATACAACCGCGACCTTATTGAAACCTGGTCTTTAAGAATGAATTCCGTCAATCGGCGCACCAATTTTTTAATTCAAACGCGATGCCTAGTTCAGTTTTAGAACTAAAGCCCGATGTTTGTTACTGACATCTCTGACGACAGACTCCTGTACGGACTCAAAAGTCCAGACAAGTAAACATGTTGTTTCGGTTCTGGACCAGTGGTTTTTTGTGCTACTAGGGCAGTTTCCCAATTGTCAGATGAAAAATTTTACGGGTTTAGAGCAGAGGACACTAGTCTACTTCTCGTCCCTGGGGAGATCCATGCTGGACCTATCCAGCTAAAAATGACGTAAATGTAATGTTTGTCGTTGTTGTTTCATCTCTCAGGAGGCTCGACCTGACTGTCCTCATTAAATCGCGTCACCTACGCATTTGGCTGATTTTCAAAAACTTTTAAAGGTTCATTTTCAGGAGGTACATCTAAGCATAAGGTTATCCACTTGCCTTGCGGATGCAAACGAAATATGCGCGATCGAGTCGTTTTGCCGAGGGAATGTAAAAGAGGCTTGACTTAGCACTTCTGGCACTCATTTGAACGCTTATAGTTACATGGCATGACCTTAAGTAGCCGCCTGTTACTGCCAAAGGTGCTATTCAAGCACCGTTTTCCAAAATATGACGTAGGCTCTGAGATGTCCTAGAAGAGTATTTTTGTCCTATTCCTCTACAAATAACCGCGTTCATAAGCCAATCATCTGCACGACCTAGGTGTCGGTGCTCATTTACACAGCACCGATGCACCAAAGAGCAAGCCTGAAAAAGCTGAAAATAAGACGACCTAGAATGTAATGGCAAAACATGAGACAGCAATATGATGTGCCCTGATCTCGTGGGAGCTTGGTTGGAAAATAATCAAGAAAAGTTTACTAAGCCTCTGCGTTTTACAGTAATGAATTGTTGAAATATTTTTTCGAAACAAACTGGCCAGCCCACTCATGCCTGTGTCTAATCGCATGGATGATCCCGGACTGGAGAGCATATTTTAAGAATTGTCCCTCTAACAGACTGCTGTCAGTGCAGCTCAAAAAATGTAGAGGAGACGAATGACGTGGGAAATAAAGTTTTAAAATAAGCCAACAAAACGTCACAGTTCAGTAAAGCAGCACTCTTAAGATTAGGAAGTAGCTAAGTGGAGATGGGGCGCACAACTGCTTGTAAAATCTCAGCTCCTGGAGGAATGACAGCCGGGAGCGAGGGAAGGGTGGGAGTAAAAAGAGGAATGACACTTCGGTACAGTGAATTGGAGGTTAAATTCTTGATTTCCCAGTCCGGCCTTTGCTTTTCGGAGTTTTGCTTGAACAAGGACATTCAACTTATTCCTATTATCTTATGACGCTTAAGTAATAGAGATGACACAAACTGTTTTATGGTTTTTATACAGAAATTGCACTTAAGGTTAACAATTTAGGACCAGTCGCTCTAAGATCAAGCATCATTGCGAAAAACTAATAGAACGCAACAAGCATGTTAAGGTCCACCATGCTGAAGTGCATTCTCAATAAGTCGGCATCAGTTTAGACTGCCATCCATGATTAAAATTGTCCTGTTTTCACCGTGATACGCAAAGTGGATCAACTGCGGATTAACTTTAGCATTAAACGTTTTTCGAGACAAAAGATTAACATACGAAAAGATTTTACTAGACAGACTCTAAAACTTGCACCATTTGGTGATGGGCGTCCCACTAGATGAGATAGTTTTCGCGGTGCTTATGTACACGAACATAAAGGCAGCCCGATTAGAATTTTTAAAATAGCTTCTTTAATTATCGCACATCAGCGGAAACGTAGTAAACCACAGCAAGCACTTTCAAGAAAATATAAAATACACAAAGATCAGGTTTTGCCCAATACATGCTACAATTTTTCGCGTGAGGACGACCTACAGCAAAAACGAATGGAATCATGGCCTCTTCTTAAACTACCCTATAGATGTACAAAAATGACCGCGACTGCATTTAAACCATGATTGTTTTACTAAATCACCTTCAATAATTGCAGTCTATGCATGGAAGTAACAGCATTTTTACTGTGGAAGGCACCCAGGAGTATCCGTAAGCAGCAGTGGTACCAATGATATCAAGTAGAATATGCGAAGCAGGTTATATTATTCACTATCCTGCGTTGACTTTAAGTCTCTCATTTTTCTCTGTAACTTTCGGCCTAAACACTCATGAAGCTTTTCATGATTTTCTGCAGTATTTTATCTAATAAATAATCCGTAACTACCTATAAAAATGATTTGTTTTGTCAATGTTTCCGTTCTCCAGTCTTCAAATAATCAATTAAGCAATTTTTCACAAAATATTGTACTTTTTAATTTCTTTAAATACAAAGAAGAACAGTTTAAAAAACAACTGTCATTTCCAACCGAGCGCCCCTTGGAACAAAGCCTCGTGGCAGACAGTACTGCCAGAATTGCTAAGCATGCCATGGATAGAGTAATGTGTGCATGATCAAAGTAACTACATATAGCTGACGCGCTGTGAAGCGTGAAGCGAATATTGCTCCAGCCGCTAGTGCGCTGTACTTTTTGTTGTGTATGAATTTTTATCTCTTGCTGTAAAAAGTTAATTTTTAAATAATTAAATGCAGTGCGGTGAGGACAAATGGAACAGAGGAGAAGATTTCCAATCCTTTCTGGTGAAAATGCTAAGTCCCCATTGGCTTCCGTCTAGCCTTTTAGGGCTTTTTTGTATACACGGCGTATGGGATCAACGACAAAGAAACGGACAGCAAAAAAAGACCGAAGTGTCTCATTGAAACTGTGATAGGATGATTGTGATTCGCCTTTTGCTTCGAGATTGAAGGTCAGTGTATCAGCTTGCAACTATAACGCCTGTCGAAATAATGCCAGTTTTCACTGGTAAACAAAATGACAATTTAGTCATTTTCACCTGCCGTTTTAAATAAACCCTCGTAGTAAAAACTGACTACATACTTATCACCTTAGTCCATTACATTAGGGCTATCAGAAACGGAGATCAGAGGAACTCCCCAAGTGCCGATTTAGTGAGGTCTAATGCCTATGGTCATAAACACAACGATTCCCGCTATTTTATATAACTTTATGTTCCCAGCACTGTTCCGCGAACGTCATGACTGCAAATAAATCACGCAAGATCTCACGACTCAGGCCAACCATATTTTTAACCTAAATATCTTGCGTGTAATGAGGAACTACTACCAAAAATGACAAATGTTGATGTCAGCTGCTACAGCATTCTGAGATGTATGTGCGTACATTAGCACAACACGTTTGTCAAGGTACTCTTACGTATTCTCAAAAGACCGCTCTTGAATTCGTTGCAGAAAACTTTAATGTGAGTCTAAGCATTCATATAGACCTAACTGTGATAAACTCGGCGCCTCGGTGGGATTCGAACCCACGCAGTAAGGAAAAGGCTTTAGTACAGCCAATGCTCTACTACGCCAACAGCTCTACAGCCAACGCTGTACTGAAGCCTTCTCCTTAATGCGTGGGTTCCAATCCCACCGAGGCGCCAAGTTTTCCACAGTTGTGCCAATATGAATTATTCAAAATCTGCCAAAATACCTATGAAGTCTTAACATTTTCAATTTTTAAACAGTTTTGTATGGGATTAGATTTATTTCATCATGGAAATCATTGAGAGACCACAATCTGACAAATAACGTCTAATGCATGACTTTAGTCAACATCAGGAAGGCTCCATTCTAGTTAGAATGTCTTGAAATATTTTTTTCTAAATCCCTCGCTGTTGCTCTGAGCTGCGAATTTATTTTTTCTTAGTTTGCGATCTTTTAGGGCCAACGACTTTTGGAAAGACCTCTTACGACTGTCGTAAAAACGAAATACCTATCAATTCTGTCACGTTTTATCAGGGATCTACGGTGTGCGTTCCTGACTGAATCATCCGGCTTAAAAGGTAAGTCAGAACATCATTCATATGCTTTTGTGAGTGAACCACTTATAGGCACAGCCAGACGGAAGATCAATTTCATGTTCGGTCTACCTTCCTACTTCCGAAAAGTATAATACGTGACAATTAGTCAAACACCAGTAACTGACCTGCGAAAAATGCAGTAACTGCAAAGCTTTCCAGTAACTAAGTGAAAGTGAAGGGTAGCCTTTATATGCCAAAACCGTCAAAGGGATAGAGAGGAACGTCCCATGAAAGAGATGAGAAAACTTTTCATATTTAGGATTCATAAAACTGAGAGAAGGAAACGTAGCTATTCACGTTCTCGTAATTTTAGACAAAATCACAAATCTCTGGTAATGCTTACAATCTGATACAGGTACCATGCGCATGCAGAATGCGATTTGATGCATTTTCCCTTTCAGACGTTCAAGACAAATGGATCATATTTTAAATAACGGACTACCAGTCAACGAAAATGTATTCTTCGCAAGAATGCAAGATAGGGGTAGGCCTAGCACATTCCTTTTCGGACATGTCAAGGTCAAAATTCCGTCAAATACGGATAACAGGTGTAACTGACGGGATCCGAATTACTCCGTATACTAGGCGATGTTGCTGATTAGAGAATCTATCTGTGTGGCCGATTTTTTATTAGCTACTACGTAAGACAAAGCAAAGATCAATTAACCTGGTTATGTATTGGTTAAAGGAGTGTGATAATCTACCAGTGTAAAAAACCACAAACGCTGGGGACATTGATAGTTTTCTTTTAATTCCGGGGCAAAGCTAAAGGAAATTTATCAGATTTTGCCAATGCCGCGTTACCTAATCATGTGGTTTGTTGCATCAAATATTTTTAATGACAGTTTATTTATATTCCATTAACGTGAAACTCTTGTTTAAAATAACCCAAGCCCTAGTAAAACTGAAATACTAAGATGCTTATTGAATGTTAATGGGTATTATGACGATAATTCAATATCCGAGTTACGTATCTTTAAAGACCTGAACGTTCTAAAACTAAAAAGGACAGTCACTCATAGAACAACCTAACAATTAAACGTCCGGATATTCGGGAGAAACGTGAGTAGGCCATCGCATTCTAGAGTAGCTCACTGAAACAAATTCACCGGTCTTACTAGGCCAGCGTAGAATCAGAGAGACACTTTAATCTCTTAGGTCAGGAGCTTACTCCACCAATTTATTTTTGTTGCCTTCATTATCGGCCGCATTTAGCGACTGAAAAATTTTTTGGTTAATTGCTATAATTTATACTGAAAATTAGGTGAATGCAAACTCTACTTGGCCCAAGATCATCAACTTGTTCTCGCTACTTTCAAAACATAAGTTTGTACTTGCAGACATGTGTATACTTGCCTATTTCCAAACTTGTCTAGTGTCCAGCTAAATGGATTCGCAGTCGATCATCCGCCACAAGTTTGTAACTTGAATCTACGGAAGGTGGTCTACCATAAGATTCCTTGAGATGCATTTTCTAGTGGAAATACATCTGGACTTGAAAACAAGACGGCTCGTACGCAAGAGTTCTAAACACGCTGTTTAAAGTGCTGCTAGTGTGGCCGTTTACCGGTCATGCGGGAACAATCTTCAGATAATGTCTGCATTGTCCCTAAACAATCCGGTAGACGAGTTTGTCGGGGAATCTGAAGTCTAAATGAGGCCCGCCAGTCGCAGAGTTTATCAGACAATTGTCATCTTTTCGTTTACGTCGTTCTACTATCTCCACAGCTACCTCCTATTCCACCCGGCTAATTCCCGGATTGGTTCAACCCGCTTGAGGGAAATACACAGTTTGCCTGGAGGGCTTCGTAAAGTCCGTTACATATGCACTTTTTGCGGATATCCGTGATTCCAGTGAAGGCAAAATGCAATTTTAGTAAGAATTGTAACAATTTAGAATGAAACTGGAAATATGCAATTCATCGTGCTAGAAAACGCGTGTTATCAGAGGGTCTGTCAACCTCCTGGTCATGCCTAGTGGCTATCGTTATCTGTTGCAACCGGAAAGCGCGTCAGAGATTCAACAAAATCTTCGCCGGTTGACGATTGCAGTTGTTTCGTATGGCAAGGAGTTTCTGGCAGCAAGGACTCTCCGTTCTCCGCAGATGGCCAGTAATAACTCTAACTTGCTCACATCACGGCCCATATAAAGTTTTCTGCTGCAAGTCGCGAATAAACAGCATCCGTTGTCTCTTAGTATTTTAGTCCGTCCGCATCTGCGCTGCGCTCTGCTGTTTGTTTTCTCTGTGCATAAAGTTAGGAAATCCGTCTGGGTATGACGCGAATCTCCCATACAAGTATTTTCGGAATGTGAGTGCATTACGTAACCTCGCAGATAAGCAACCGGCCTACAATGTCCCTTAATCGCAAATCAGTTTAAAATGCGTACCAAATACGTATATATTGTTGACGAGTGTATATAATGACAGATGCTCGCTTCATTGACTCAGACTGCTCTTTGTTGAACGCCGGTGACTTCGTGAAACATGTATTTCATGAAAACGACAGACGGCTTACTCGCTCTCAAATCCAATTAGTTAAAATGTTTGCCACAAAACCATTCTCCTTGGTCTGAGCATAGGTTTCTGCCCTAAGGTCTCCTGAAGGAAACCTCCTCTCCCTGGATGCTGTATATAACTTGTTTTCACTGTTTTCATACAAGACCCCACAAGTGTCTGTTGAATACTGCCGTACCGTTACCTAGATTACAACCCTAAGCAAATTGTTCGAATGCTCTGCACTCACGATAAGCTTCCAACGCATTTAATCACTTCTCTCTCTGCAAATATTCTTTTGAACAAAATGCCCAAGAAGCACAATTATGTCTTTACTAGTAGACACTTTTTAAAAAATTGTTAACAATAACGGGTCCCTAAGCCACGGCAACTCCATCTAAACCCTTTGACTCAGGAATTTATCCTTCTGGCTTACCTAATATGCGCACATTTTGGTCAAGATACATATCGAATGCGTGAAACGAGGGGGACAGGACGACGGAACCTACCTAGGTCACAAAGACGCATCGACAACAGGCACAAAAAGTGGCACATTCTTTGATTACGCACAATGCCACCATACCTTTTCGCCGTGCCGTATCTCCGAGTTGCAGCAAACTCCCTTTCGGTCAATCTCCCTTTTTTATAACGGACATTTGGTGTGCCGTTGAGAGGCAACAGCTGGTGAATCCAAGTTTATCTGGATAATCACGTGAGTTTTTCACGCTTCTTGATAACTGGCTAATATGGCGGGGTGAAAACGTCGTTTACCGCTTAAACATGTGCAAATTGCCCCCAAAAGAAGGAAGATATCGCCAATTCGGGCACTGAAATGAGTAATTTTAACATTGTTTCCTCGGGCGACTTTACAAAGTTTAGGCCTCGTAAAAAGGGTTGCGATGGTTTATGACCTAAACTTTTGATGCATCAGCACGAACGCTGAGTTTTAAGTGAAATGTTAAAAAAGTACAGTGAAGAGTAAAATGTGACGATTATAAAAATAAATAAGACACCTCAAAAAGTGAGTTTCGCAAGGAATAAATGTCCGAACAATTGCGTATGCAGCTGCCTGCTATAGACAACCGTGTGGGTACAAGTGTCATGTGTTTCTTAATTCGCCCAGCTTGTACCCAATAAAAGTTCGAGTGATAATATTACGGACCTTATCGGGAACCGTAAGCGCCTAGCCATTAATATTTCTCTTAACAATAAGAAGGAGCTGAGCTCAAGTATCGGATGGTGGGGTGTCCGACTAAAGTGCTCACTGGTAAACTGCCGCGTGTCCAAATTTCAGGTTCTCCCTACCTGAAGTCGGCTCAGGGGTGGTTGAGAACCGTAAGAAAGTCGAAAGTAGCGTTTTATTCGTGAAATGTCTAGAAGGTCAACATGCAACTTCCTTATGACGTCATTGTTCATAATCCCAGTAACTGGACAGCCGCCTAATCTCCGAAAAAACCGCCATTTACCCAGCTCGAAAAGCGGGCTTAAAGGGTTTTTTGCCGCAGTCTGTGCGAATATTCTTTTTCGTTTCTATACGACGGAGTTGTTACGAGTTTGGCCTTACATCCTCTGAGTTTCACGATGTCTGTGTGAAAGACACAAGTTGGTCTAAAATGTCATTTTTAGTAATATACGGAAATTAAACATTTGGGGAGGTTCAAAATACACCAAGAAGTGTATTTGTCTTTTTCGAACGAAAATCTGGATTTTAAAACTAGGCATATGTGGGGCTGTAAAAGGCAGCTTTTACTGGGATTTAGTTTAGTCAACACATTTAGTAGAAAGTATTGCAAAAACAAAGGAAAAATCCTCTGTAGAAAGTCGGCATTCCTTTTTCTCGGAATTACCTTTAACCTGCATCAACCGCTTACCCTGTCTCATTACACATATTTGCTTAGGGAAGGAGTCGCAAGGTGCATGGCTAGTTAGCGCTTCCGTCTTTCTAGAGCATCCCAGCATTCACAACGTCAGATATTGCCTATCACCCTCGTGGTTTAAAAGCCTGCTAGTAATGACTGGGAAGGCTTCTAACACATTGGAGAGACTTGAGTCGCAGGTGCCATCCACTGCGGCCCAAGGTGATTATTAATGCAATCGCTGAGTAGTCCGTTTGGCGGACCCAGGCAATAACAAGCGGATAAAACACTAACAAGAGGCGTGTCTGTGTGACGAACGCTCAGTTAGCCGCCCTAGCCGCTCCCGAGGCTTTGCGAACTCATATAAGATGAGCTCAAACTTCCAAACACTGTCTCTGGACGCTCAAAGCCTGTCCAAATGGTCTGGTGGACAGGCGTAACAACGCACTCCGACCAGGGATGGTATAAGAGCGATTCTACCAGTCTCTTTGATAATGGGGGACCAGAAGTGCTCACTGAAACACCCGGCTCAAAATTAAATCATCACACGGAACGCTTTCTCATCCCCTATATAGCAGGCTCATCATAAATTAGACTGTGATGTGTTGCATGAATATTCTCAGGAAAGACATGAAAAAAACTGACTTCATGACATTGGTAAATACTGCTTTTATGACAGTCAACCGTATTTACTCTCGAAAGAGGGTAAAGTAACGCAGAGGCTGGAATTTAGACTTTTAATTATGAAATGGGCTATGGGGAGAATTCAGAAGTGTGCAAGCTCAGCACCGAGTATATCGCCAAAGTGAGTTTATTTCTAGCAAAAAATGGCCGTTCTGTACGTTACACTGTCTGCACGACCACAACGTTTTTAAGTGTCACTGGATGACCTTTAGAGCTACCAGGAAGCCTAAAAGTGCAAAGCGACACTTCAGGGAAGCGTTTCAATTCTTTTTGCTTATTCACATACACACGCGCACACACACACCCAGAAATACACTTATTGCAATTGGTTAAATCTGTAAATGGATAACTGACATAACATACAAACCGTGACATGATTCTAAATCCGTTCTAAGACCACCCATATTTAGCAATAACGATCTCACTTTCCTGAAAGTTAGCGCTCGGCTTCTCCGTTTATCCTAATAGACATTATTTGCACGCACGCAAGCACAAAGGTCGACGCTAAAATCAAGTAGGTGAACGCCTAGATACGAAGCATCAATAGGACCGTTTTTTCGCCGACCGTCCTCTCTTTTGTCCGTCCAGCATGAGCACGGTCGAACAACTAACAAGGTGTACTCTCCTCAAACATGATTTGTACTTCCCTTAACTGCTCCGCAGTTGTATGCCAGCCATCTTCCTCTGCCGCATCCTCAGACATCAATTTAGGAAGAGATGGTATCTGAACTTAGATTTTTTTATATTTGCTTTTGTCTTTGCGATGCAGAAGACTGCAATAATTACTACGCACGGTTTGAGGGGAAGCTTTGCCATAGGACGAAAATCTGAGAGACCTAAATTTGAAAAGTACATTTACTGTCTGGCAACTAAAACGGTTTGGGTTATTTTGGTCCACCTGTCGTAGTCATTCACATTTAGCGGTATTTTGAGGTAAACCAACAGATTAGGAACCTCGACACGGCATAACACAAGATGCAACAGGGAGACTCACTGCTACTCGTGAGGACCATACCAGCAGCTGCGATGGCATGCCCTGCAAAAGCCCCGAAAAGCTGATCAGAACTCACAGACTCAATCGTGAGTCCCAGATGAAAAAGAGCGTAAATTGAACGATAACGCTCACACTGAAACATAACACCATGCTGTTCGTATCTTAGACTGCTGGGGAGCAGCTGCTCTAAGCAGAGGCGGCCTGGAGTCCGAGCGACACAGTTGACGCGTAGTTTTTAGATCCCAGTTCAGCACAGGTAGGCAGTGAGGCCTGCCGGATGTGACCTCAATGTCAGCTCAACTGATAGGTGAAGCAACGAGCCGTCCTACGCAGCCCAGGCCAGCATGACGAGCGTCGGAGCAAAATTAACGGGAAGACCGACTACAACTGTGAAGGCAAACCAATTGATTGGAGAAGGTGGCGGGAAAATTCCAATCAACCTTAATTTCTGTTGGAAATTGTTGTGTAATTAAGTGGTTGACAGAAGCGGTAGCTGATGGAGTCGTAGGACAGCTGTCTTAGAATTTCCGCCTCCTTCATCATGCCTGAATACTCTGGTCTGGTATTTCTGCCAAAAGGTCATGACTGAGGCATCTGCTCAAGAACTTTGCGCTGGAATATTTTATAGTAAATTGATACACAATGCATATTCTCTGGATTAGCAGAAGGTCCTATGGCTTCGCATTGGGGAAACCTAAGGGCTCATCGGACACGACTCTCACAAAGCTCCATCTACCATCTCTAAAGTTTTGCGGGCAAGTTTGGCACCAGAGAGAGATGGAATGCGGTAATTTGTAGTTCAATTAGTAGCCTACCTGCATAAGAACAAGTCTCGTAGCCTAGTAATCACAGATTTCGCTATCAAAGTGAAAAAATCCTTATGGTAAACGCATTTTAAACAAGCATGACTACTAACAAAGTCCAGGGAAACTGGATTGCTTACCTATGACTTTGCACTCATTCGCCAGCTCTACTTAACACCAGGCGGAAGAACTGCGATTTTAATCTCTTTCGGCATTAGTACTATCATTTTGTTAGCTATTCCTTATTTTGTTTATTGGGTGGGACGGCGGTATTCTGAAGAAAAATCCTAAAAAGTACCACTATCAATCTTATTATTTCTTCTCAACTCTCACAAATCTTTCAGGACGGGTATACGAAACCGGCGTTAGTAGTAGCGAATAGCAACCAGACGACATTCCTATCCAAATAACACGTTTGCCGCCGGTAATCCTGAGTGCATGCACTTCTGAAAATACGGAAAATAACCCTGTCATTTTCGAACAGAAGTCCGGCCTACGTCGCCGTTTCCGGTGTTCGGGGAGGGAGTGGTGCGCATGACTGAAATCGCAGCGAAAATCATTCGAGGTCAAACCACTGGCAGTCATACCAGAGCGGTTACAAGCCGAAAAGTCTGAGGTCAGTATGTCAAGGTTTGTTTACCTAATTCCATACCTTTCTAAACTGATTGCCGTTGGAGTTTGGACAGATTTATCTCACCGATATGCTTCTTGATTTTAAGAACTTTGAAGTCAGATCGTCAGCATGGTTACTGGCCTGTCTGTTACATGTTGAGTTGGCAAGCGAACGCCCCGCTCACTAGCATGCGTAGAACTCAGTCAAATGTATGTCCTGAATCTAAGTCAAAAACCTGGGAGGTATGCACACTAACTCTCTATTCGTATGTATGGCACAGGACACATAATCGACTGCTCGTTCTGTCAGGTGAGATTTTTTAACTTCGCTCACAACTCCCGCATGAGCAACGCCGCTGTTCCATTTTCAGCATGTATTTGTCCAACTGGCTCTCTGCAATAAGGGCTTTTGATTGTAAACGTTGAAAGGCTTGCCGTACTCGTTCCCTATCGTCGGCCCAAATCTTCTCCCAGTCAAATGTTTTAGAAGCCAAAGTGCTGTCCAAATCTAGTAGGATTTAGATCAGCCGCGCCAGTGATTTCGTCGCCAGTTCACAGTATACGGCTCTTAGCTGATTTGTGAGGAAGGACATTTCAAACCTACTCTCGGGACTTTTTCCTCCGACACTTATGCAGGAACGTGCTCGAGGACAAGCTTTTAGTTATGCCCGTAATTAAATTCAGCACATCTTCACGGCGCGCGCGTCCCCACCCGACCCGGGAACACAGTCCTCACGTTATTACTTAATGTTTGGCGATGGGTCAGCAGGCACTTTCATGCCGTGCTCCGAGTTTACTCAGACTTTCGCACTGCCGTTACTGATATTATGCTTAGCTTATTAGTAGTGCACCTAGGAGGAATAGAAATCTCCAAAGGACAAATGGAATTTTCACACATAATTCCGACTGGGATGGTCGCCCATAGAGCGTAAAGGAATTCGTCTCCCTCCACAGTGTCAGCCAATGCAGCTTAGTTGAAGAACCGCAAAAAAACATGCCTCAACCTAGGGATTAGGGGTGTTTGGGATCTAAAAAACAACCAAAACGCAGCGTCTCATGATTACTCCGGTGCTGCTGCGACCGGAGGGTGAACTGCCGATAAATGAATCCAACACCTTTCCTATTTCGTAAATTCCTGTCTTCCAGTTTCATGCATATATAGTGCTTAACAAGTAGTTACGCATTGCTATCGTGATGGTATATTTAAAATGCTTTTTCTTTAATCCGCTGCGAAGAGCGCCTACGTCCTTCTAAAAATAGCCTCGATTCAGTTAGTTCGCAAATTATTATGCATGTAAGTGCCAGCTAAACGTTTGGATCTGCTGTAGTGTTCAAGTCTGCTCCTTGAATGAAAATGACGTACTTGTTAACTGCTTTGTAGTCATTGTGGCTGGCGTAAATTTAAACAAAACCCTATGGATAGGAGTCTAACTGTCAGCATTTTAAGGGATAAAAGTTGTCCAACGTGGCTTTTCAGGAAGGAAACTACGGCACCGCAACGAAGGACGGAGAATAAAGAAGATTAAACACCACTACGAATTTTTGAAAATCGAAAGTGTATAATCTAATGGAAGATTAGGCTAGGAAGACTGGAGCGGTTAAGAAACTAGCATGCCTTCACCATTCTAAATGAGACACCTATTCAAATTGAATGTACGAAATCACGGTTTGCAAACAGACTACTGAAGCAGAGAATAAAAGATAAGAGTATTTGCTTTTTGACCAGACAATTCGGAAAAATTGCACCCTATAGGGCAAACCTTTAACGTTACTCTCAAGCAAGTAAAGTTTCAATTTTCACTAAATATCGTACAATGAGCCGTTTTTGTTTTAATAAAGTATGTTTGAAAGTGATTTAAAAAAATCTGTTTCGGTAGGATGGGGGGATTCAGGTCACCGAAAAAATGCCGAAGACTTATAAACGTCCTGAAAAAGTACACGGACCGAACTATAATCAGAAGGCAAGTAGAGGCATTTAGAATTCAGGAGAAGGAGCTTTCTTTTTATTCCTGAAATATTAATTTTTTGACAAGGTTGGGGGAAGCGGGACTAGTTTACTTCTTTAGTTCCTGCCTGTCAACTTCTGCTTCTTTACCTAACATAGTATGCAATATACGAAAACAGCGCAGATCAGAAAATAATCGGATGTGTTATTTGCGTCGAAAACCACTCAACCCATCTTTCCATGCATTTTATGGACTTGGTGTGGGGAAGACAGGACTAACTGGATGGCTAAATTGCTCTATGCTTAACTGTTATCTATTCAGATAGTGTTGAAAGTTCATTAGCATGTATTTTCTGCCAGGGCGTTTGCAGTGACCAATGGGATCAAGCAGGGCTGCGTACTCACCCGGCCCTGTTCAGTCTCATGTTTTCCTTGATGCTAATAGACGACAACCATGATGTACGGTCGGACTGACATCAGATACCGAGCTGACGGAAAACTTTTAAACTTTCCTTGCCTTAGAACAGCATTAAGGGAGACCAAGACTAGCTTCCACGACCTATTGTTCGCGAATGACTGAGTGCTAATATCGAAACTGAAGAAGAGATGCAACGGAGTGTGGATCTTTTCGCTTCCGGTAGCTCTCAGTCCGCACTGTCTACCCACAAGCAGAAGAAGGTAGTCATACATTAATCGGCATCGGACGCGGGGTACAATGAGTCCCGTATCAAAGTAAATAGAAGCCAATTTGAATCGCTGGATAAATTTGCATATCTCAGGAATACAATTCTAAGGAATGTTAAGATCAACAACGAAGTGAGCGCACTGCAGCTCCAAAGCCAGCCAGGTCCTTGGCCGAATCCAGCCTTCTGTCTGGAACTGCCCAGGACTTCAAATAAAGATGTACATGGAGGTAGTTCTGGCGACGCTGCTCCACGGGGTGGAGGCACGGATAGTCTACGCCAAAAAGTCAAACAACTCAGTAACTTTTACCTCAGCTGCCTCCAACAAACACTGAAACTGAGCTGGCAGGACAGAGTTCCTTACATTGGAGGCCTGGGACGAACCGAAATCTCCAGCATCCACACTACGCTGAGGCAAACGCGAGGACGATGGAGCGGTCACGTACTGAGGATGGAAGACGAGCGCCCACCCGCACGGCTATTCGACGACGTCACACAAGCATATAGCCGTCAAGCGCGCCTCAACTGCTCACACAGCCGACGCGTATTCACTCGCCGCGTGCGCCTACTCGGCTGTGTGCGCATCCATGAAGCCGGCAGTAAAATTACCGGCCAAACTACATCACCACACCTCTCCTCACATCAGCACATACACCACACGTTAACTCATCCCCCTCACACATCACAGATACGAAATCGGCACCTCTCACCTAAGTGGAAAGAGTATTTTTGGTTCGTTCTCCATGTGGCCTCCGTGGCACACTAACATATGCAAGACCCGAGTGGCCAGCCCTTTTTTGCGAAACTTCCCTGCGCTGTGCTGGAAGGCCAGCTCGTGTGGCACGTATAGACGGGCTGCTTATCTCCCTCGGCCGCTGCGCCAAATCCCACATTAGTTGACTGACCGGTTCGAACAGTGGATTGGCGTCTAGTAGACGGAAGAGATAGTGAGGCCAACTTTCAACGCATATTCTTAACTATAAACAATCCTACGCAACTGAGCCTGTCACGGTGCGCCAAAAGCCGTGTCTTGGGAGGCTGTGAATTGAAAGAATATGTCGGTTCTCCTCTTAGGATGGAAAGTAAGACTGCAGTGGGCTCTTCGAGTGTAACACTTATGGCACTCAGCTGGGATCCGAGTCGCCCTTTCCGTGTTTATGTAAAAACCTGGCCATACTGTGCAGACCGGGCGTGTGTGGTCCTCTAGACGAGCTGTTTAGCTCTGTCAGCTACTGCGTCCGATCTCGCCTCCGACCTCTTGACTTTTTTGACACGGGGTCCAGGTGGGTGAGGGAGAAGAGAGTATAGTAGATGCTGCGCAGGTTTACTACCATTGCAAACATCACTGCGCCCATCTTGCCGCGGACAAAGGGTGGACATTGCCGGAATCAGTGGCTGGACTGTACCTTTCTAACAGGGTAATGTAAAGTTATTTACATGGTTCATTTGCTTTCACAACCCTGCCTTCCTCTGTGTTGACAAACCCTTTGAGAAATGAAGGCAGAAACCCCTCTTCCACGAAAGAGAACGTTCATCAACACGTCTTTTCCGATGAAAGGTCTTGACATCTTATTTTCTGTTCTCCAAAGTCATCTTGACCTGTCCGACTAGCAGACGAGTCGCGTACGTCCTGGGTACCATGTCGTACTCTTATTGCACATTATGTTCTGCTGCTTCCTACTGCTATCATATGTTACGCGCGCCACGGAAGTAAAGCCCGTTGACTGTTTTCAGCTGATTTAGCCTCCATTTCAAATTGGTTATTCTTAAAATTTTGCCGATGACGTACTCAAATTATTACCTGATCTGATGTATATAAGGAATGTATTATACTGTACGCTCGACATAGGTACTAACTAGAAGCCAAGACACGTGTTTCGCCGTCGTTCTGCCGCTGCGTAACACAGCTACGAGGGGTCCGGCTCCTCAGTGTGTCCCCCAGCGTTTCCTATAGGATTTCTTGTGTATGAACTTCAGAGAATAATCAGGCGAATAATATCAGAAATTATTCAGTGCAGGACATGGAGTTAAGTTCCCGGGACACGACTTTTTAGGGTCAGCAGTTTGCCTCCCAATCATAATATTTATGTCCCATATTATTGGCTGCTGACTCCTGTGCGACTGTCAGCTAGGTTACAGGTGCACCAAATCGAAACGCAGTGGCAGTATTTCGTTTTGCAGTCAGATCAGGTCAACGAGAACCGCTGTCATGTAACCTGAGATATTTGCGGTCACAACTGAGCTAGCATAAACTCACCGCCCGTAGGCAATGCATCATGCTCACTAAGCAACTCGACCTCCCATTCTGAGTCTTCAAATCTTCTGGAACGGATGCCGGGTACTGATTAGCAATGATGGCAATCATATGTCTTCGCCTGTTTCCTTGTCAGTGCTGCCAATACTTCACTATCGATGTGATGCTCACCTGAGTAAGATAGCCATTACCCCTAACTAGAGAATCAGATCTCGAAAATTTTCTGCAATGGTTTGGTGGGACTGTGTAGGCAACGTCGATGACGTCCTGACCGCAGCCATGGCCATATTCAAGTACAGACTTAGTAACAAGAGACGGGAGGTAACATAGGGGCACAGACGAACATGCGATGCACGCATCTGGTCACGCTCTTCAGATGGTCTTCCTTGCTGCCATACTCAAAGACAACATTTTGAAAGTTTGTGAGATCTTTCACAAAGGGCTTGTTTAGAAGATTCGACTGATCATATTCCTTATCCTCACACCTAGCATTCGGAGGCGGTCATTTGAACTGTTTCTAGATAAGTATTTGTCCCTAGGATAAGGTTATTCAGCATCATTCAGGATCACTTAAACCGAGACAACTTTACTCAATGAAGTTGCTCTCCACGTGTTTAAACTAATCTTCTATACCGGGCACTAATGTGACGTTTTCTCTAAGTCGGTCAAAACGGATTTAACGGGCCGATTTTCCTTCCATGGAGTCGTAAGTAATGGTGATTATTGAAATTGCAGGGGCGTTTAGGGTAAATAATAGGTAGGGCAGCCGCCTTGCAATACTGTTGGGCTCGTCTCTTATAATGTATCTTCAAAGAATAGTCATGCGTTGTGAGAGGGTACCGTACGGTACTGACTCATTCTAAAATACCGACTTATTTGGACAAATGCATTATCATTAATCACGATCACCATTTCGTGTGTTTCAATAGACTGATGACGAAATGTAGTGAGGCGATCGACTAGAGACACCAGACTTGCCAGTGATGCATCCAAATTGCAACCAACCGGCCCAACCAGTGCGACGATCACAAGCAACAATGTTTTGGTGTCGCTGGGGTCTACGAGCAACCGTAGGCTAACTTAACTCAACTGTCTAATTAGAGCTAAGACCTGTTGGCAACGGTAGGATGAAGGGCCCTATGGGGTTTTATCTTGGCATCCATTTACAGGCCGTTGCAGACATGATGCTGCCAACAGTAATTACTTCTTATGACCTCAAACCATAACTCAATTCTCGTTATTTTTTGGAATGTATACTTTGTTTATTTTTTTAATTAACGGGCTTACTTTCTTCGCCATACGAAAGCGTACGATAAGAATTTTGGCAGAAATCCGAACAATTTCTCTGTAATCTTGCATTTCTTCAACTTATTTTTGGACGTACTGCTCCACCCGTTAATCCCCCCCCCCCCCCCCCCAATTGACACTATCCAAAGTCTACTGAATGTTAAGTGGGGTCTTTCATCCCATCGTTGCCAATCTGTTTTATCGTCGGGTCATTTACCTGTGAAAAGGAGGCTTTTATATTTCCTTAACATATTCGGCCTTCTTCGTGATAACGGTCGCTCTGTCTCTGTTAGTAGACAAGGTATCAGTGGCCCAGTCTGGCTTTGCAGTTGACAGCTCTTGTTCTCCATGTAAGTGACGCAATTTAGTAATCTAGTGTGCAACTTGAAACTTGAGAGTCTCCTCAACCATGGAAGGAGCTGTGTCATAGCCTTCGAGTCTAACTGTGTCTGTGGCTCCTTCTAGTTGGGGAGACCTGCTGAACAAATAAAGGTGAAGTATGTGCATAGTCCATTAACCATTAACGTAAACCTAATGAGTTTCCTAGTAAATTATTGACACTTCGACCGCCGTGCCCGACGATATTAACCGTGTGCTCTACCGCAAGGTGAGGCAGACACAGTGACTTGCGCATGAAGTATTATACAGTGGGGGTGGACTTTCGCAGCATCTACCGCACTCTATCCTCCCCCACCCCCGCCCACCTGAGCCCGGTGCCAGGACATGGTCAAGAACACCGGAGGCGGGAGAGGGTGCAGGTAGCTGGCACTGCCGGGTCCGCCCCTAGACGTTCCATCACATCTCCTGGTCCACACAGTAAATTACCCGGATTTTGACCAACAACAATACACCAACGGGCTCGAAAGAGGGGAGTGACTGGACATTCATGCTTGCCACCTGTATACCCAACAGGAGTGTAAGCGCATTTACTGGCAGGGAACCAAGTACCAGAGAACTGTCAGCGAACACCAGGCTGCTAGGACCATGACTCGCTGATACTGGAATAGCAGACACCTACATTACCTGAACTTATCATTGGGTCAGAGACACAACGACCAGCCCCCAGAGTGAAAAGGCAAGACCGGCCGAAGATCCTCTACGCAGGGTTACAGAAGCGATGCCCTTAAAGCCACTAGTCAACTTTTTCTTCCGCGTCGAACAGAAGCCTGCATTTATCATTCGAACGGTTTTCAAAAGCTGGAGATTTAATCCCAACGTGCGGTCAGAACAGCGCTTCGGCAAAAGTACACTGTCTGACTGCTTTCACTCGCTGCTCTGTGCGTACTTTAAGATGAACATCGTCTTGACTCTGAGTATGTCGATCTGAAACTGCCCCTTGTATTCGGCTTACTTCCTAATGTTAGCTTCGCTTGCGAACGGAGTTCATCCTTCGCCCCGACCTCCGAATCATGAGAATCCAGCGTTAACCGCCGTCCCACACGTCTGCTACTTCTATTTCCGCACTTAGTGAGCTTTCATTTTATTTTCCCCCGCTCAACGCTCCGATCGTTATCGGAAGAGCTCTTATTGCCGCACTCCCTTTTCCCTAATCTTCCCTAAGTGCGAAGTCCGGCTTTACAGTTCCCGAGTGGATTCGCAGTCTTCAAATGGTTTCGTATTTATTTTCCTCAAAGTATCTGAGAAGAGCCTCGGAGCTACATGTGGAAAAATGTCTGCAAGCTGAAAATGGAATACCTCAATACTGCCAGCATAAACACTATTTGTTGATCTATAGAAGCCAACCCACATTAATCATTCAGGATGCTAGAATGGTTTGGAAAAGTAGACTGACCAGAATGCATTCTATATGAATTCTCAACTGTTTTGTAACCTATTCATTCTTTGCCGTCAGGCCAAACGATTAAGTGATAAAAGAGTATTAGCTAGGTGTGGATTAGCTCTGACCCTACCACTTGCGAACGTAAAAGGGACGTTCGATTAGCAATTTCTTATGCCGTCAGGGTTTACTTCATGAAACTAGCATGCCCACAATAGGCCTTTTGAAACTTGTCAAGAATTGATTAGCAAAATAACTTGAAAGGTAAGTAAACCAAGTAAGTCAATTTGGCAAACACTTGTTTTCGGTAACTCTTCATCAGGTCAAAACGGTTGCATTCGCTTGCTCCTGTGGAGCGGGATACATTGGCCTTACAACGAGGCGACTGTAGAAGAGAGTACGTGAACTCATACCGGCCTGGCTAGGCAGAGATGAAAATAAATCGATCTCGACTTCTATTCTCGCACATCTTGTCGATACGAATCTCCGAGCCGATTCCAAAGAAGCCTTTCAGGTTGTATACCGAACACCGGTAAGCTTCTCCAGAGGCCTACGCCAACGGGTGCTAGCTACAGCCGAGGGAGTGGCTACACGGCTAGCCAATCCAGTGCTATGCTGTCAGAAGACTCTGACACAGGCGCTCTGTCTTCCGTGGCTAACGCCGACCCCAGCATCGCCCCAACCTTCTGATGGCAGTGGTGTGTGCACAACGTACCCGACGTACAAACATTACTCACAACCTATGTCCCCCCTCTCCCTCGTCCCCTTGACCCAATGACTACGACACGCCGACCACGTCATTGCCCGTCTCGTCATGCGAGTGGCGTGGGAACGATGATTGGTGTGGGAACAATGGGTGTTAATAGCCCCTGAATCACCTATAAGCCCTGTAACTTCGCATAATTTAAACTTCTTTGTAACCGTTCTGGCCTGATTAAGAGTTACCGAAAACCCGCGTTTGCCAAATTGACTTTTCAATTGTGACATGTGAATATTCGCTGAACTTAAACCAAATAATCTGTTCTGAATGAAAGTGAATGATATACCTCAAATGCTGTAGGCTAATTAATACATACATCATTTTTGACATCAGCGAGTTTGCTAATTATGCGCAACATGCTATTTTATAATCATAGGCGTTGCGACCCTCAATATTTTCTTATTTCATAGAGGTTTTGACAGATTTTAAATAATTCATATTGAACCAACTGTAAAAAACTCGGCGCCTCAGTGGGATTGCAACCCACGACAGTAAGGGAAACGTTTTCGTAAAGCTAACGCTCTAACCACCTGAACCACGAGGCCAGCCGGACGACGGGAGTTTAATCAGGTGCTTAGAGCGTGGGCTGTACTAAAGCCTTCCCCTTACTGTCGTGGGTTCGAATCCCAGCGGGACGCCGAGTTTTTCACAGTTGGGTCAATATGAATTATTCAAAATCTGCCAAAATACCTATGAATTACGTGAGCCTGGTAGACATCTGGTGGATTCTAGGTAAATTACTTAGGAAATCCTGCTTGGGCAGTCAACTTACTGCATCAAATTTGGTGGATTCCAGACGTTGCAGTAGATTTGGCGGGTAACTTGGCCCAAATGCGATTAAACTCGCGTCTTCCAGCGGGGCCTCGTAGCTCAAGTGGTTAGAATGTTGGCTGTACCAAAGCCTTCCCATTACTATCATGGGCTCGAATCCCACCGAGGCGTCGAGTTCTTCACCGTTGGGGCAATATGCATTTTTTATTTCTCCAGCATGCATTTGCGGCCATTAATGCCTCATAACCTAAGCATTTTGACTTTTTTTCAACCACACTTCACCTGCCAAATTACCTAAATTTATTTGATGTTGTCACAAGCACAAATTACATTTTGTACCTCCGGGCTATATGGAAGGCATGGTGACTATAATAGGGGCCTTAATGGACCCTAATTTCTAAACACCCATTACTTGGTTTGACTTTTTTAAACGGTCATCCAAGTCCGAGGATTGATCTGACCAGTTTCTGATAGCGATCTTGCGCTGTGCCACTTACTTGAGCGTCGCGATCAGGGGCTGGACATCTGACTCAGTACGTCACCGCATCTATTGGAAGTCTGCACATATCCAAGGGCTGGTTCGATCCACGCCCACCGAAGGCCTCCACAGCGGACATGACAGCCTCAACCGTGAAGAAACCCGGCATTCAGTAGTGCTTGGAGCTCTAAAGATTGAGTAGCTTCTGGTATGATTCGCGTCTTCACTCGCCAGTATTTTATGGCCGTCACCGTGTTGCCACAGAAATGGGTTGTATCTCAGTTGTAACAATTTTTATTTTGAAAGCTATCGAATATTCGAGCTCTATATAACCGGAAAAATGTCGGTCCAGAGACTAGCTGGGTTATTTTCATACGCCCTAGTGCTTTTGCAACCACCATTGTGGACGTACATCATGAATGGGTCGAGTGGTCAGGACTCACTTTGAAGTTGTAGTTTGCCACTGCATATCCCCATCCTAATAGAATGCGAGTTTATTTAAACAGTTCTCCTTTAATATCATTCCTGTCAATTTCAGCTTAAACCCAGTAAAAACATTTGCTAATATTGAACATATTCAAGTTTTTCTCCAGCTCTGTAAAACCAACTGCGAATAGTGTAAAATTATTCGAACAGCCTCCTGTTTTGTTACATTTGGAAGATTTCTCATACTGACTGTCGTCCTGGTTACAGGCTACTAGATCTTTGAGTCAGACAGGTAAAGATAGTTGCTACTGTGAGCAATAACTACCTTGGAGCAGCTAGCATAGGCTGATGAAACCAAACAATAAAGGCTTTACAGTCTCTCCTGTCCGCATTGTTGGACTGAAGTAGCTCAATCATAATTCCCTACCCTCTCTAAAAACGGCAAAGTGTAGACTTTGATGCAAGCTTTGGGGTAGAAACAATCTTAACCCATCACGACATATATGGAGCAGTGACTTCATTTGATAGACTCGCGAGTAGTCGAAGTGTTCTTCGCTAATTATATACTTCTATGTGAACGAAATGGACGCAAGATTCTGATAATTCAACTTCTAAGAGGAGCATTTGGTTGTCAGATTCGGAGAGAATTAGAGAACTAGCATAATTCACCTGCTTGGCAGCGACTGGTTTGAACGGAATGCCACCTTGACATGTGGTAGAGGGAATTGCAGAAAATGGATACAGTAAATATTTGGCCTCGAGTGTCGCTAACGATTTAACCTTCGAGACCGTAAGTTCCTAGCTAGAAAAAGTAGAAACGTCAGCCACTACTATCTGTATGGCCAAAAATATCATCTAGAGGTCTAGAAATCTATGGTGGTATAATTAAGTACTCATTGACGTAACAGATATCGGGAGCTAGCATGTTTGAGCTTGATGATACGCTGCCCACACATATGACTGTAGGTGTTGTTTATATGTTATCGATGAATGAGCGATCCAGATACAAATGTTTTACTCGTTTCTCAATTATTTCATTTTTAAATTCACCTAGGTTCAGAACTTGGGAAATTTTAACTTTAACAATTCACTCTTTTATAGCTGTCTGAGATCTTTCAACCTCACACATTACAGTTAATCGGTATACGGCATGTCCCCAAGGTTATTGCCTATTTATAATACAGAGGCTGACCTTCAAAATTCGACGGAATGGCGGAATTTTCGTTTTAAGTTCTACACGACTATTATACTTCGAGGGAAAGCAGGACCTACGCAGAAGCCGAAAGTTAACTAACAGTCCCAGCGTGTTCTGAAAATTTTAAATCAACAATTAGCGTCACAAACGACGTTTAAAATAATGCGAAAACTTATTTCCCGTATTCCCGTATGATTCTGTTGTTATTAGGTCCAGTTAAACTGCCAGTCGTTTTATGGTAACGCCTTAATTATGTGAGATTCCATGCAAGAATATTAGAAGGAGGTAAATCCAGATAAAGTACAATTCAATACCCAGGTCCTCCCCATTCAATCTACTGCCTCAGCGAGAGTCCAGTGAAGTATTCCTAAATAAGCTGGGCACAATTTTATGATGCTTAATCATTCTCAAACACTATCGCGATGAAGATGCAGTCAAGAGGAGATGACCTGAGCACTTGTTGAAGTTTATGTACGGGTCAGGCTACTGTGATCACAACAAGAGACAGTGATCAGTAAAGCTCTGACCTCTTCATCTCAGGCCTCACACAAAAATTCATTCGTCTTACGTTATTTGAGATGGTTTACATATTATTCTTAGCATCATATTTGCGCCCGTCTGCTTTACCACAAATATGGAAAGTCAACCCACTACTGGACAAGATGTGGTCCATAAACCGTGTTGTTGGATCCGACTTACAAGCTCTTCACACACTTAACACGCAACCAGAACAGTTCTTTTCATGCAAGTCCTGTAGTAACTGAATATAATGAGGCATTTACTCAATGTCAAGCGCAGTTTTCACGAATTTCTATCAAAATAGGTCAATTTTTCAGAAATCCTCCATGCATTTTTTTAGATTCCATCTCGAATATTTATCCCACAGATTGGATGCTCTCACGATCCATCCTATGGCCTTCCGTCCTTCTCGTCCCCGTTCGCAGAAACAAGCAAAACGGCCGCCCTTATTTGGCTTCTTCTAACAAGTAACCAGCCCGTTGAATCCTTCATTTTGAAATTCATCCGACCTTATGGAAGTTGGCGCTGAATTCTGGGACACCCTTTGTAAGCCATTATATGTAATTTGATTCATTTTCCTCCTCAATTCATGAACTTTGGTTCCTGGCAAATAAACGGAGTTGGTTCGCAATAGGCATCCAAATGGGTGGTTTTTGTTTGCTACTAACCAAGCAAACATTAATAAACTCCTCGTCGAGGTTATCT
>CACRXP010000001.1:97725-110104 GCA_902702965.1 Spirometra erinaceieuropaei
ACTACAGTAGGAGGACTAACTCATGAAATGTCAACCGAAATTCCGAAATGCGTTTTCGTTTTGAAAAGATTAATTAAGTAAGGTTGTAAAACTAATCAGCCTGCTGTATAATTCTATAATAATTCAGTTACCTCAGGATGCCGGCTTTCGAAAAAACATGTTTCTGACTGCATGCAAAAACCACATTCTGTAAAAAATGGCTACGTAAGTAGCATGCATGTTTCTCATTGATTTTTAAGTTCTCTAAAAGTTCAATTGTATTTCATGGAAAACATGCATCAAAACATTCATTCTTTCGCTCATTCGGTAGAAAATTACGTCTTCTTTCAATTTTTACTCGAAAAAAGGGTATTATTCAGTTATCAAAGACTTTTCCAATTCCCGAATAATTTTGAACCCGCACTTCCGTCACACTTGCATTCTGGGTTTCCAGACTACAAGTCATGTATTTTCCGCGTACGGAAAACCACACATTTCTCTACGGTATTAAGAGGAGACCATAAAATTTGGCATTGGATTTGATTCATTTTGTTAACTTTACAATCCACATTGGTAAATGCAGAGACATGACGTTCTATGAATGGCCATTTCACGGTATTAAAAAGTCTCACAATTAGAAACTTTTTTAAAACCGAATTATGTCCCTCCATCAAGTATAAAATCGAAAGAAGACGTAATTTTCTACCGGATGGGTGGAAGAATGAATATTTTTATGCATGTTTTCCATGAAATACAATTGAACTTTTAGAGACATTAAAAATCAATGAGAAACATGCATGCTACTTACGTAGCCATTTTTTACAGAATGTGGTTTTTGCATGCAGTCAGAAACATGTTTTTTCGAAAGCCGGCATCCTGAGGTAACTGAATTATTATAGAATTATACAGCAGGCTGATTAGTTTTACAACCTTACTTAATTAATCTTTTCAAAACGAAAACGCATTTCGGAATTTCGGTTGACATTTCATAAGTTAGCCCACCTACTGTAGGTGCGTGTCCGAGAAGATGATCTTGAGGGAATCGGCACTGGCAAACAAGACAATTTCGTTCGCACATATTGGAAAGCTGGCGTAAATTGATGTCCTGTCTACAGCAGTGTACTTTGACCAACAATAAAAGCTACACGACAGCCATCCCAGGCAGTCCCAACAGTTTAACCGTCGTGAGCGACGCTGTACATTGCGCGCCTCACGGAGACGATGCAGCGACACTAATTTGTGCGTGAATCAGTCTGTAGAGAGGCAGATCTTAACACCGCAATCTCTCCTCCCTCACTCACCTCGTTCTGATAACACGACAACGTCAGGGCAGCCGGAGACGATCGCAGGTTCAACGGGTGACACAGATAAACAGGCCGTCTAAGACAGCCAACTATGTGTTCCAAGACTCCAAAAGGGCACTTTGGTTTTCACATGCGTGAAAATGCCCTAAGGCCCACAATGATAATGGGCCACTGCCTCCTCATTCTCAGTCCTGAGAAGGGCTGAGTTATCCAGTCATTTGAAAACTTTCTAAGTCGTCGCCTTTAGTGCGTCGTGATAGACTCAACTGGCGTCTGATTCACTATTGGTGGGGAATGAATTGAATTGCCGTGGGGCTGGATTCCCCAATGTCTCACATGCACCAATCAGCAATCAAATCTTGCCAGGCGGCTGGTGACAGAATTGGGTGCAGTGGCTGACAGGGCGTGAACGCAGTCCCCTAGAGTTGTCACATGATGGAGGGTGTACGTTTGCTATACTCCGCACTTTCACTAAAAGCTCATCAATAATCAGTGGTCCAAGGAAGAGGAATAATGCAGATTTTCGATCGCTGACTTGCACAGTTAAACGTACAGTTCGCTTGGCTCGAGGACGTCCGAAGGCAGCCGATGAAGGTCGGCAAATATTCGCGTTGGAAAGCAAGAAGAAATCTAGTTTCTGTTTGGCAGGCGATTAAATTCCTGATTTAAAACGCAACGGTGTCCGTGGTCAACTGCAGGGAGAGGACGGGGTGGAATTGCAACTCCTTAAAAGAAACTAACCATGATTTCGCCGAAGGATATACTTATAATGTTAGAAAGTGAAAGTGGTTCCTGCGACAAGCAAGAATACTGTTTTGTTCAGATAATAATATAAATACTGGTCTACTACTAGCACTCTGAATATTACGCAACCTTCGAAATAATCGTTTTTAGTGTAAAACAAAAATATGGCTGCATCAAATTCTTCGAAAACTGCGACAGGTCCCCTGTATTCTCACAGCCCTTTTTCGGCCATTTATTCCGAGAGACATTTTGTCCGAGAATGTCAGTTAGCTTCCAGGTTCTACTTTTTTCAAACGGCATGAAAATTATGATTTATTATGCCAAGCATGGTTTGGTTGACTTTGGTAATGATAAGTGGCAAACAACAAGTAAAATCTTGCCGCGCTAAGTCATAATCTTGAGAAATTACAGATAATTTATTAGGAGAGAAGTCTGACAGTGTATGAAAGAAGTTCTTGGGCGTATAGACCGAGAGCCATGCAGAAGTTCCTCAAAATAAACACCCAAAACAGGGTGGCCCATTGCTCCCTGGCGCAGACGGCATGCGGGATAACACGGACAGCATAATTCGGTCGGATGTGGTTATGTAGTCCCACTTAGAGTAAACAAACCCCAGTCATCTTAAATACGGGACCGGTGGTAATAGGGGGTTTTTACTGGTGGGGCCGGGAAACGCACAGTCGACGAGGTCAAGTAGTTGTTTGCAAAAGAAAAGCTATTGGGGATGCGCGATTGTACTTTGAATGGTTGAGATATAGTTGTCCCAACCGCTGACCCTAACTCTGACCCCTAACTCAAACCCTAACCCCAACCCCAACAGTAATGTGTCCATCAGGTGGGTCTACCAAACCACATCTTACCCAAAATTCCTCAAAGCTATTCACAGGCGTGAAAGCGATTATAAGAACCGTTAGAGCTGCATAGGGCCCTCTGCAGGACTGTTTCAGTCAGTGTCACCTTGGGAATGCATTTGACTTTGAGATGACAGCCACGATGAAGGCAGCACAAAATGAAGTTTAACGCTTTTAATAGGCCACCATATTAATGAACTGAAGGTCATCCAGACAAATAATCCGGTTCACTGGAAACTGCTGCATGAGATGAACTGCACTTCTTGTGTCTTTCCCTAACCATAAAGGTAGCAGATCGGAGGGCGTTTAATTGACTGGATTGCTACATGTCTGCTCAGGGTAGTGAATTCGCTCACGGAAAACTGGCCCGCATCAAGAGATGGGGGACAGCATGAATGATTATATTGTAAACCTCCGGACACTAATGTGCTGCTTGTCTGATAATGGGCCTAATTTGAATGAAAGAGGAGAGCTCCCCTGCGTCTCAGACTATGTCCTAAATAACCACACGAAGACTTTGTCATAGCAGCACCTGGGGTACACATCGACACCCTAATAGCGGCTTACTCGTCATCTTCTAGGTTCTCATGTGCTGGTATCCGTAACAAACATAAAATCTGCACTGTTGCCGTATGCAAATATTAGGAGCACGAGGGGCACTTTTTCGAGTCGTCAGTAAAAGTCATATGGGAAGAGAGAGATTTGTTCTTTATTTTTTTTAGGTGCGAACGGGACTATTTATTTTCCAAAATAGACCGGCAGGCTAGTGTTAGCCTAGAAGAATGTCCCAAAGGACTACCACCAAGTGCAGTTGCCTCTACTTCTTCATCCTGTGATACGAAAAGTCTGGTAGCAGAGGACCGATTAAAAACTGATAGCATGGATTTGTCTTGTCAGCGGATTCTAGAGCAGACTCCTCAACAGCTGATTAGGCGTTTTTGCATAGTATATTCTTTCAAAATTAACCTTGAGTAATGACTTAAGCGTAGATAAGTATGCTATGCTCATTCAACAGGGAGACATTTGATTTCACAGACATAACTAAATGATGGAAGTGCTACCAAATGTTAAAAACTGCAGTAACCTGTGCGGTATTAAATAGGCCAGTAGGCATTCACCAGTGATAAACCTCTACAAAAATATCAAAAGCCGTCTGGTTGTTTAAAACAACAGGTACCTCCAGATTTGCCGGATTTAGAGTCAACACTTTTATAATAATTTAATTGAATGACCGCAAGGTTTGCCTGATACTCTGTAAAATTTATTTATTCAGTAAAGTTTTACCAACTGTAGTACTATTCCTATAATCTAAAATTTCCGTCCGAATACCCAACTGGGCATAAAAAGACCCAAAAACCGAAGCAAGCATATACTGTTTATACATCCGGTACAAGTCATGAAACTAGTCACCCGGAAGTTACACCATGTCAGATAGCGTACGTACGATCTTTTCGTTGGCTTTTGTCAGTGATTCTTCTATTATTTCAGCCAAATGGTCCTTGAAATATATCAACAGCGGACCCTGAACCAGTGCTGAGATGGTGTCTCCAAAGGCCGCGATCGGCGAATCTTCATTGTGTTCATCCAGAGCCCTGAGCGTTAGGCCATCGGTTTCGATGTCGTGCACGCCGGACAGTTTGATTATGCTGTCAGTTGTGTTGTCAAAGTAGGTGGGAAATTGCACGGTAAGGTTGAGTGTGACGCTGAGATTGTGTAGAGTGAGCGAGGCCCGCTCAAACGGGTTCTCCCAGAACAGACTCCACAGCTTTATCAGCCCCACGGCACTTATATCCTCGGTCGGGGTCACGCAGAAATTCAGGCTTATTTCCTCTGCATCGGTTGCTGTCGCTGTGCGAATCTCTGTGGGGCACGTCCGTCGAAGAGATTTCAGGCCAAATACTCTGGCGTCTTTTAGGGTTAGAAAGCCCTCTGGAGACTTGTTCACCATAAACGGCTCAGGAAGCAGGCTTGTCATGACATCCAGAAGGTAGTCTAGTAGGAAATTCAGACCGTCTGTGCAGGAACCGGGGGATGACGCCGTGGTAGGCGATTCAGATAAGGCCAAATGACCGACCAGTAGCAAGAGAATAAGAGTTTTCAACATCCCTGCGGACGATAAGTAAGAGAAGATGAGGAGAAACAAAGAATCAGCCGGTCAAAATTGGAATTTTGAAAAGAGCACTTCCTATTTCTTTTGCGCATTGAAGGGCCTTTTCTCGTTAACCACCTATAAAATCTGAATTTTCACCTAAACCTTCGAACAACTACACATCAGTTCGTCAGTTTGTCAACAAAAACCATAACCTATCTGATTTATACAACAGACCTACTAGGAACACCACTTTCTTACCTTGCCGTCGAATGCCAGGTGCATGATTGTACACAGGCTCCTACAGCAACCAGGGCTGCAATGTCATTGGCTCAGCTTGAGGGAAGTCCAGATCGGAAGCCAGCAGCGTAGTGTTGATTTCCGCAGCTGTGCACTTACTGCCGTAGCGCTGATATTTAACAGAAGCTACGGGAAAGGTCAAATGCCCAAAGAAGTTCATAACTTCTAGCACGTGATGGCTCAGATTAGACCTTTTACCTTTGTCCCAGAAGTGCTATTACTTTTTTGGAAAAATTGTCCTGGCCGACCTAACGGTTTGATCTGGGACTTAGGCCGGCTGCGGAGACGTCCAAAGCTGAACAGCGTAGGAAGTGCGGGAATCCTGAAAAAGAATGCACAGATGTGTACTTCGTGGATTGAAACAAAGCTGTCATGCTTAATTCCCTCCCCGTACTTTATAGTACCCATGATTTTGAGTAAGTAGGATATTTAATACTACGACAGACCAGTTATGAGCTTATCCTCTCCTCTACTCGGTCTCAATGAAAAAATCCCTAGTTTGCAAACCAAGACCGGTATATCCACTGAATTCTTAAGATAGCCTGAGTTGTCTAACAGCTGAAATGTCATTATATCAGAGTATAGAAGGAAAATACAACGCTCTCTTACTGGGACCTTGTCTGAGTTTGAATCGGGTGCGAGTAATTCTACTGGAGGCCGGCTTACGGCAAAATGTACCCGTGATTTTTACGGCTTCCCTGTCCTCTTTTATCATCGAATCCTATAGCTTGACGCTTTTCTGTCGTGCACTGACTCCAAGTGTTATTTTGCATGTCCCGTTCCAGTCCCTCGCATTTGCCTCCACTTCCGTGCGCCCTTGTCAAGGAAAGATAGCAAGTGCTCCTGAACTTAATTAGGACCCCCACTCCACGGATCGACTCAACCCACAGGCCTATTCAAGTATATTTCTACTGAATTTGTATTTCTAGTTACATCCCTAGTGTATTTATCCTCTTCTATGTAATTTTCTTAAATATACTCTCTACTGACATCTAGCAATGGCTACCCTTAGTAGTATATGTTTCCATTTGGGCTTAGCCGACTGTGCTTGCCAGGCCTATGTCCCAACTGCACCCACTCTAGCAATATACAATAAGGAAAAACTGGACGAAAAGTCCGCCAGATTCGAACGTACTAAGCCCTAGTATTTCCGCCGGTGGTGCACTCAGTGACATCGTCGATTCTCAGCAATCTTATTCCATCCTTTGCTACATGTTTTCCGTATGGCAGATTTTCCTTCTTTCAGGTCTCCTATAATAAAAAAAATCGACATGTCTGTAAGCAGTGGTTCAAGCTGAACCATCAGCGTTACCCCCCGAAGATTTTTTCGAAAAATGGTAAGATGTGGTTCGGTAGCCCCACCTGATGGACACAATACTGTTGGGGTTGGAGTTAAGGGTTAGGGCTATGAGTTAGGGTTAGGGGCTATGGTTGGGGGTTATGGTTAGGGGTTAGGTTTAGGGGTTAGAGTTAGGGGTAAGCACAACTATTTCTCACCCATTCAAAGTACAACCGCGCATTCCCAAATGCTTTCCTTTTGAATACAACTACTTGACCTCATCGCCTGTGCCTTCTCCGCCCCCAACTGTAAAAAACCCACCACCGGTTCCATATTAGAGGTGACTAGGGTTTGCTTACTTCAGGTAGGTCTACTAAACCACATCTGACCCGAAAAATTAATGAATCTGACAAAACTCCGTGCCAGATTTCGCAAAGTTTTTAATTGTCTCCGTTATCCCAACTGCCTACCTTCCTCATCTGAATCCTCGCTGAAACATGTCAAAGTAAGCATCGGGTCTAGCTGTAGTAGCTTGAACATACATCACGTATTACGATACATTGAGTTAGCATGCTTCGAGAGAGGGGAGTTCAACACATAGGCCCTGCTTCTTCAGCCCATGAATGAACAATTTCGATCGAGAGTATCAAATTTTTTGACGACATCACTGGCTGTCATTTTTACGCACTCTTCCCTGTGTTCATGGTCTGTCTCCATACTCTACTCGTTGTAGGCATTGTGCAAATTCCTTTACGACCAAAGTGTCCCGGCAAAGACGGCCCAGTTCACAAGACTTAAGTGCCTGTCAACCCTCTGAACCTTTACTACCATCTGTCAACTGCCTAAAACTCAGGTCAAAAGTGTGTCATGCGTCAATTGCAAGTCAGTGACCGATCTCATGAAATGTTAACCTAGATACCCAAATGTGTTTTCGATTTAGAAGCACTACTTGAGTGCGTTGGATTATTCACAACCGAGCAGCATAAGCCCATGACATTTCAGGCACGCCGGGATGTTAGATTTTGAATGCACCTCATTTTGGCTGCATGCCAGAACCGCACTTGGTAAAAACGACTACTTAATCAGTATGCGTTTTTATATTTATGTTTGATGTCTTTATAACTTCAGGTATATTTTATTGGAAAAAATGCAGTAAAATATTTTTTCTTGCATCCATTTTGTCACAAGTTGCGTTTTCACGAAACATTATGCTCGAACAAAGTGCTATGCGCTCTAGTGAAAATCCGAAATGTCAGGTGAACAAACATCTAATTCCAGTGTTAGCATCTCATTTCTCTGAAAAAGCATCATTATCGTGCTGCGGATAAGGGATGTTTTACCGTCACAGTAGACAAGACTGACTACCTTAAGAAGGCAGAGTGTCTTCTGTAGGATTGCTAATTATGTGTCCCATGCGAAACCAATTCCGGAAAACCACCGAAACATTAAATTAATGCAGCAATGTTTGGTTACAGGGAACTGTGAGGCAGCACTCCCTACCGACAGACATGGACATGCCCCTATTTTGGGGCCTTTTCAAACCACACAAACAGTACCCTGCCTCTGGTCAGTCGAGCCCTTAAAAGCATGCAATCTTACAAACTGATGAAACGACCGACTTGGTGTGTCCAATTTCTGACCGTTTATATGGGCACCGCCGTCAGTTCTTCAAGCCACTTCTCCTGTCAAAGGAAGTCATAGCACTGTTTAGTGTCAATTCTCACTTTACTTCTGCTACCCTGTAACTGGGGGTCTAAACAATCGAACCGCTTTTGCAAGACAAATAGTATGAAACGTAGCTGACGTTCAATGGTACAATCCACAAGCAGGTGCATGGCCCGCTAGTGACTTTACTGATTTCTGGACTCATCACCGGGACAGTCCCTGGCGTTTGCGGTCACTCATCTCCCAACAATACAGACTGAATGTCCGCATTGGGCATGCGGATTATATCTTCGTCGGCGACGAACTGGCTACGGTTTTGCCATACAAAACATGGCTCGATGCTGTCTGCAGGGGGAACGAAGAAGACGATCAGCTGGCCAACCTCGATGTCCCGTCTGCCACAATGATGGTGATGACCCAAAAACTAGTGTCCTGAAAATCAAAAGATACGACTCACGTACTGCGTTTCAGCAGTAGACGCCCAATCGTCCACAAATGCAGTTGCGTAAGGACGCATATCGGCGCGTGGAAACGCACTGAGGTGAACCAAGGGGCAGGGTTGACGAGCAACAGTACCTCCGACGGGAGCACACGTCCAGTGAATACCCGCGCAACTTCGTCATCGAAAGCATGCAGAAACAGACCGAGAAACAAAATCATATTATTCACCGAGTATTGGCGAGCGCCCCCGTCTCGGAGGTCGTAAGTTGTTCTCTCGCGCTAGTCGGAGTTGGGGTTACATACAAACTACAGACAACTGTCAGGTGCCAAATAATGAGTCCGAGGGGTCCGCCGGCATGACAGGAAATGTTTAAATTCGTTTACCGGATTTGGTGCGGTTGCGAACAGTGAAACCACGTCGGAGAAGCTGAGAGATTGCTTTTGACGCTGATGGCTGAGCACGCGGTAGCAATAACGGAAATTATGCTAGCTCTCTGGTCACTGTTCATCTGACAGGTCCCCATTACGCCTTCAAGTTCGATGAGGCCTAAATGGTCGTGATAGGTGATTGCCAAATGAGCCAAGGGCTATTTGAATCATGGCCCTTTGACCCGCAATCCTTTAACATGCCCAGAGATTCCCGTCAGTAATTGGTGCTGAGACGTTGCTTGAGCAGGGTGATTGGTTAGGCGGGGAGCGCTTGGATGAACACTGCTTTCAGTGTGGTGAGTCGAGTTGTTGGGTCCTTATCACCACGATAGTCGACACCATGAATGGACTTGCGACAAGTTACGACCCGAACGCTGGTGGACAATCAATCGCTGCACAAAATACAACCGTCTGCGATGAACGCTGGAGCTGTTCATTACTTAAGATATCCTCCGGCATAGCAACTCCGTTGTGTAGTTACTGCGTTTGGTAGTTATGCGCTGGCGTCTCTGATGTTGGGGCCGAGACGTCCGGGACATAAAATTCTTACACATACAATCGCAACTCCTTCTTTTCAAGTGCTTCGTGGAACTCGGCTTCTCGCTTACCTGTCTAAATAAACCCTTCCCAGGCCCGACGCCCAAAGTCAGCACAAACCCACCCAACCGCCTTCTGTTGTTGCTAACATCCTCTATCATTATGCAAACTTGTGGTTTCTTTTGAGTTGCGTTAACAGGTGGATTTGATCTTATAACGCCTGTCAGTGCACTGTCAATTACGTTGACGAGGTTGCGCTAACGCTCGTTAAGAGAGCGTGCTCCAGATTTTCACAAATGCGTGAGATCCCTACCAGAGATAACTTACTAACTAGGCCGTGCGCACGGAAGTGAAAAGCCCACAAATTTGCTGTGCAGTCTGACCCTTCAAATAATTTAGGTTTCGCAGCGATAGTAAAAGCGCGCAAAATACAAATGACAAGTGTACCTGCGGTTGACTGGCGCTTATTTGTTCTTTTGTCCTATTTGCCAACCGAAGCCAAAGCGCTCCAACTGGGTTCTGAAGGATCTAAAGCGTTTCACTCTTCCTTGCATTCCAAATGTCAGTAGATACATCGCTGGGCATTTTTTCAGTAAGGGTAGGGTATGTAACCCCCCAAGTGGTTGGTCAAAAGCCTACCTGCTTGCCTTACTTAGTAAAGTGTGCATAATAACGGTTTTTCTTGCTGTAGGTCGCGAAAGCGGTTATGCACGAAGTCGATTTCGGCATTAATTTTGTCCGTTTTGAACTGAAAGTCAGAATTTGGGCAACGTTTAGAATTTGTATTACTTGGAGTATTCTTGGGATTAGAGTTGTCAGGCTTGGGTGATGGTTTGGATTTGGAGTTGGGGCTAGGGTTAGGGTTTTACAGCTCGGCTTAAGGTGACGGTTACGTCCGAGTCTTCCTTAAATGCCTACGGGTTAGAGATTTCCCAGTGCAGGTTTGGCCATGGTTGACTCTAGGTGTGTTGGTGACTACGGTCTCCCCAAGGGGTTACATATCAGTTCCTTGCCTTTCTTCTACGAAATTTCGGCTGATGAGTTGTAACAGTTTACTTCCCACTGGCACCTACTGCGACCTAATTCAGTTATTTTTATGCAGTCAGTTTCGTTATGACTGGGCGCACGGAGCAAGCTAATAGATGTGGGAAATTACCCAGGGTGGAGTGAATCCGCCTCTTTGTAAAGCCTGTTAGTCAGTGTAATCATTCAACCATCATCGACATGTGTGAGGTACTTAGACATCTACGAAATGACGAATAATCCTGGAAGAAAAGTTTACAAACCCGCGGCTCGTCAAGAAAGAAATGTGTTCGGCCTGACAACCGCTCTTACCATTATGTTGAGTTATTATCTATGAAAGGGTGTACAATGGATTCAAGGTATCTTAATACGTTTGCACAGACTAATTTCCTCAGTGTGGATACCGTAATACAAATTAACCGTTAGAACGGTGTCATTTTAAGTTCTAGTGAACCGTCTTAAAACAGGACGTTAAACTGAGAGGCATTACCATGAGAACCGCCGAGGGATGTACTCAGGTGCCTCACACGTTGATAAACAAATGTATTTATGCCCAGTCGTAAAACTATGAAGACTGTTGGGCCACAGGTGAGCGATTTTCGACCTGTTAACATGAGCCCATAAACAGTCACCGCCACTGTCAAAAATAGGATTATTTAAACATATGCACCTTTTGTACAATGACTACATTTTTGTCGGCAAACAGAGGATCTGATCCCAAAAAAGTTAGCTTTATGGTTGCAGTTAGGAGGGTTACTGTTAGGTTAGGTTTGGGAAGGCTGGTGTTAGAGTTGGGGTTAATGTTCGCATACGAAATACGTACGTCTCTCCTGGAATTCATCTCAGGGCAACTTATAGTGCGAGGGTCATATCACCATGTCCAACCTCCACAAGATCCCACGCTATGTACTCGCGTCTGCGAGATGCCATGGGGCGGGTGGACACAAAAAGTGGCGATGTTGTTGATTTCTTTCTGAACGGAGACCACTGCATACTACGAGAGGGATATAGAGAGGGAGAGAGGGAGACGGACGCACGAGGTCACGTCAGCCGCCGAATCTGGTCTTAGCTGTAGTAGGTCTGACCCAATTTTACTTCTGGTTCACGATGGGGTGGGAGGGGAGAGTAAGGCGGATCGACGTGGAATATCCGGCCGTCAACCAATCTGCCTGGTTGGCTGTGGAGAAAAATTGAAAAGTAAAACGCTTTTAGCACAACACAAAATGTCCTCGACTTCTGACTGAGTTGATCAGTAAGTATCCATCTTCACTATCCATCTTCACATACAAGAGCACAACTGACAACATTCAGGTCTGCATCAATGGGCCCGGTGTGCAGAAAATCGATAATGCACTAGAGGTCGCGGCTGCATGTCTGCAGACGCGCAGTTAAAGCTGAGCCAAGCCATACTCTAATGAGATCAGGCGTTGGAACTCTACGGTAGCCCGAATGGCAAATCAATTCAATTAAGGGGCGCACAGCTTGTAACTTATTCCCATACCCCTCTTAATTTCATGAGACGGTGGTAAAGGGTGGTTTTGTTCTACAGTCGAAGCGGAATCGTGCCAAACTTGCAACAGGGAAGTGACGTCTGTTCGACATACAAGTACAGGTCAAAGACTCTACAGGAGGATGGTTCTTGCTGTTCAAAAGCCAATAAACAGGATCGTCAAGCTAGCTGACGTTCAACCGCCTTCGGAAGTTGGAGAAGCTGCCGACTGAGGGCATCTTGTTTACT
>CACRXP010000001.1:129698-153789 GCA_902702965.1 Spirometra erinaceieuropaei
AGCAGCCGCGCAGCGGCGCATGATATATAGGCAGAATGATATTACCGACAAGGACAAGGGATACTGGAATGGCCATTTCTGGCTTATTAGCCGTCGTCAGCCAGCCATACCCAAGCCCGAACTGTGGAACACACGAGCCTCGAACTCGCGACCTGTTGGTTTAGAATTCAACGCCTCTACTCACCGGGCCACGAGCCCGTTGCCCTGTCGGTATTTATGCCCAGTCGTAAAACTATGAAGATTGTTGGGCCACAGGTGAGCGATTTTCGACCTGTTAACATGAGCCCATAAACAGTCACCGCCACTGTCAAAAATAGGATTGTTTAAACATATGCACCTTTTGTACAATGACTACATTTTTGCCGGCAAACAGAGGATCTGATCCCAAAAAAGTTAGGTTTATGGTTGCAGTTAGGAGGGTTACTGTTAGGTTAGGTTTCGGAAGGCTGGTGTTAGAGTTGGGGTTAATGTTAGCATACGAAATACGTACGTCTCTCCTGGAATTCATCTCAGGGCAACTTATAGTGCGAGGGTCATATCACCATGTCCAACCTCCACAAGAACCCCCGCTATGTACTCGCGTCTGCGAGATGCCATGGGGCGGGTGGACACAAAAAGTGGCGATGTTGTTGATTTCTTTCTGAACGGAGACCACTGCATACTACGAGAGGGATATAGAGAGGGAGAGTGGGAGACGGACGCACGAGGTCACGTCAGCCGCCGAATCTGGTCTTAGCTGTAGTAGGTCTGACCCAATTTTACTTCTGGTTCACGATGGGGTGGGAGGGGAGAGTAAGGCGGATCAACGTGGAATATCCGGCCGTCAACCAATCTGCCTGGTTGGCTGTGGAGAAAAATTGAAAAGTAAAACGCTTTTAGCACAACACAAAATGTCCTCGACTTCTGACTGATTTGATCAGTAAGTATCCATCTTCACTATCCATCTTCACATACAAGAGCACAACTGACAACATTCAGGTCTGCATCAATGGGCCCGGTGTGGAGAAAATCGATAATGCACTAGAGGTCGCGGCTGCATGTCTGCAGACGCGCAGTTAAAGCTGAGCCAAGCCATACTCTAATGAGATCAGGCGTTGAAACTCTACGGTAGCCCGAATGGCAAATCAATTCAATTAAGGGGCGCACAGCTTGTAACTTATTCCCATACCCCTCTTAATTTCATGAGACGGTGGTAAAGGGTGGTTTTGTTCTACAGTCGAAGCGGAAGCGTGCCAAACTTGCAACAGGGAAGTGACGTCTGTGCGACATACAAGTACAGGTCAAAGACTCTACAGGAGGATGGTTCTTGCTGTTCAAAAGCCAATAAACAGGATCGTCAAGCTAGCTGACGTTCAACCGCCTTCGGAAGTTGGAGAAGCTGCCGACTGAGGGCATCTTGTTTACTGCAACCTGGGAAATTTAGGCCAAAAATGAGTTCTAACACGTGTAGTTATGCACGCCAACGAATCAAGGAGTGAACTTGAGAAAACCCAAGGCTCTGACAATTTTACTGCAGAACGCAGATCAGTGGATCATTATTGGCTACTTTAATTGTGAGTAAGTGCGACCCATGTAACTTAAGAAGGAGTGATTATTAGTTATGGCGTTCGAATTTACAACAGTACTAGATTTGCCTTGCTTAATTTCCGAGGAAATTAAGCAAGGCAAGTTGAAACTGGAGTTCATATACCAGAAAACACACGGGGAAAGCTGGGGGACCCACTGACGAGCCGAACCCCTCGCAGCTGCGTCAGGCAGCGGCACAAGATCGGCGAAACACGCGTGTCTGGGCTTTTAGCTAATACCTGTGTTGTTAGTACGGTAAATTATTGCACAATGCAGTACTAGATTTGACTTCCTGAATGCGTGTGTGAAACACAGACAAATTCTCAAGTATCCAACCTTCTTTTATCGACCGAATGAAGACCGCATGGCTGCATCCATGTTCAAGTCACTGAACACGACTAGGTTATGTGAATGCAAAGTGGGACCGTTGGACGCGCGGGCGAAGAAGTTTCAGATCACGGGACAAACCGCCGTCTACCCATCTCATGAATGAACCAGCGGATATGTTGAGATGGGGGGGGACTAATGAATGAGTTCCCAAGGGTCGACAAAACGAAGAATACCAAATCACAAGTCGGGGAAGACGGACTGGATTGGACAAGGGTAAGATGTGTTATGTAGCCCCACCAGATGGACACAATACCGTTGGAGTTTGGGTTAGGGTCAAGGATTAGGGTTAGGGGTTAGACTAAGGGGTTTAGGTTAGGGGTTAGGGCAACTATTTCTCGACTACTCAAAGCACAATCCCGCATTTCCAATAGCGTTTCTTTTGCATAAAACTCCTTAGCCTTTTCGCCTGTGCGTTCCCCGGCCCCACCTGTAAAAATCAAATTACCACGGGTCCCGTATTACAGGTGGTTGGGCTTTGCTTACTTCAAGTGGGCTACATAGCTACCTCTGACCTGGACAAGCTTTACTGTTGTGAAGGAGCGTACAGGAGGCCCAGCAAGCAGCTGTCGCAAGCTTTCTTCAGGCGTGTTCCGTGTGTGTCCATTGTTGAGTGTCTTAGCCACAAGCGCGTGCCTCTACTGTGCCTGAGTTTTGTCAACGTGTACTCAATCAGCGAAAGCGCGGCGATGATTGGCTTCGGGTTCTCGGGAAGCTAATGCCAAGCATCACGCGGCCCCAACAGCCAATGGCGTGAGGCGGACAGAAGAGCAGCGCGACAAAACAAGGGCTATCAGGGGCTGCAACAGATGCAGTCAATGCTAAAGTAGGTTGCACCGCATCTTGTGGGCAAGACGTGAGGCCTCCGAGATCTTATCGCGAGACTGCAAACAAAAAATTTGACGCAGAGACGGAGAGGGTATGGTTTGTACCCGGGGTCAGCAAGAGTCAACATGGGGACCCTGTCTAACGGGAATGGTGGTAAGAGGGATTATAGTAGAGCACAGGTGACGCAGCTCCCACTGGTCAAGGGGGAGGAAATTGAGGTCCAGAGTGCGCGAGCCACAACTGACCCCAGTTTCGCAGATCGGAATGTACAAATCTGCTGTCAGAGTAACTGCAGCTTCTGAGTGGTGGGGATTAACAGTTTCGGGCTGTTCTCAATAACGCGGTTCCAGTAGGCGAAGGGACTATAAGCAGGTTTTCAACAATGCTGACTTTGGCCTACTTCACATTCTAGAGGAGATCGTAGTGACGCTTTCGTTGTTTTCAAAAAAAGTTCAGGCTAGTATATTAAAACAACGGCGGAACCTACGGAGCAACTCGACCTTCAATCACTTTGTTCCATTAAGACTTTCGAAACAGTGAGTAGAAAAAGCTCGGGAAGATAATAAATAGATTTTGCTTCAGAGAGTGCATCCAGAGCATGGCCAGCCAACTCACTGGAGGCATGGAGGCTCACATATTAGAGAGTAACTTACTGTAATGCGTAGGGTTAAGATTTACAGAGATTTATGCGCTCATGATAGTCTCCTGGTCGTTTTTAAGCAACAGGGCGCAGTAGCTTTTCAACCTTTCCGCTTTCTGGGGTGCCGACTTCGGACTGAATATTACTTCTGACAAGATGTTACTCTGTTCTGAGGCACGTGCTGTGCACTCATCTATGCCGTCGGGTTCGCATTCGGTTTCTCCGTCCCCCACCAGCAGTTTTTCGGGTCAGTTGCGTGCGAAGTCATTCGGCATTCCTGAGCACTTGCACACAGACGATGTACGTAGAGTCAGAAAAGGTAAACAGAGGGCTGCCTCACGATTGTCATCAAGCACGTGTACACCCAAATTTTCTTTGTTCACACGATCAGCGAACGCCGACATCGATGGCTTTACTATCGACAGCGAGCTTGGTATCACGTGCTACGGGCGTGCGCGTCATTTGACACTTACCGCCCTTCGCATACTATTTAACGAATCGCTTGCGCCGGAAGGGTTAAAGTAATTGGTCTCTGATCGAGGAATCGACATGTTGAACATGTGAGCAAACAGATCCAACTCTTGTCATCGAAAAAGAACTAAGGTGCACCAAGAATCGTCGTCAGACACGCCGCCGTTTCTTCGGATCAGAGCGTTTCTTCCGCGCATGCAGACTGTTTATGGACCGGACGAATCCCAAAATATTCAGTAGCATATCAACGCAAAAGTTCTCTTAACCTCTTCTCAGCGGACCTTTCGAGAGGAGAAGAACAGTGCAACGAAAACATGATGAGACTCCCGATTTAGGTCATAAAAGACCAACAGCACCGGGCAAATAAGGTCAACAATTTTCGTAGCCAGGAAGACATGTAAGTTCGACCGTGCTCGACGAAGTCCACTGTGTGGTCACAGCTCGGTGGGATCAGGCTCGGTGACTTGCGTGTAAAAGTAGAATTGCGCAACATCTACCGCACTATCTTCTCCTCCCCCATCTAGGTCCCATGTTAAGACATAGTCAAGAAGACCAAACGTTGAAGTGGGTGCAGGTAGCTGGTGCGGCCGGACTCGCACCTCAACGCACCACCACATCTCCTGGTTCAAAACAATCACTGGACAGGGATTTAACCCACAAGTAAATAAACGCTCCAGAAAGAGGAAGATGACTAAGCAACCATGCACATGACCTGTGTACCCAACGGAAGCACAACGCATCTACCGGCAGGGAGCAACGTGTCAGAAAACTGTCAGCGCACAGCAGACTTCGAGGGCCACGGTTTGCTGAATCATGTCATAGCAGACGCATACAATCCTTGAGGTCCAGAAGTGTGAGGTGCAGCCCTACAATTAGGCTGGGCCATTAAACTTCAGAGGCCGGGTAACCAGTCAGTCATCGACCTAGAGGCACTGCCCATAAAAAAACACAAACACTCACACACACACACAAAAGTTCCAGTGTCGTGTTCCACGATGTCCACCGAGTGCCCCACAGCAGGTGGTGGGAGCAGGGACGGTGACTTGCGCCAGTTGACTTGTGCTGCATCTATCACACTCCCCCCTCCCCCGCCTGAGTCCGGCGTCAAGACGGAGTCAAGAAGACCGGATATGAGGGAGGCCGCAGGTGGATGGCACTGCCGAGCCCGCACCTCGGCGTTCCACCACACCCCCTGGTCCATAAAACAAATAACCAGGTTTTCAACCAACACAACAGAGATTTGGAGGCTGGCACGGCCGAAGCCGCACCTAGGCGTGCCGCCAACGCCTGGCTCGGACCCTACGCAGGGAGAGTGCCATAAAGGCCACATTAAGGAGCCATTGCAGCCTGACTCTGAGACCTCCAGCCGACCACTCCACAAAAAAGCACAGCACTGGGCCGACTGCGAGGTCCAATTTATCCGGTCAGTTGGCAACCTTCCATGACACGACTTTTAGCACATCGTGATAACTTCAAGCGCGTCAGATTGTTTATAGTGAGGAGGAAAGTGTGCTGAGTCGTCGACCTCACTCGCCCTTCCCATTCCCACACCCTAGCCACTGTCCGAGCTGGTCAGCAGACTGGAATGGGGAATGTGCGCGGTGGCTGGCATGGTTGAGTTACCATGTCTGCGTGCGCCAAGTGCACGACCTGGCCCCCAGACGCACATACACCATGATTTCGCTCAACGGAGGTTGAACGGCGGATCTGTCACTTGCGTGAGAGGGCCGTGAAAGATGCTGTTTCAGCCTGTCTCCCAGCCCACCAGTCCGCCACTTCACACAACACACACACACACAACGGGATGGACTGCGTGGACCGAGTGGGGGGCGTCAATCAGCAGCCATCCTATCTACGAGGCATGACGTGTCGGTACAGTCTCGGACTCAAGTCGCCCGTGCAGCAGAAGCTCCACGGAGACCGAGTAGTGATGCACACTTCCCTATTGCGTGACAGGTGGCAGTTGGATGCTTGCGGTGAATGAGTGTTCATATGTGGTGGGGTAGTGGTGAGGGGAGAGAAGGGGGTGTGATGGGTTGGTGCAGCCGGCGGTTGTCTACCGCAGGCGTTCGTGGATGCGCATGTGGCCGAATAAGCTCATGCGATGCGTGAAAGTGCGGGGGCATTGCGGACAGTGGAGGCGAGTGTGATGGGTGTAGGTTGGTGCTTCAGGCACTGGTTCGTCAGGCTCTGTTCGATGGTTTCGCAAGTGACCACCGAAGCCGATGTTTGAGGTGAATGTGCGGGGACAGTATGGGCAGGATAGGTCAGATACGTCAGCTTCGATTTCATTGGTGCTGGTGATGGTGCACATACTGGCGGCGGGCGTGTTGGGCGATGGAGTGCGGATTGGACTAGTCATAGTGGGTGTGCAAGGTATGCAAAGTTTGTCAACACTGTGGTGAATCCCGCTGTCGCGGATATGCATGTGACCGAGTAGGTCCATGCGGTGAGTGAATGTAGGTAGACAATGTTGGCAGTGGAGACGGATGCGGCTAGTGTATTTGGGTGCTCCAGGCAGTGGTTCGCCAGACTGTGCGATGGGTTCGCAAATGACCGACCAGGCCGATGTGTGGGCTGGATGTGAGATCGCAATGAAAACAGGTTGAAGCAGAGTCCACATCACGGATGTTGGCGGTGCTGAGGTTGATGTTTGACGGCGCGTCAGGAGTATGTGCAGTTGTGGTGGGGCAGGACCCAGCCCAGCAGTGCTTGAGGCGGGGAAGATAGTGGAAGAATGCGACGGGGGATCAGAAGTACGGTTAGGGTTGATTCTCGACATTGATTCTCGCCTGTCGGAGAGACATCAGGCAGTGTCATCCTGGTGGGGCAGTTGGTCCGGAGACGTCCAGTTAGATCGATTTACGCCCGGGGCGTTCACTGACACCGTTGGCATGTTAAGGACGTTTGAGTGTCGGGGTTGCGAGGTGAGTCAGTTGGGATTTTCGAGCTTTGCGTTTAGCTTTGGTGGCTGTTACGCGGTTGGCCTCATAGGTCGCCGCTCCTGTCGTCACTGTCCTCATTCAGGCCGATCTGTTGGGGGCGACGTCGTCCAAGTTTTCCGGGTTGATCTGCAGGGGCTTCAAGAAAGTTTTCAGAGTGTCCTTATAGCGTTGCTTTAGCTCTTCCGGTCAGCGAGCACCTGTGAGAATGTCTCCACAGAAGAGCTATCTTAGTACACAAACGCTGTCCAGTCTCGCCAGATGGCCGCTCCATCACAGTTGTATTTGCTTCAGCATGGCGTGGATGTTGAGGATTCGTGTCCGGACCCCAGTCCTGCCGCCTCAAAGGGGAATCAAAATTCAAAACATCCTTGGAAACAATGCGGTCACCTGTTGAGCCAAATAATGTGGATTACGGTGATCGGAGGACTTACCGTAAAAAAATATAAGTTAGCTGATTAGAAAAAAAAGGACAGCGAAGCAGTCGCCAGTCCTGTGAATAACGGCAGATAGATGTCTGAATTGGCCATAGCAGATCTGTCTAGAGGATACAGTATGGGTTTTTGTGGGACATACACAGTTTTCAGCAGAGTTTTGCTAAATCTGGATCAAACCCGGTTTTAATTAGTCATGTTCATTATAAACTCAGAAGAGGCGGTCGCATGAACCATACTTTATGTTTCCAGAGGTTTGGAAAGTAAACAATCTTCCATCCTCAGTGGTGAAGCTAACGTTCGTACTTCAGCCTATTTAACTGTGCTCTTGTCCATGCTCTCCTATCGCTAACCAAGTTTCATGCATCTAGGTTCCACTGGTGGAATGACGGATATGCTCATTCTCCGAATGATCTATTTGTATGGCATGAGGTCAAGAACTGTCCATGTCCGCGGAGTAATTATTGCTCGTATTTGTGCAGACTCCAATGGCGTTGGCGCCGCTAGTTGCGTGCACATTCTAGCTATCCTGTCCTGCGAGTTTCACTTGATCGAAATGTAGCCCCGTAGACCCAGACACGCTGAAACGCTGGTGAAGACCACAACCATGTTCCAGGGCTCGAATGTGTTAGGTATTGCAGTCGTCTCCAACATCAAGAATTTTGGCGACCTCCAAGGTGAACAGTGTCCGGATATTGCGCTTGATTTCTATATGATTTCGCAGTCCCTCACTACCTTCTAGCACTCCTCGGTGATTGAATCGCCTGCACTGATTCGCTATAACCTTTCATCCTGCTCGATAATGTAGTACAACTCTGAAAGGACAGGGCGCGTAGAGGGATCGCTTATTTCATTTAGTGTGGTTCCTTCTTTGTTCTCGGGCGTTAGTCCGTCAGGCTCTTGATTATGCTGTTCCTTCACCTGTCCATTACTATCGTTTTACAGATTTGAAAGAATATCAGCATCCCAGACAGGCAGTCATGTGAGTCATAAGACTGTTTAACCAGCAGAAAAGCAGGTGCACTTTTCTAACTTTTCAAATTTATGTTTAGGTCTGCTATCAGCGAGCAATCATCTTTCGAAACCCGAAGTCCTTTGATGCCGTGTTGATGCTAAGTGCAAAAAATACTCATTGTATGATGACTGGTTTGAACTTGAAATGGAACGACGTGCTTCTTCCTAACTGTACTCCACATACGCTAAAAAGATATCTTTGTGTGCCGAAGAATTTCCATCCTATTCCAGCTTTCGCTGTGGGTTCAATAATTGGTAATACCTTTCAGAAGTAGGGAAGTACACGAGATAAGTTAATCACAGCAGCTCAGCTTATCAGCACACCTGTTCAGTGTCAGGCTAAATGCGATTTCCACAATAGCCTTCAGTGAACTTCAGTCAATCAGAATTCCCCAGGCTTATCCCTCACCTATGTAACAGGTACCAAAAAATAAGTAAGTCTTAGGAGCTATGTGTTAATTATTTGATTGGACATTGTTTCAGAATAAATTCATTAAAAGCAAACGAAACAAGGTAGGGATGATTAGGTGGCCTCAATGAGCGTCTCTCCCAATATCAACTCGCCGAGCAGTTAATCAAACAAACTGAACCACTTAGACTCGGTCTTACCGTTTGCACTACCAAGGATATTTTCTCATCCGTAGAACATCTGAAGAACCAAAACCTACTGAATACATACAGGATGTCTCTTGACGTGCTGAGCCAGTTTACAGACGTACAGCTGGATAGAACCCTTGACATATTTAGTGAGCACGCGGCTGAAACTTGTTTAGGGAAAAATGCGGTAACTACTGTTGTTATGCATAAAGAACGAGCAATTCTTCTTCAATTAGCAGTTGCCTAGACAGATCGATGGTTTAGCTATGGACAGTCCATTAGGACCAGTTCTAACGGATATTTCAATGTCGACCTTTGAACAAAAATTAACCTAAAACTCACAGTGAGCTGCATTCTTTAGACGATATGTAGATAACGCTTTTGTTATAATCAACAGTCCGAGAGACGAACAAGATTAATGCAGACAAGAAATTCGCAATCCAACATAGGGAGGACGACGGAGACGGACGTGCTGCTCCATTCGGAGATCAGTCTATCGAAAAGCTGCCTGAAAAGTACAGTACATACACTTTCTCAGTTTCGTTCCAATTTTAAGAAAACAGAACTCGGTTTATCTGTCCGTTCAAAAGAGCCACCAGAATCCTTGCCTCAGATACTATTGATGACGAAGTCAGTTCCCCGGGGGGCGTTCGTCTTAAAGACGGGTACCCAGATAAATGTAGCACTATCCCATCCCAGTATAAATATCTGCGCTAAAACGTCGATGAGCATCCGTCACCCCTTCAGGTGACCAAGCGACGGCGTCGGTGCACGGTCAAACGGATATGTGCCGCATCGAATGCGTTGGCCGTATGCACCACAACGGCTCTCCTACCTAGATCGATTAAATACATCCTGTCCACGCACGCCACGTCGAGCTGTATCTATGAGTTTAGATATAGCTGCGGGCAAAAGTACACTGGGCGCACGCAAAGGCAGGTGGCAGCCCGGCCAGCTGAACATATGTCGAAATGGCCGCTGAGGTACTCTGGTGTTCCTTTTCGAAACACGTGGTGGGCCATGGTAATGTGGGGGGGGGGGCCGACAACTGCACCCAAGGTCATACCTCGAGCGCCTGCTTGGTGTCCCCTACGCTTTTCAGAAGCCACGGCAATACGGTGGACAAAAGCAACAACTATGTAAATAGTTGGACTAGGGAATCCATCTCACACTGCCTCAGTAAGGTTCGATGACGAAAATAATCCAATTTCCCCCCTCCGCCCCCGCGCTCACCCCCCACATGACCAACTAACGTCCCATGCTGAACGGTCGCAATCACGCTTGTAACCTGAACTCCCCCCACTCCCTCACACTATGCCCACCCGCATGTCAGATCAAAATCCCTCGTTTTTGCTTACCTCTCATGTTTGATTCCCCTAGGCCCTTTCCCACCAGATCAGATTGCCTTAATCAATATGCAATGACTGTAAGCAGTTGAATAAAGGGTGGCGAAATCTTATAACGCCGTTGAATTCTAAATATTTCGGCGCTGTTGCCTTGTTCACACTATTCGTTCAGAAGCTTCCAATCTGCATTTTCTTGTCGTTCATCTTACTCAACGTAAAATCCTGCGCCCGACTGTCGATCCCATCCCCAGGAAACTTTCTGAATGCGATATCCTTTACCCCCCATGGATTGCGAAATGTCCCAAGCGCTCTTGACACACTATGGAATAGACTTTTCTTATATGGTAGAAGGGTTCGTTCCGTTGAGCCAATTTATTCAATCAGTCGCAAGGCAACCCGTAGTCATGCAGGAACAAAAGCTCTGTTTTAAACTTGACTTCACTGCTTTTTGTGAGTTTATGATCGATGTGAAAAGAAACCCCACTGGTTCCGTGGGAATTGTAGACAGCGATAGGACAGCTAGCGAAATATGCGTTCGAAACTCGTTTAGGAAAAAAACACAAAGGCGCCTTATCGATGCACATAACGCTAGACGCTTACATGCCGAACGGTTTTTGCTCCGTTTTAGGGTTGTGGAAATTCCCATGGCATTATTCGCGCCCTTCTGTTCTCACCCCGTCCCTGGCATTGACTGCTGTTATTACCCCCCTCCCCACATTCCTACACGCGCCTGTGTTCTAAGACAAACTTCAGTCGACTTCTCTTAGCACTGACGTGTTTTTGCTTCTACTCCGCCCCCATATAACTGTACTGGCCTGGCGAGAATCGATCGAAAGCAAGCGTGTACCCGCCAACTGGTCTTCTGAATTTTTGCTCCATTTAAAACCTTTAAAACCAGCAAAAGTAACCGTTGTACATGCGTCTGATTGCTATGACCAGTGTAGCACAGGTAATAAGAACACTAGTATCCAAGTACGATACTGAGCATGGTTTGAGCTGCGACCAGCGGCCACAACAAATGGGATCGTGACCTAGCTGAGCGACACCAACCAGGATCGGTGCATCACACCCAGCCATGTTTCCTTTAGCACCATTGCAAGGTAACGGAGGAAAAAGGTTAAAAACGACAAAAACCGGACTACGAAGCCCAACCTTTCCTTCGAGATAATAAACCTCGGCGTAAACGGTCGGACCTTACCTAACGGACTGTGGGTCGTGTCATATGAGGCTTTATCTTGACATTCATTTGCAGGCCGTGGCAGGCATTACACTGTCAACAACAATTACTTCCTGTGACCTTAAACCATTACTTGAACTTCATTTTTCCGAAATTTGCTCATTTCTATCGTCATACGAAGGAGTACGGCAAAATTTCCGGCAGCAACACAAGCAATTTCTGTTATATTGCATTTAGTTAGCAAACTGTCTGACACACTGCCCCACCCGTAAAACCCACACTACCGCCATCCCTGTATGGCACGATCCACAATCCACCTACAATTAAGTGGGACTCTTCACCCTACCGTTGTCATGTCGACAGTGGAAATTGATATTCAGCTTGGGTATTGCCAACAGCCAGTCTCCCAGTAGTTTTCAAGCTACCACCTGAAGATCAATGATTTGCGGAATCGATTAGCCCCGCGCGTCTTCCCTCTCCCAACAGGGTCATCAGGAAGAAGAATGTGGCTCAGAGGGGATGCTGGCAGGATTTATGAGGGGGTGACGAACGAGGAGAGGGGGACCAACCCCGAGGAGAGTCTACGAGAGTACAATCCATGCAGGAGTGTTTGCTGGAAAAGTAATGGGTCGGCTGACCGTTGAGTGAGATCTATGCATGTATTTGCGGCAGAGAGAAAAGACAAAAAGACACCAACTCTACGCAAAGGGCCTCATCAAGAGGTGAGATGGAGACAGGGGAATCTAAATGTGAAAGACATGTACGCCCTGTGGGAGGCGATGGGAGGAAGTACGGAGGAAAAAAATGACACCGCAAGTTAGCTGCATATTCGAGTGGCAGCGAAAGACAGACAATGAGGCAAAAGGGCCTGGGGTAATCTCGTGAATGGAAAAAAGGATGTGAGGGTAATAGGCGAATGTTGGTCGAAAGCGCTGCAGGAAAGCGCAAACACAGGGAGACGTGATTCGGATTCAATTACGACACATTAACCTGTACACACACGCGGACACACACACACCCGCCTCCAGACGTGCACTCGGTCCTAGCTTGGCGGAAGGAGAGGTTGGGCACGCACGAGAACAGCCTCTTCTTCGACCGACCTAAAAGACAAGGGTATAAAAATAGACCCACAGAGTTCGGGAAAGAGGTATATACAAAGATTTACTCGCATATTTATTTATAATACATAAGCAGTTCACTAAGGGTGCAACAGGACAGACGCAGACAGCTGTTTCGCGGCCGTTACCGATCATCAGTACGTTATAGGCCATGTGAAGTGAGGTAATAAACATGTCAAGTAAACATTTGACATGTTTATATGCCTCACTTCACATGGTCTATGAGGTACTGATGAATCGAACAGAACTGTCCCGAAGTACGCATCCGCACCGTCTTCTTTACGATTTTGGGATAAACAGAATAGACACAGATCAGTAACTGTAGAAGACATGACAGTCAATCAATCCTACTATGACACTCATCGGCAAGAAACGTGTACATGTGCGCCAAAACAAGAGCCTGGACATTAAGGAGTACAGATGAATCGGCAGCGGGTGGAACGATGCCGGTCGAATACGGTAATGAATGCAATGGTCCACAGCAGTTGGACGTCTTTTTCTCCTAGTGCGGTAAAGGACTATAAATCCATCAAAATCAAGGTATTGGCCTACGCGTGCCCAGTGGGACTCGAGCCAGTGATTGACAATTAGAACGCCATCAACCGAAGAGTATAGTAAGTAGGAACACGCATCAATCTATCGTGGCTTCAAGCGACCCCCTTTGCCTTGTAACGCCGGTCTATGGCTCATACAGACCGTTACAGAGCGAAGAGTTGTCATTTATCGAGGCTTCCTACTGATAACGACAGGAGACACTGCAACGACCAGTCCTGCTTTATTTTTAGTGACGAGTCAGTCAACACCCGAATTGGCGAGCGCAAAACCTATGCGACTTTAATTAGCTTCGGCCACGGGTGGGAGGATGTGAGTCCATACAACAGGGGCGAAGCAATAGGCATCACTTCTCATGAAGTATCAAGATATTCAGCAAATTGGCAGTGTCTTCTGATGTCTTAATATACAAGAGTTTTGGGTAAGTGGATTCCATACTAACAGCACAGGTACTGGCCAAAAGCCCATACACGCGTGTTTCGTCGATATTCTGCCGCTGCATGACACAGCTGTGAAGGGTTCGGCTCATCAGTGGGTCCCCCAGCATTCCCCGTCTGCCTTCTGGTAGACACTCCAACTTAGAGATTGATGCTTTTTAACTTCTCAGAAATTAGCTGCGAGCTTGGAGTAGATCAGCATATTCTAGGTCTATAGGCGAAGACCGAAGTTTTTATGCATGCATGTTGACGAATATTATGCGGTTACCCGCTGTGGCTAATGGACTTCGGCCCAAATATTCATACTTAAAAACTTCGGTCTGAGCCTATGGACCTAGAATATACTGATTTACTCTATGGTCGCAGTTAATTTCTGAGGAAATTAAAAAGCGACACTTCAAGGGTTTAGCCTCTACCCCTCAAATGTCCACGTGGACTCCGATCCTAACTACGACCTACAAAATTTCAGCGGAAAACCTAAACGCGAGAAAATTCAGAAGATTATTTGAGGACTATACGTACGCTTTCGACAATTATCGTCAAGTCAGTACACGTTTTAGGTTACTGGATGAAGTAAAGCATGCGAGTAATCAGAGTTTGGAGACATGGGCATTACCAGTCTGACGCATAGAAAAGAATCGGAAGGTGTCATAGAGAAATTGAGTCTACTGCGACATTTTTAAACGTAACAAAAGCAGCGATTCAGAAAAGTTGAGACAGGTCACTTGGTGAAAGGAAATGCAGCCCACGCAAAACCAACGAAATATATTTCGGGAGGAGATATTAACGAGCAGGCTGGTAAAGTAAGATATCATTGTTTGGGCTTGTTCTGCCTTCCATCAACCGATCGCGGTCCAGACCATTATTTGGGATCAGAAACAAACATGCGCTCGCCAAACGGCGCAGACGGTTTAGAAACGGGATCTATCAGACGCGCCAAAGCCCCTGCACTTAACTCATTCGCAGCCACTTTGCCTCGGGAAACCAATGGACCTGTGCGCGCCATTTCTTACATGGACTTGTATCGCTTACCACTGCGGCCTGAACCACGAGGGGGGGAAGAAATCGCCTACCCCCTGATTGGTTACCCTCGCCAGTGTTCGATTCGCTTCCTGTCAAGATGAGCCAGTGACAGCGCCACGCGGCTGACCAGTCAACGAATTGCAGACCGCCTTCCGTGAGCGATCATGCGAACGGCGAGTGCAGACGGTCAGACAGATAAACCGACGGAACGAAAATAACGGTCGAAGACCGAAAAACTGCGCAATTCACGGCTCGCCCACAGCAACAGATCAAAGCTAGTTAGCGACGAAACAGACTCTTTACAGCGAGATGCGGTAGCCGGAGGCAAACGTTGGTTAACCAGTTTAGTGTAACCCCGCCAAAATCAGAAGAACTGACATCGAAGTCCGATGACCATGACAAAAAACTGGATAAATTTGTTCGGGACGTGGGTATTCCTAGACCAGATGCAGAAAATAGCAAAGTTAGCACGCACGTGGCGTATCGCGACTTTGAATGACAGTAGAAAGAATACATCGGTTCTACCCGTCTGGCAGCCTATGTAACATTGGGAAATACGTCGGAACATTCAGATACTAAATCTAGTAAAGGTTTTCGCGGACATTTCGCAATTTATTTTCACATTAAAAATAATTTAAAAGCTCATTAAGACGGCGTTTTCCCGGAATATATTTCAGTAAGTTGAGAGCGGCGAAACGGATGCAGGTAGTTTGCAGACGTCAAAAATGACCTTACCGTTTTTCTATTGGGTCGTTAGTTCTACATAAGTATGCGATAACTATACTCAGCTGGACAAGAGGTCTCAAAGGTTAACAACATCGGATGAGGCAAGAACTGGATGGGATTTACAATTAAAGACGTGCAAAAGACGGACAGGCCTATGGCTTAAGAGGTCCTGGCATTCCATCATAGGTCAAATGGAAATTTCAGAAGGATATACTGCCCAGGATGTTAGTTCGAGGGAAGTTCAGCTTCCTCCAGACTTTAGTCTACGTCTGCCAGTAAGACTGACAGTACTGATGCCTACGACAAAAGATGATTGTGTGCGGCAGATTATGCCTTCCCATAGACGCAGTGGAACACCACGGTTTGAAACCAATATGGTCCTTTGTCAGTTATTTCCCTATTTTTGCTGACGAGGCTATCAGTACGAGAGCGCACTAGAATGGCTTGACGCCTTCTGTTCCAACAGCTTGCCCCGCCTTTTAGACAGATTTCACTCACAGTTATCGAGGTATCCATCTCTCGTTACCAGTCCATTTATTCCAGGTGGTCGATCAGGTCGGTTACGTAGCCTCCATATGAACAACACTTGATGCACAAAAAGGTGACTTACAACAATCGGTCGGAGTTACCTATATGAACCCCCCTCCCTCCCCCAAAACAGGACAAGGGAATAAAAACGCATTGCGCTAAATTCCAGGAAGGGTAAATATCCCCGTTTCCTAACCGTAATGCTGACCCTAACTTCAATTCACCATTCAATTTGGCGAAAAGCCATCTGTTCCCTGTTCCAATGTCACGCCGGGGGCCATATAAGCGATTCCTAACCAACAACCTGGTAACAATGGAATAAAAGATATGGGAAACCATCTGGTCGACGCCCGAAAGACGACAAAAGGATGTTTACAAAAGTCCAAGGTAAAAACCAGCGACTGATTCAGCCTGAAAGGTAAAATTCCTATTTTCAAAACAAGGAACCGCAATGCGCCTGTTTGCAAACCTGTAGGTCAGTAGCTCTAACACTCAAGACGATGCTGATAACGAGTGTGCGCACGTTATTTAGCACAAAACTCCGGGCCTTCCTCGGGCCCATCGATAAGCGCACCAAACGTGTGAAAGCAAACGCCCAATGTAGGCGATCACACGACAGCATCGAATTAAGGCAGTCACAAAAGTCTCAGAGGCCCAGCACACTTAATTGGTGATGCTTGTCGCCAAAAAACGCAACGGGGGGGGGCGAAAGAGGCTTAACGGTCAAATTAGGCTGTCGAGTCATAGACGAGGGTATGTCAGTCGACCTCTCAAGGAGTGAGTTAAATGCTTAACTTTAGTTATTTCAAAATGTTCGCGGCGACTGATAATAGTCTCTCAAGCCCTTGATCGAGTAGTTGACGTAGCGACCCGTCTCACACTCCCCGACTCATGACGAGTTGCGATTTCAGTCCAGCCATGCAAATGTGAGTAAATACACTTGATGGACATTGTTGTCGAACCATCAGAAAGAGAAGGGAAAACAAAAGAGGTAGAAAATGAGTTCATTTAGCTACCGAGAACGACGACAGGTAGAAATAGCATCATAGAGATATGGCCTCCGATTACAGGTTGGAACGACGACCGAAGGGCTCAGGAGAGCGCCCTCCCGGAGACCATAATTTATACGTCTTATTTGTGGTATGGAAGTAGTCTTTACTTGTGCTGGCAGGCGGCTATTCTATCAATATCGGAGTTTAGAACCTCCAGCAGACCTCCAGGAGAACTCGATCTCATTTGTTGTAGAAACCAGGAATAGCATACAATTTCTGGGAAGGTGCGTTCTTGGCAGAGCCAGCACAAGCGTTCAAAAAATCACTATATACTAACAGGTATATTTAAATATCACTGCAAAGTTAGAAAATATTACTCAACTGAGACTGTAAAAGTGATTAGACAGAAATACAATTGCAAGTTAATTCGGATAAAGCGGATTTCCATTATTCAACCGAGAAACCTTGCATCCAGCTATAACGGCTCCAGTTAAGGAAACCAACTGAGCACTCTTAATACACAGTTTATGCCTGTGAAGATTGGATGAAACTTTCTTAAATTACCGAGCAGAAATTTCATATTATGATGTCATTTAGTATGATATCAGCTGTTCAGGAGACTCAGTAGTTGAAGAAACGAGATATTTCGGTTTCACAAATATGCAATTTTTGGAAACTCTGAAACGTTCGAATGACGATTAGTAAATCCACATCAGCCCGATACGGCTCTGACAGTGTTTATGCAAAGCAGCCTTAAGGATTTGGGTGGTTCTACCTCTTCGTATATGAGGACCTTCAGCAGCACAGTTGGGGAGTCCAACCCACCCTCTTCTCCAGCGGAGAAGATCGAATACTGAAGGTTCCATAACCCTCTCCACTCTTGACGAAGTACGAAGGGTCACGTGTCTTGTGGCAACATTCACTTCGCCACTTCCAGCTAGGCAGTGCGTCGCATGAAGGTCAACAGAACTGGACGTGGGCGATCCCTAACCATTCCAGAACAATAGTTTCCGCTTGGCAGCAACTTTATCGACGACAATCAAAACTGCCACCTCTTCTACTTTACAGTCCATGCTGCCGAAGGTCACCTTTTCGTGGTGAAAAATGCGGCTCCAAAATACTTCGGTCTTCACAACGTCTACGCATAAACTGACTCATCTGGCAGCTTAGCTCACTTGATACACTAAATTTTGTAGGTTATCATAGCTTTATGTTGGCGGGGTGATATCGTCAACGCAGTCGGGCTCGGTCAGCCGGCGTTCAAACGCAAATTTGGCACAGTCAAAACCGCTCGCAACCTCTCCGAGAATCCAGTCAATGGTGTAGTTAGACGGGATTCAAACGCGCCTAGCGCCAAACCGAAAATCGGACAGTTTTGAGAGACTTCTGTGAACCTGTGTTCGTGCAGTTTTGACGTAATGTTGGGCCTTGGTCGCGACAGGTATTGTCCTAGCAAACTGACTAGCTCCATTATCCGCTGAAGTGGTTCAGGATAGACGCAGCTATGTCAACAAACCAGACAGCCGTCACTTGCTGATACCCATGACGCGGCTCGTAAAGGCGTCACAGCGTAAATATCTGGCCCGTGTGTCCAAGTCCACCGCAGAGCCTGGTTTCATTGAATTTCGTCATCCCCTCGCGTACACATTACCGCAGCTCGAGAGTGACCACGCCTAAAACATTTAAAACAATGCCAACGAGACTTGCGTCGGGGTAGCCCTTGCAGTTCGTCTTATCGCCGTTCTTGAAGACAGGCGCATGGATGGTCGAGCCTCAGTCATCAAGGACAATCTTATCTCGCTCGGTTTGTCAAATCCCCTTATAAGGACAGGCTGCCCACGTGGTTACACATGACTCAGAGACTCCGGCGAGGACGCCGTTCTTGCCGAGTACGCTGTCTCGGGCTTGGAGCTGTGAGTTCTTCCTGGGAGGGAACAGCATGGGCTAGAGAATGGTAAAAATCCGCTTCTGGGCAGGGGATGGCGATGGGTTGGTCTTCAGGGCTTGTCAGTTATAAAGTCCCCACTCACATGTGATTGCTACTAATTTGGCGAATTAATTAACAGGGTTCTCGGGTGCCACCGACGGTTAGAGCCTGTCCAATGAAAGTAGCCACTTCGTTCCACTATGGCCTACCATGCGCAAATGAATCAACCTTTCCTATAAAAATACAACGTGGTCCAGGTGTGATTCGGTTTGCAGAAGGAGGATGCTGACAAAGAGGAGAGACTGGAATGGCAATTTTTGGCTCTAGGCAACAGTAGGCTGAAGGAGCCCAATAAGCTGTCAGTAGCCTGTGAATCCTGTCATACGCGAATCGCGGTAATGGAGTTTTACGGGTAGGTATGAAGTCCATCACGCAAGGTCCAAACCAAGAGGTACTGGCGAACGACCTCTGGCCTGCGATAAGTGGTTGGTGTGGTGGTGCATTATTGTTAGAACGATAAAGCCCCTCTCAGTTGAGACAAAATGAAAAAGTCACCAGGAGTTAGCGGAGCTGGAGTTACAGTGCATGGTGTGAACCCAAACGGTACGATCGCTTCCGACTCTCTGGGCTGAGATCATGGAAAGTGGGACAGGATCCACAGGATCCCTTATGACAGGGTTCACAGGCTACCAACAGCTAATTGGGGTCATTCAGCCTACCGTTGTCTGGCTCTACATTGAGCCCCAAGGTACTGCGGGACGAGTAGGCCCCACAACCCAATCGGTGGACACACTACTAACACGATTAACATCCCCGATCGCAAATGACAGCAGAAGGGACTTGTAGCTCAATTAGTAGCGCGATGGGCCTACTAACGCTTACCAACCAAAAGGGCGCGAGTTCGATCCCCAGGTCATCCGAACGTGGGTTTTGGAAGGGCTGGTTGACGACGATTAATATGGCCGGAAATGGTCATCACAGGCTCCCTGGCCGTCTTCGGTACCTCCCCTCCTCCTATATAGATTACTAGTCGCTGTGTGACTGCCTTCGAGGGCCTTACCTTGGGTCCCAAACCACAAACGGACGAGCGTGCCCCCAAACCCGATCGGTAAATGCACTTCCAGCTATGAATACAAATATAGATGTTTCTGAGGCTCAAGCATAAAATATGGTTGGGAATCCCTAGAAGCGAGATAAATCATAGGTCATGAGAAGATCTTAAACGTTTTAGCGTAAAGCAGTCCTGTAGTTTCAACCATCGAGTTTCAACGAGACAAGTGAACATAAAGATAAAAAATTTGTGAACAATTTCTAGGAGATACGATCCAACTTATATGAGCGGCTTCTTCGGGAGGATGATTGTCAGCGAAAACGAATAATCGATCTTATAGGAACTGGTATGAGAATATTTTTCGTGCCAGTTAATTAGCCACGGCGGTTAAAGTAAACTTTTCGAGCTAGAAGAATGGTTCGTAATAGCAGTCAATACGTCAGGGATCCAATCTTCCACAATGCGTCGGCATCGGCGTTGGCACCTTTCTGCTGGGCAGACTTGCAGCTGCACTGCAAATATTACATCTTTAGGACGTGTCTACTCTTCGAATTCAACCAATCGAGATGCGCCTTCCCCTGCATTAGTAAGCACGGTAAACGTTCGGTTACGTACGCATTCCCCTAACTACGCCGAAGACAGGTTTTCATGTTCATTGGGGTGAAAACGGTAGATATATTTCATTCGCTGCCAGTTTTGTGCACTAGTCGGCTAAAAACTATCCAAGGAGGGAAGTAATGCTTCGGAACCGTGTCCTTAATGAAGCTCTGCGTCTGGGTGATGCAGTATCTCACAAAAACAAGGAATGCTTCAGCAAAAAGTGAAAAGTTTGTCCGATGAGAACAGGGGCATTGGAATGCCCATTTCTGGCTTAGTTCCGAAACTCGAGGCCGAGGAGAGTTAAAAGCCGAAATTGCGAAACTGGAGTATCTACTAAAATCCCACGGCGAACCCCGGGGCCCACTGATGAGCCGAACCCCTTGCAGTTGTCATGCAACAGGAGAATACCGGCGAAACACGTGTCTGGGCTTTTAGCTGGTACCTGTGTTGTCAGTATGGTGAGACGTATGGCATAAGTTTGATAGCTCGACCATCATGCCCGACGATGGCCGCCTTGCGTTTCACAACAACGTGAAGCAGGCACAGTGACTTGCGGTGAAGGCAGACTTGCACAGTGTCTACCGCACTCGCTCCTCCTCCTCACCTGGGCCCGGTGTCAAGAAGACCGGAGTTGGGAGAGGGCACAGGCGACTGGCACGGCCGGACCCACACCTAGGCGCAGCACTACACCTCCCCATCCACAAAAAAACACCAGACCAGGAATTTAACCAACAACAGCATAACAACGGGTCAGAAGGACGAGGATGACTGGGCAGCCATGCTCACGACCTGCATACCCAATGGGAGCGTAAGAGCATCCACCGGCAGGAAGTCGGTTACCAGAGAACTGCTAACGCACAACAGGCTGCGAGAGCCACAGTTCGATGAATAATGGCATAGTAGACACCCGCAAACCCTAAGGCCCTGTAGCATAAGTACCCACCAATACACCAACGGACTCGCATCATGAGGGTGGGGACCGAGAATATTTAACAACCTGGAAAATGAGTGCACGTATTCATACTCCAAATATAGACGGCTGCAGCACTTCTTTGCTGTGGATGAAATACCTTGTCAGCGTGCTGTTTCTCTGAAGTACAACATGAAAAAAATAAGCACGAATTGTATCCAGGAGCGTTGTCACGACACCCATTAAAAATCTTTCANCTGTTCTATCTGAAACGTTGCAAAGTATCGTCCTTTCGACAGTCGCCAATGGAGAAGATGCGTGCGTTACCCTAAACTCTGATCCTTCTACGTCTTCGCATTATCAAACAGGGGTCGACTCAACGACAAATTTAAGGCTAGCGTGGTCCGCGGGTGTGTGCAACCGGGTCACGCCCACGCACAACACAATGAATGCTCTCGAACCGCTGAGAGTCGCTAGGCTCTGTCTGACAGCATAAAACAATAGCCCTGCGAAAAAAATGCGGTGTCTTTTATCAGGCCACAGGTTCGCAGACGTTCTTGGTGCGAACTGCAAGAGGCTGACTGCTGTCAGGCCTAATTTCGCATTATAGAACGTTAGGATGCTGTCAAGCCAAGGTAGTCAGACACCAACTGCCTGTCTCACTGCCTTAGACAGCAGACTATCCCGACAATAGACCCGCTTAATTGAGCTGTAGATAAAAAAAACAGAGACATTATTGGTGCAAAAGTATGCAGACGACTTCTATTGTTACAAGTTGGCCTTGGCAACGGTGTACGATGGACGGTCAGTGTTTCTGAAAGGAGCCGCAAGCCTTCGGTTCAAAGACACAATTCTCACAGTCTCGACATCCCATGACCAGCATGAGATCATAACAGGCACAGGTAGAGCTGTAGATGACTAAGTGCGGAACATACGGCGCCAATTAACAGCCGTACGGGGGATCGGCGATGCAAGACCCAGGATTGCGAGCAATGCCTCCATGCTGGGTCTTTTCTTCCACCCAATGCCAATTTCATCAAAATACAAGTCTCCTAAGATATGACTAGAAGACTTTCTAACCGGCAGAAAGCAACTGGAAATGGTTATATCAACTGTTTACGGGTTCGACGACAATTCGTGAGGAGTTGTTTACTTGTCGGTTTGGCTAAATGTGACAGGATGCTCGCATGACTGCGTTACTACAAGAGAAGGCAAATGTGTTTGGCTGATTATTTGAAAATACTGAAGATCGTAGGTAAACAGGAAACTTGTTCGCTACCTGCAGACACAGGGCCAAATTTAGTTCTGCAGGTGGGGCCATGAAATTGAATTTAAATCCACCGCATACGCAATCAGCCATCCAGTCACAATGGAATTTGGAAAAGGTACGGGAATGGGAACCCGCCCTAAATTTCAGGAAGGGTGCTTATCTCCGTATCCTAACACGAACTTTGACCCAATCCTTAACCTCGGCCTTAACCCTTAGCCTGATTTCTCCGAAATTTAACGCAAGGTCACATGCATCACGGGGTTTCCTATTCCTGTGTGCCGCCAACACTTGCATCCGCGAAAATGATTACCCTAGGACAGTCATGAATCTTAAGTGGATTGAAAACAGTTAAGGAGATAAAAGTTATGCAAGCAGGCGGAACAATAGGCCGGAGAGCAACGGGAATTGACATATTGTTCTGGATGTCTATACTTTAGAAACACGTACGGGTACCCCGAAAACCTCCCAAAACGGACTCGTAGGCATTCATGGAGAGCGTCAACAACTCTCATTCGCAAAGTGAGAAATAACTGTGAACTAAGTACTATGTAATGACTGTAGGCGGTCTTCTAGACAAATACTTGGACATTTTAAGCTCCAACTAAAAGACCTAGGAATCCACACTTCTGGGACAGCGAAAACTTTACAGGCTTCGGATTTGAAGGGGAACTAACATATTGAAAAGTCTTGGAAGAGTTTACGCCCACTGAAATGCATCACGTAGCCCTGATACAGGCACGCAATTAATTCAGGAAAAATGGACACCTCAAGCACTTAACGTAGCCTAAAAGAAGGTGCAGGTTAAAATATACTGAGCAATAGGACGTGGGGCTACCACTGTAAGATCGGTGGCAGCCAAACACACGCATACACACATACTACCGCATACCTCCACCGGGCGACAGAGTCCCGAACAATATTGGCGTGCTCAACGACTTGTTCCTCAAGAGAGTTAATTTCTCGTTGCAGCGTATCCAGGTAGTTTGAAACTCGTAGCAGGGGCCTGAGAGAAAAAAAGCAGTGGAAAGTGATTAATCTCAACAGTTGGGAGACAGTGAAGGGGGTGGAGTTGGCAAAGACAAGCAAAATACAATTGTTTGAGGGTTAGTATTCCGCATGATTTAGTCTTCCCCTCTCCCTCCTCCCGTCAGAGTAGGCAAGTAGGAAGAGTGGTCGGTGAATTACCGTACTCCAAAGATGCAAAAGGCACCTGCAGGGGATGCAGTGAGGATACTGCCTCCATACTTCCCAGACCGTTTCCCCAGACCCTCCACGTGGTTGGCCACAGGCATATGCTCATATTCGTTTTCAGTGCGGCTTTCCAATTGGAAAATCTAATAAGTGAGCCAGTAGGCATGGAACACTGCCGATCGAACACAGGACTGAAAACTGCCGCAGTACAGGACTGTTTCAAACTAGTCCTTCTGCAACTCCTTGTCTTTGTCCCAGCAAAGCCGGACAGTTTGTTCGACTGTCGATAGGAACGAACAGGCGAGTTCCAGGAAGCAGTCCAAAAGAAGAAGAGGATGCGATCACTGGAACACGTTTATTGGCC
>CACRXP010000001.1:154094-168669 GCA_902702965.1 Spirometra erinaceieuropaei
GTAGATATTTGATCGGTGCATCCATGTCCAGCTCGGAACTTGGTTTCACTGGACCTCGTAATTGAACAGCGTTCACTGAAGAACCGTCTGACAGTAACCCCTACAACAATGTCGGTGAGAGAAGGAGTACCGAAAAAAACAAAAAGTAATAAGACTTGCGCCGTGGTAATTTTCGCACTTCGTCTTATCGCCGTTCTTGAAAACAGACACATGAATGGCCGAGTCCCAGTCTGGCTCTTAAGGGTAGGACGTAAAACTGTGCTTTAAATAGTAGAGCGTCAGACCTAACTGCCCGACCGACCGGATTCAAACATCAGGTCTTCCTGATACGGGACTCGGACACCGCTGATTGACGAGGACAAATAAGCTGAAAATGGTCACTTCGGCCTCCCTCGACTTCGTCGGCATTCTTTTTACACTATTTGGTCTACACCCTGGCGTGCAAAAACGGTAGATAGCTGAGGGGTAAAATTCTCAGCTGAGTGGTGTCTGGAAGTTGACGACAGCTATAAAAAAAGGCAGGACAAGAGGAAAGAGTGTCCAATGTTAGTAACAATGCGAAAGAGAGGGAAGAGCTTGTCGGGATTACAGGGAATGACTTACTTGCTCTGCATCAGCGGTTCGTCTATCCTTTCTGAAAGAAGCTTCTCCAACTCCCGACTGTCCACGCCACCTACACTTGCACTCGTGTAGTCCAGTTCACTGAACATGCGATGTCTCTCCAAAAGGCCCCGCAAAGAACCCCGAATATTCGCCAGGGCTGATTGCGCGCTCCACGCCTCATTTTTGGCCTCAGCAAGCTCTCTTTTTAAGGACTCCAAATGATTGGTCATGGCCTATGAGGACGCAAAAAGAAAACGGAGGGGATGGATAGGACAATAAGACATTGTGGGATTTGCAGCATACGTAACGACAGAACAGGCTGTCTCTTAAAATAACAGTATACGAGCTGAAGGGACAACCTGTTCGTTGCTTATCACAGGTTGGTGGTGGGTGATGGTGGTAGCAGTAGTAGCAGTGTTAGTAGTATTAGTGGCGGCAGTAGTAGTATTAGTAGTAGTAGTATTAGTAGTAGTAGTAGTAGTGGTAGTAGTAGTAGTAGTAGTAGTAGTAGTAGTAGTAGTAGTAGTAGTAGAAGTAGTGGCAGTAGTAGTAGTAGTAGTAGTAGTAGTGGTAGTAGTAGTAGTAATAGTAGTAGTAGCAGCAGTAGTAGTAGTAGTAGTAGTAGTAGAAGTAGTAGTAGTAGTAGTAGTAGTAGTAGTAGTAGTAGTAGTAGTAGTGATGTGATATCTTCAAAAGCAATGCCACAACCTGCCTTGGCCGATAAAGCTAGTTGCCACGAGAAGCTGAAACTTAGCTCTGATTCTTTCGCATTGGCTGCCTCGCACATGAGCATACTAGACAAGAGGTCTCCTCAGTTTCATGAATCGATTCCGTCTACCTTAGTGTAACAAAGTCAGAACGATCGAGCATTCTGGTTCATAAGCGAACACCGTCATCCCCGCACACAGAGGACGCTTGGCGTAACATAGCACATTGGGAAAAAGCACTTTTGGATAAATGGCTTTGGTGGCACACGAGCATGTCCCTCTATACTTCAAATGCCTCAATCAGTCCGAAGAGACACTTAGTAGGTAGTATGACGCAAAAAGGCAGTATCCAAGATGGATCGACCCCTGAGGGGCGGAGTGAATTACTACCTCTAAAGAGTGGCTGACTTCATAATCGGGTCTATTAGTCACTCTGTGCATAATCCTACACCAACAAAAAATGTCGACGCAAAAGACCCTATCTAAGTGGTTTCCATCTGGAATGATTGACAAACTAGCACACGAAACCGGATGAATCCCACTCGATCGAGCTGACCGCGAAAGTGTCCACAGAAGACAGACAGAGGCAGCAGTACATACTAGTGCGACAATATTCGGCTTTGTGATAGTCCATTCTCAAAGTGCAGCTGCAGCACACTCATGGTTACAGCATCCAGTTGCCCCTCCGTCAATCGTGTTAGCTGGGTAGTCTGTGGTCAAGTTTTGCCCGCAAATTATGGCGGACGCGAATTAGGATCTGAACGTCCGTACTCGAGTTGCTGTATTATGGTGGCGATGATGATTAAGACCTGTCGCACAGTAAAGCACTATAAGGACTGTTTAACTGGCTGCGTACAATAGACCTACGCCCACAACAGCACCACAAACCGAAAGGATTAACCACTGTTGTTCCGCACTTTGGGCGACGACAAACAATCCCTCCACAATTTGTGGACATCTTGACAGCGCATGGAGTAGGCACCGTCTTTTACGTTGTCGCAAAGTAGTCCAACACAAAATTCTGCCGCTTAACACTGCACACGCACACCCCCGCCCCCCCCCCACACACACACATTAGCGCATAAATGGGTGTCGTGTGGAGGAAAACAGGTTACTGCCTGTCCTCCCAGGTCAGCATCAAAGTCCGCATTCGTGGAAACCAAGCCACGCTTTTCGCCTTCTCTCCTCGAGGACTGGTTGACGCTGAAGGCGGATTCTGCGAACCATTGTTCAATGCGTAAGAAAGCCTGCTAACTAAACGGCCGAGCCAATAAAAAACCCCCTAGTGCAGTATATTAACTGTTTCCAACGTCTGGAAAGATCAGACTTCCCAAATTCCTCGGCCTTCAGTCGGCCTTGGGTCGCGAAAGAAAGCGGGTTTAGTGAGATAATCGTCGGCAGAAAATCTTTAATTTCGCCAGTAGAGGGCTAAGCTAGAGTAGCTTCCACCACCTGGGCACAGGGAAAGTTTACAGTCGACAACTTTGTGGTAGTTACAACCCCCTGCCTATCTTTCCACAAATTAGCCAATTCGTCAACTCCCTGTTCATGGGCACAATACTGTACCCTAACAGATGCTGTTATTGAGACGAAAATCTAGTCCCGTTTGATGTCAAAAACTACACTCCTGTCGTTTTTGCAGTTAGGTTGAAAATGACAACGCTGAGGAGACAGGACGCTCGTCAGTATCATTGGTGACAAGCTCGAAAAAGCTCTTCAGGGCAGGAACTTAACTACTTCACGAGGCGTGCAAGCGAAGCTGCTAACCCACAAGCATCGAAGCACATATGTATGAGCAGAAAGAGTAGTAACCACGAGGACTGACCTGAATCACGGACTGCAAGGCCTGCACCTCGGCAGAAGTGGCCTTCCCGTCTAGGTCAACCTTGGACTGAAGGAGGGAGATATTGGAAGAGGACTGTTGAAGTCTGTGGTTCGCTTCGCACAGTTGCTCCGTCACTGAGGCCAGCTCTTTCTTCAGCTTGTCTAATTCCGTCATTGTACTACGCCTACTATTTATGGCCTCCTCCTTGGCCATAGTCTCATTAGCCGCCTTGGCGGCCTGTGCAGCTGCCTCTTGATTAGCTAATTCTAGGGAGGCCTGAGCTTTGGCTAATTCCGCCTGCAGACGCGCAGTAGAGTCCTCAAACTGTCGCACTTCCGCGGTCAGTTGCATGCACTTATCACAATGTGGGGACAGCGTAGCCGGAGGGGGAGCACTCATTAACGGGACTGAGTTGGCGATCGGAATGATGGTTTCATTGGCCGACAGCTGGCGACGTGTCTCCTCCAGGGTCTCCGCCTGACGTTCCGTCTTCTCGGCAAGTTCCACCAGATCCGCACGCTGGCTAGAGAGTGCAGCCTCGAGGGTTTCCTTGTGTCGTTTGAGCTCCCTCACTACGTCAGACAGGCCCAGCTCACGGCCCTTGAATGCCTCTAGTTGAGAGATGAGTTGACGCTGCTGCGCCTCCAGTCCATCTGCCTCTGCAGCACGAGATTCTAAACGAGCCACCGCCTGCTGGTAGGATAGTATTTCTTGTTGGTGGCGAGTGAGAGTTTCCTGCTCCCTTTGTAGGGTGGCCTGTAAATGCTGCTCGGCTTGCCAGCGCTGAGCTTCGGTGGCCGCAAGACGCGCCTCCAGATCGGAGAATCGGGCTGACCACTCAGCGGCCTGCTTGTCCAGGGCCTCCTGGTGTTGAGTCTTTGTGGAGGCCAATTGAGCTGAAATTTGGAGCACCTCGGTCGTCTTTGCGTTAAGCTGCTCCGTGAGTGAGTCGATTTCTCTTGACTTCTGAGTTAGATTCTCAGAATAAACGGCCTCAGCTTCCTTCAGTTTTTGTGAGAGGGTACTGTGATTTAGACTGGCCTGCATAGCCTCGGCTGCGCGAGTTGCGAGTAAACTGTCATACTGCTCCTGCAATCCCTGGTGTTCCTTTATAAGGATACAGTGGCGTTCCTGGTCGGCAAGGAGGTCCTTCAGTTGGACGTTAACCTTGTGGAGGTTGTCCTTCAGGCGATTCACTTCAGCCGTGCTCTGCGATAGTTCCGCCAAGAGTGGCTCCTTAGCTTTTTCTGCAGCCACTTCGCAGGCTGGTTTGATTGAGGCTTCAACCTTCTCCAGCGCTACAGATAAACGACGCATGTCCTCCCGCAGACCCTCGTTCTCTGCTCTAAAGGAAGCTAGAGTGCTTTGGAGATGTTCATTCTCCATTCGCAGTTCCTCCAGTTCGTTCAACTTTGCCTGTAGACCAGCCTGGAGGACCTCCAAATCGCCCGTCAATTCATCTCGAGAGGAAAGGAGTGAGATTAGTTCACCGTTCTTAGCCTCTAACTCGTGATGCAGAGCACAGTACTTGTTGTCAAGGCCTGACATATCATTCTTTAGTTGGTTTAAGCAGGCTGTCAGTTCGAGCCGTTCACTCTGTGCTGACCGAAGCGAGGCCTCAAGAGTAGCTTTTTCTTCCAATAACCTGTTGACATTCTCAGTTAGTTCGTTGTTTTTGCCATCAAGACGTGATAGTTTCTCGTTTAGGGTGGCGTACTGTGCCATTTGTTCATCCATGGCCGATCTTTGTTGCGTAAGCTGGGTTTCTAGGTTGTTTACAGAACGTCTTAGAGCATCTCGCTCGGTCTCAACGGTCTGCAGAGTGTGATTCAACTTCTCCAGAGATGTCCTGTGGCTCGAGGTTTCATTTTCAGCCTCCGCCAGGTTGTTCTGCAGGGCTGTAATACGGGCCTGACAGTCCGACAGTTGGATGCTCTTCTGTTGACAAAAGGACTCAAGAGAACTTCGCTCCGCAACGAGTTTTTCGAAAACAGACTCACGTTCCCAAATATCAGCACGAATGGCCTCCAACTGGCGCGACAGGTTGCGTTTGGCATCAGCAAGGGCGGCTTCGCTGGCCAGAAGTTTTGTCTCAAGTCGAGCATTCTCTTGAGCCAGCTGGTGTGCGGAAGTTCCGCCTTCATTTAACCACCGTTGTGTGGCCAGTAGTTCATTTTGCAAGCGATCTCTAGCCGCCTGTGTGAGTTGCAACTGTTGGCTATACCATTCCTGTGATTGCTTAAGGCTGGAGAGTTCGGCACTTAGGTCGGTCTTATTCTCAAGCATTTGTGAGTGAGCATAGCGAAAAGATTCGACATCCGCATGAAGCTGCGCCAACTTTTCCTTTAGGCTTTCAATGGCCTGGTCCTTGGCTGCACTCTTCTGTTGGACCTCCGTTAACTGGCCCTTCAGTGACGCGGTCTCCTGCTGTGCAGAGGTTAGTTTCTTGGCCAGCTGTTCCGTTTCCTGGCACTTCTGTGAAAAACTCGCCCTGAGCTGCTGCAGTTCACCCTCCGCGCATTCGGTTCTAGTCTTCATTTCATCCACTTTGGTCTGGTGCTTCTCCTTGACCTCCTCGTAGTTTTTCTGTGCAATTTCGAGGCGTTTTCGCAGAGAAGAGGCCTCTGTAAACAATTCCGCTCGTTCGCGCAGCCATGTCTCAGCCTCCTTGCTATAAACCAGTAAACGGCCCTCCAAACGTGCAACATGCAAACGTAGTCTGTCCTCCTCGTTCGGGTATGGATCGCCCAGGCCAGAGTCACAAGTTATTTCGTCTGGACTAGGAGGGTCGTTTCTTGAGTGGTCATTCAGTTCCGAGGAATCTTTTGTGGATAGTCTGAGTGGAGCCAGATACTGGCGAGTGTCTATGCGGCCATTGGACTTTGAAGCTTCAGACAAGGTAAAAGAGGTGCCAATTTGAAATGACGGAGGGCTAGTCGGGCTGGTCGAAGAGGCGCGTGTTGTTGCACTTCGGCTCGTAGGTAATGCGTTTGAAACTGGGGAGAAGGAGGAAGATACGAACGGCTTGCTGCCCGAAAGTTTTGGGGTTGAATGAAAGGCACTCTCAAATCGAGTACTTGTAACCTTAGACCTGAGGGCCTCATAGGAGGAGCTCCTCGACTTGTGTTGTGTAGGGCTTGAACGCAAGTTCAAGGATCCGCCTGCAACTTCAGTCGAGAATGAGGGAACTTCGTATGTAGAAGGGTCTGTTGAGAACTCTGACTGGATATGAACGGTCGTTGTAGTTTCAACTCGATTTGGCAAGTGCACGCCAGGAGTGAGACGGTTCAATGAATCCAAGTCACCAAAGTTAATTGTAAAACTTTCGTCGGATAACTTCTTTCCTGCCGGAACTTCTATTGTTGGGGGGTTAGCTTAGGAAGGGCAGACTAACCTGACAAAAGTCGTTGATCAAGTTGGACTCGAGTCTCAGGAACCCGTTGTTTTTCCATCTAAGGGGAAGGATAGCTTTTGTTAGAGCAATGCTGTTTTGACCGGTGACTTAGAAAATTAATTATTCGGGTATAAGACTGCATTCAAACTACATTGGCGTAGATGGGATAGACGTAAGAATCTAAGTCGAAGTCACTTCTGGTTATTATGATATCAAGAGTCACCTTCAATGGAAAGTTCTTGTCTGTCTTGCCTAAGGCCACACGGTTCTTAAGAAATTATAAACTTTGTAGACGATGGATATGTATGGATGCTTAAAAAGAAACAAAGGATCTAACCAATATATGGATCTCCACCGTCATTTTTGCTCTGGGTGTCAACCGCACATTATGGTTGCCCAAAGGGCCATTACATTTCCACAGATTTGCATGTGTTTTCAAGCTGTTAGTAATGAAAGTCTGGACAAGATTAGGAATTGTGGTCGCGTTAAAAATAATTCAGGCAGTTATAAAAAATGGGACCTTTTCGTAATATGCGTGTATATGGGCAGAATAACACTAGCGACATACATATATAAATGTGTGAAAAAAGATGAGGTTCTTCGGGAAGTAATCGAGTTGTATTCGTGAATTTTCGGACTGGTAACACCAATCCGTCATCAGACGAAATGAAAACAAAAGAGAGAGTGAGATTGTCACACTACACTAGGTGGCGCAACAGGAGAAACAGTGACAGGCAGAAAGGGGCGTATGGGGGGAGGGTTGGGAGAGAGTCGCGGTAGGCTTCTGGGCGGGGGGAGGAGTGGGGATAATTGCGATTCCCTGTGCTGAAGGAGGATGGCGGATCAGTTGGACTACAGACGGCCCGTGAGTAATGATATCCGAATTTCTCACACGTCAGCATCTTCACTACGCACAGCACTATCTCGGATAAAAGATCTCATCTCCACGTGATCTACCGCATCCCCGTAGTAATTGCTCCCGCGTCTATGTTGGTCACGCGGTTCGGGGCCTAAGCACTCATAGCAATGAACACAAACTAGCTGTCCCTCTCCGTGACCCCCTATGCCCCGTTTTAACGCACGCACTCGAGCGCGACCACTGATCCCATTGGAATGATAGTGAGGTCGTCACCATGGCCAACACAAAACGAGCGAGAAGAGTTATGGAGACTTGGTACTCCAGTGCGGACGGCATTAACCGGATGTTCATCTAGACGCTCATTACGAGGACCTACGATCACGGCTTACTGACCCCTGTCCCCATCCCACATCGACAACCGCTAATCCAGTCGTCAGCATTTCAACTGATCCACCTCCCCCCCTTCCCACTTCAGCACGGGGTCGTAATTTTTTCTCCTTCCTCCCTGCCGTGGCTCTGTCCCCACCGCCCACACGCCAATACCTGTCTGTCACTGTCTTTCCTGTCGCACAAACTGGTCTAATATCATGATCACACTTCCTTCCTTGTTTCCCTTTCACCTGACGATGGATCAGTGTCAATAGCTCAAAACTTCGCTACACACTGAAGAACTCCTTTTTAATTATTTCGGCTCGGAATGCATATCACATACACATGCACGCACTAAAAGTCAATTTTTCAAGTTTATAGTTCGGTTTTTAATAAATCATTTGAGCAGCATATAGTGAGTCGACCGAAACGAGATTGGGCCGAAATAACTTGAATATACTCCGCTAATTATTGGAGGCAGAATAGTGTAATTATTTCAGACAGGCTTCTAGTAAAGAAGAGAACTCTGTACGCAAACAGAGATCGATTGGGTTCGCAAATATTTGGCTACACGGTACGGCTATATGGCCCGACAACGACCTGACGAGTCTGTCTTCATTCAAGGCATCCTTTGGTGGTCAACAACCACATTTGGTGAACTAAATAAGCGAGAGACAAAAAAGAGTAACAGCTTTAATGTGTAAGCGATCAAGGTAGTCCTTGTTTAGTAATAAGTAGCCAAAATGAAAGATAAAGCTTATAAACTCGCCAGTCGCATCACCACTACTCAAACCAACTTGTCGTGGCGTATGGTCGAATTCTCGAACAAAGAGGTGGCATGCCCAATGAATCCTGTGATAGTGGCCCATTATTACCTAGCGATGCCTTTACGGTTTAAATAGTGGAAGTTTTGAGGGTGCTTGATGGTTAGCCGACTTCTAGATGAGAGAGAGAGCCCAGTGCGTCTTATAACCGGATGCTAAATTGGAATGTTCGAGGCAAGAGTATGCTGAAGAGCATGGTCAACCGGGATTAACTACTTGGCAGATATGATCTAAATTTAATGGGTTCGTGTCTCGTAACATGTTCTGTGATTTGGTGGTTTTCTAGATCTGTAATCAATGCGCATAACATTTCTTGAATACGCATTAATTGAATGGTGGGTGTAACATTGGATAAAGGCGCTTCACCGGATGAGACGAAGAGAGTTCAGTCAGGTGGGTGACCTTTTCTTTCCAAGAAATGTACTAATCCGAAAAGATCAAAAGATGAGGGGTTTGAAAATGTGACTTTCGTTATACCTAAGTACTGAGCATCAATCCCCCCATAGGCTAGAGAAGACAGCCTTTAGTCTGTTAAAGTACGCTAAAGCAGAACTGTGCGACGCGCGTATTGGAAAGAAGTGGTGCAAACGTTTTTTTCAGCGAATATCGTCTCAGTATCACGAAGTCAACCAAAATAACTACTCCGTCAAGTTCCATAGGCGAACGGCAAAAACGTTCGCATTAGGGGGAAAATACTTTGTGCACCGAACCAGAAGTACCGGGATAACTCGAAAGCCACTTGATTTGAAAAGCACACACGCCCAACAAAAGCAAATGGTAGTGAAGTACGAAAGGACACAGACAGGTACATTTAAACAGATAACGACACGAAACTACGACGCAAATTGCAAAAATGAGTTGTGAAAGAAGACAGTTGCCGAAAGATAATCTTTTTAATTCCACAAGAACTTCTAATCAAATAAAAATGACAAAGAGGAGGCTAGACTAAATTTCACTGTACTGTCGTCTTGTTAAATCCCCTGGAGGGAAGAGACTGCACCAATTCAGTGGTGAATGCATATCCTCGCCAGTATATTACACAGGGTTATGTTGTTCCGAATTTAAGGCAACGACTGTAAATGACCAAGATACCAATGAATCTTTTGATATCACGTCCATGGAGATCGCTCGCAAACGGATGGTAGGAAGCCATCCTTCCTGTGAGCCCTCAAAGAATTCCTGGTGCCGCCGTCGAACGACCGGCTGGCGGATTTGGACGCAGCGTTGCAGACAGTGTCAGCAGATAGCAACCATGTCCGACAAAATCGATGTCCTTATATGAAACCAACGCCGTCTGCATAGAACGGCGCAGAAATTGAGGGCGCAGAGAATTCAACAGCAGACAACCACCGGTACCTTCGCTGTCTCGATGTCGAAGCATCTCAATTCAGGTAATTAAATGCTAAAGTAAATGACACTGGAGTCCGGAATCAGCTGGTAGGCTATTAATTTGTTCACCATCCAAGGCATTAGGCCTCCTTCTTCACATGCGTCGGCCGGCACATATTGGGCGATTTCGTTATGCGCATATTTTGCGCGATAGTAGAGGAAGAAATTAGTGAGAACACCCATTTTTAAAGCCGTAAAATTAAGGACAGCCTGTTCCACTAGGAATTATGTGAGGTTATAATGAGTACGAATGTCGTAAACTGCGTCAGTGCAGACATGTAGAGACCTTTGCCGTCTGGGATGGCAGTGGCACGGTTAGGCTATCAGATTTGGTGTCAACTTTCAACAAGCGACTCAAACGACCGCTTGATAACTTAGTCCAAAGCGGTTGGAAAAAATATTCAACGAATAATTTGACAGGTAAGTTGATTATTAAATTTTTAAAACTATTCTTGCCCCATAAAAAATTATCCCGGATCGTCTTAAGGGAACTGGCCTTCGTCCTCGCAACTGCCGCTCATTGACTAGGCGCACGCCTGTGTGTAATGTTTTTTCTGTTTTCCAATAAACGCGTACAATGGTGGGTAAAGAGAGCCAGGAGGGGATAACAGATTTGTTATCCCCAATTTGTCTTAAGACAGATTGGAAAAATAAAGGGGAAGAATGGGTAGTGCGTCAAGTAGCGGACAAAGTCGATATCAGCTCGACTCGAGGGGATACATTTTGTTACCAGGGTCGTAAACGTCACAGTCACAGTTAATTTTTTTCCTACTGGCACGTGCATAATAACAGTGTGCGGGGAAAGGATATGTCCGTTAGATCTATAGAGGGGGAAAACGGGACCGCGAAGTTGTGTTATAATGGGCAATCGATAGAAATCCTGGTAATATATATCCCACGCATATACGAGCTCCATGAATGCTTGTCATACATAAACACACATGTTTACACACAATCAACAAGAATATGTGTACGTAAAAAATATGTAAGGATCCATTCAAGGGCTTGCAAGGACAATTATAAAAATTTCTATTTATTCCCATTTTAAGACAGTTTTTATACTCAATATCTTCTATGAAAGAAACGGTTAACAGGTCGTCACTCAATGAAGGCCAAAAAACATAAAAAGTCTTCAGGCAGAGCTGAGGATAATAAATCATGACAATAATTAAGAACATCGAAATAGGCAATATTTCCCGACCTATTTTGGGAAACAATAATCCCACATCAACGCCGCTTTGTTTACCCGCATATATTAAAGCATGCTAAAACAACAATAAGACAAGGACACCCTTTCGAGGAAATTCAGATCTCTGGTATAGCGCCCAAGTCCACAGGCCCAAAGAACTAGCGTTACTTTTGTGAGACTTGTGTAAATATCAGCATTTGAAAAGGTTTATACACCTCTGAACGGCACAGTACGTTACTGTCTACTGCTGTGGAAACGCCTAATAAATTCATCACAGCGGTCTCTCCACGCTCTGACTCCAGTTCGCTTCCACGTATTTTGTACATCAGTGTGCTGGTTGGCCCAATTTTTATGTTGCTTTAAACGCTTTCATGCATCACATGAGAAACACCAGCCCATGTCATGTGTCCACACCGTATAAACGAATCACCCAGTGGAGATGCAAAGGTTCGGTAATCTTCGCTAAAAGAATAATTTTGCACCGGCGTCATTGACAAGCCAAAATTTTTTGTAACTTTTGAGATGACCAGCACGTGGCCTTCTATGATCGATGGTGTAGGTCTATGTACATTTTCGATTTTTCACTCTAATCTTTCTTGTACAAATCAACTTTTATTTAGTCTTGTATGGATAGCCTAAAATGCACACATCTGGTTTTGACTTGAGACAACGCGCGTTTTGTGTTTGTCTGCTGCCTGGTATCACAAAGGAGGCTCAAGACTTGACTGCGGAAATTATCGTCCCGCCTGTCTTACTTGCATCGCCCATAAAATAATGGAACGCATTATCAAAAGACACTTGATGAAATACCTGTAACAGAACAAAATATTGTGTGATGCCCAACACGGCTTTCATCCAGGACGCTCCTGCCTGACGAGTGTTCTTTACTCGCACGAGAAATGGGCACGAGCTACCGATAAGGGTTTTCCAGTGGATGTCGTATTTTTTGACTTCAAGAAACCCTTCGACAATGTCCCACACAGGTTTCCTTTACAGAAGATCTGGGATATAGGAATTCAAGGAAGAATTTTCAAATGGATCAGAAGTTTTCTGTCCTCCAGAGTACAGAGAATCGTCGTTGATAACTCTACGTCGGGATGGGCAAAGGTGGAAAGTGGTGTCTCACAGGGTTCTGTCTTAAGCCCAGTACTCTTCCTGATTTATGTTAATGACTGCATCAGTGAAGTGAATTTCGAGGCCCTCATGTTCGCGGATGACATAAAAATATGGACTGAAGTCAAGTGTAATGATGACGCAGAGAAGTTGCAGTCGAACATCGACCAAATGTGTGCTTGGTCGAACAGATGGCTTTTTAAGTTTGACGTGTCCAAATGCGTAGTCTTGCACGTGAACACCGGCCGCAATGCCTCTCCCAAACACCAGTACTATATTGACGGAACAAGGTTAGAAACGGTGGAAAGACACAGAGATCTGGGTGTATGGACAACCACAAATCTATCGCCATCAGAACACTGCAGAAAGATGGTCCAGAAGGCAACTAGTACTCTACACTGGATCAGACGTGCACTTAAAATATTTCCTCCCGAACTTTTCGAAAGACTCTTTGCTGTCTTTGGAAGACCTCATCCAGAGTGTGGAATGCCAGCAGCTTCACCATGGATGAGGAAGGATATCAACTTACTCGAACAGGTGCAACGCAGAGTGACAAAGATGGTCGACGGTCTGGAACATTTGTCTTATCAGGCGAGGCTGAATTTGCTTGGCCTATTCCCTCTCTCTTATAGACAAATAAACTGCAGTCTACTCTGGACGTTCCCGATTGTTCGCGGCCAGGGTTGCTCATTAAGAGCAGAGGACTTCTTTGAGTTCGCCCGTACAAACCAACCACGGGGCCGTGCATACAAAGTCGGGAATGAGCGCACGCGTATGGACCGACGAAAATTTTCATTCAGCCAGCGGGTTGTCAGGCCGCGGAACTCGCTTCCAAGCGAGATGGTGACGGCTGATACAGTTTGCGTGTTTAAAAGAAAACTTGCTCGTCTAGTTTTCGACAGAAATCGGCTCGTACAGCATGACTATGCACAGCCAGTTTTGTAAAATCTGTCATATACAATCTTCCGCACTAATTTACAGTGACCCCATGCACTACCTTATGATTACGATTGAACTGTGACCCAATCACATTTTAAATGCCTGCAATTTTATTTTATTTTTGAGTATGAATCTGCGGAAGCACTGTACATAAAAAGGGTCATCAAGGGCTCTGCCTGTAACCCTTCAATATATACATTTACATATACATCTCGATTTAGCGTTTTTGATACCTACACGCTGAGATCTGCCCGTAGGAAGATCGGCTAAGCATTTCAACAGATTTCCATTTACACCCACTTGACGTAGTTTAAATATAAGTCGTCTATGTGCAACACTGTCAAAAGCCTTTCTGAAGTCAACATGTACGGCGTCGACTTATAAGACCATCTCGATTGATTTCATCCAGCTGTCCATGGACACTAGCAGGTTAGTGAGACAGGATTGACCCCTTCGAAATCCATGCTGATACAAACTGTCCAAGTTGTTTTCTTCGAGATGCCGCATCAGCTCCGTTTTTATTACCTTTTCCATTAGTTTGCAACAGATGCTTGTGAGACTCACTGGTCTGAAACTATTTGAGGCTGTTCTCTCGCCACCTTTATATATGGGGCTTATATTTGCTTTCTTCCAGTCGGTAGGCAAAGTCCCGGTCTCGATCGAAGTTCTTAAGATCCCTGATAACGGAGAGGCCAGTTGGTCTGAGAGTTTATTCAGGACTTTTGCGAACACGCCGTCCGGACCAGGGGATTTAGTGGGCTGTAGTTGACTCAAAGTTTTCTTTACCGTGTCTGGTGTGAAGTCCACTGTGCTAATTGTACTGCTTGATTTGACAATTGGGGGTAAATTCTTTCATTAAAAGCCGGCTCCTCTTTATACACGAGCGTGAAAAAAAAATGGACAGGTTTGCCTTATCTGAATCGTCAGACAACGTATTTTCCTGGCGATCTTTTAGACAAGGAATGCAGTCCCGATTGCGTTTCACCTTATTCACGTATCCAAAGAAATTTTTTGGAATTTTGCGGGATATTTTTTAGAAGTTCTGCCTCAAATTCTGCCCGTTCCCTCCTCAACAGATTCCGACATACATTCCTCAGTTTTTTGAAGTCAGCGAAATGCTCTGGTTGCTGACATCTGGCGTACGTTTTCCAAAGTCTCCTTTTCAATTTAGGGTTCTTCTTTATTTCTGATGTCACCCCCTCTGGTCGGGAAGTGCGCAGCTTCCTCTTCAGTGGGCAACAGTTCTCTATCAAGTGTTGCATTACGTCCTTGAAGAAGAGCCAGTTGCTTTCTGTATCAGGTCCTTGTGCTGCATTCCAGTTCACCTTCTGTAGCAGATTTTTCATTAGGGGATGATCCTCTTT
>CACRXP010000001.1:168930-179271 GCA_902702965.1 Spirometra erinaceieuropaei
CCTCGGTGATGAGTTCATCGTCCGCATCCGTCCGCTGGCTTGGCGGTTCGTAAACCAGGGCCATATGGAAGCTTGGGTGGTGTGGCACCTTCAGGTAACAACTGAGTATTTCACAATCAGCGTGCGGAAATGGGGAAGACTCAACCCTGACGCTGTCGATGCCATTTCGTATCAATATAACAATCCCCACTCCTTTGTTCGTTTTGGTCCATTCGGCGAATCTGGAAACCATGTAGCCTAACTTCCGCGTCTTTTATTTGCGCACTTGACCATGTCTCTGTTAAAGCTATCAAGTCGGGTTGGAAATGGGCTACGGTGACTTTTATTTCATCCAATTTGTTGAATAAACTCTGCACATTTTTGTACACCATTTTTATATTATTCGGTTATTTAGATCTCGGGGGAATTGTTTGCTGGTGCTATTTGACCGATAGTTATTACTGCAGATTTTACATGGCGTACCAAGTCCACTATTCGATTCTGAATTTACTGAAGTTTATCGGAAAGGAGCGCCGATGCTTTTTCCGTCAATGTAACCGAATGATTCCCCAAGAAGGAGCGCTCTATTTTAACAGTTTGATTGTTTGCTATTTTCAGATTCACTTCGCCCTCGCTCTGACGTTTTCTCAGTTCCACTACCAGCGTCCTCATTTTTATTTGTTCAAATGGGTGATAGTTTAACTGAAAAAACACTCCACGATGGTTGTTTCGAAACCTGGACTTTCGCGACAAGATAAGATCTGCTTGCTCTTCGTTTCCCAATACGACTTTTAGTGGTCTCGGCCGCACGTTCTCTGCATTTTTTTCTAATTAAAGATCCCAAACGGACAATCTTTTGGATTTTGACGACCCCACCGGGTTCTTACATGTCATTGACTAGGTTTTGGAATGTCAGCAGGTCATGTTTCACCCTCTCTTTCGGGGTGTCACTAGGTGCTTCAGGAACTCCTTGCACTACCACACAACGTGATCTCTCGGGAAAAGACTGGTGGTTGTATCCTGCCCTCTTTTGCTGGCGGTAGACTGAGTCTCAGACTCTGGGACCGCCTTTATGGCTGTATCCAGATTAGTTGCTAAGTTGCTCGCGTCCATGGCATATGCTGTAACGTCTTTATTTGGCAGCCTCACTCGACTTTTCGCATTATAGCCTGATACACATGTGAAAGGCAAGCTGCTAGCGCACTTTGATGACATACGTAAGTCCATACGACTACTTCCTACAGGTTTTTAGGGTTGTCGATCGTTGTTTTGTTTTAATGCAGACGGACTCTGCATGATCCAGATTTGTCAAATTCATGGAAATGCGATAGCCAGTTTCATCTTTGTCTGTCTTATTTTTATTTCCATCCATTTCGGTTGAGTCCGAAGACTTGTCTAGTGACTTCGTTCTTTGTCTCTTGTTTCGCCGAACGTGACGCCTATAAGCTTTTCCGGTTTCTTGCGGTTCGTGTGGTCCGGATCATTGATGGTTTTCATGTCCTTTGTATCGTGTTCAGGGGGTTTAATCTTGTTATACGTGAGAAGTGACGCTATACTTTCAGTGAAGAGGTCGAAGTTTACTTCTAGTTTCGAAATTCTGGTGATGAGTTTTCGAAATCCATCACAGCGTGTCGACATTTCAGTATCTAAGTTATTTGTGGCTGACATCAGCAGTGAACTGCGTTCTTCAAGGTTAGTGGTCGGTGGCCCATCACGTCCAGCTGAGAGCAAGTTAAGTATTTCTGACAAATTTTTATCACAGGAAATAGAAAACGGGTTACAAATAAGTGATAAATCGCCTTTTCCTAAGTCTATTATTTTCGTGGGCCCCAGGTCCTCCGGACGTGGCCGAGTGGTTAAGGGCGTCGGTACTTGCACGAGTGGTTTGTGGTTCGAATCTCCGATGATGCAGACTTTTTTCACACATAGTAGGGTCATGGACATTTGCATTCCCATGCTAGCAAGATCTCACACTTGGTTTCGACTTATGGAAAAGCGTGACTTTTGTGTCCGTCTGCTGCTTGGTGTCATTGTTTCGTTGATTGCACTCATTTGCGCCAATCATTTTTAGTCAATCGACACGAACCTTTTATATCTTTTGGCCATATTTAACTGGATATAAATTCACTTGAGCGACATGCCTCATTCACTGACTTCGTCTCGGATTTTACCCAGCACATACACCCTACGGCCAACGATTGTGGAGAAGGCTTTATTTATCGTGAGTCTGTGCAATTATTTACCTTGTGTCGTTTTTCTCATACTCATTTTTGCTATCGTTATTTTTCTTGTAAGAAACGCAGCATCCCCCACTTAGAGTTAGATATTTATTATTGTTTGTAGTTTAATTGCCGTTTACACTACAAATCTGACTTCTGCCCCAGGTCCAAAATTTAACTTCGATCTCCCCCTCCTACAAGCAGTGCAAGGATCGCACTTCACACCACACGTCTCATCTCCATGCGGACTACGTGAAAAGCAACTAACCAACTTTTGACAAAAGCGCCTGAAATCGTCGGTGTCGTAAACTGTCTACCCCCTCTAGGAAATAGCGACCATGTAGTCCTACAATAGGAGAATTCTTTCTTTTCTGTACTTCATAAAAGCATCGTGATCAGACGCAACATGCAGCGCTGAGATTTCAACCAAATCCATCTCAACGTGCTTCGTATAGACTGGACAGCAACACTCATGGGGTGTGTTCTCAAGGGCTGGTTAGAACTTAAGGCAGTATTACATAACTTATCATAAGATACTGCCTTATATCGAAAAAGAAAATAATTACAGGCACCGCTTTCTAAAGGGCACACTAAAGGGTGGAGTAAACCGTATGCAAAAGCTGTGGAAAAATTATTTCAGAGATAAGACAATCGATCCAACGAATAAGTACAAGGTTCAGCAAAACAGAGCAAGATGCCTTATTTACAAGGCCCCCCCAAGACTTCAGAAGTAACCCTTTAAACTATGCACGGGAAAACCCGAAGCTTTTCTTCAAGTACATGAGACAAAGTACTCGCAACAGGATCCCATACCCACGGTAAAAACGGATGGTGGCGTTGAACCATGGAAGGGCAACGGAAAGACGGAGCCTTTATCCGAGTTCTTTCATTTGGTTTTTACGAGAGAAGCCGATTTACCCGCTGATCACTATAATGTGGACGAAGTCCCCTAAACTGACTCAGTGGTTCTCACAAAAGCTAGTGTTCAACAAGTACTACTGAAGTTGAAAGAAGCGACAAAGCCAGGTTCTGATGAAATACCTGCAAAGTTGTTGAAAGAATTAGCCACAGAATTGGCAGAGCCTCTTTGTCTCCTTCTCCAAGCCTATCTCGATACAGGTACAGTGCCACCTTGGTGGAAGAATGCGTGAAATTTGCCTATATATAAAAGTGACAGTCGCGCTTCCGCAAACAACTACCGACCGGTAAGCGTAACTCCTATATGTTGCAAAGTTACGGGGTGAATTACCAAGTGCGTACCGATGCGGTTTTGAGAGCAACATCATATTCTCTCTGATGCGTGGCATGTATTTCGCAAAGGAAGATACTGCCTGAGTAATTTACTCTAATGTCTTTAACGGTGAACCCGAGGGATTGCTGAGGGAAGCATGGTGCATGCAGCCTATAAAGATTTCAAGAAGGCCTTCGACAGCTTGCCTATAACAACTCAGCCGCATAAAGGTAAAAGGCAAACTTTTGAAGTGGATCGGAAACTTCTTGATTGGGAGATCTCAGGTTATCCGTCCTGGTGACCAGCAGTCGACGAAGGTGACGGTTTCGAGCGGAGTACCACAGGGTTCTCTTCTTTGCCCTATCCTCTTCCTTATACATATTGCTGACTGCATCCGTGGGTTGGACTGCAACACGGCCATGTTTTCTGACGATATAAGACGCTGGAACGTCATACACTATGAGAACGATGAAGTAAATTTACAGGCAAACTCGAAGCGACGCGAACAGATGTCAGGCTAATGGCTCTTCCCATCTAATTTAACCAGATGTAATATTTTAAAAATGGGCCGAAACAGTTGTGCGTCCCGGAGGGGGTACTATATAAATCACACAGAGGTTTAGAAGGATCTAGATGTGTGGTTAACATCCTTATCAAAGTCATCGTTCCACTGCTTGAAAGCAGCGAAATCCGCAATGTTCAGCTTATACTTCGTAGAATAGAATGAAATAGGTCTATTGTAGCGCCGCTTGGGCACTGTCAGTCCCCTTTGAACTCAGGAAAAAAAACCTAAAACAAACTCGTCAATTTGAACTGCACCTTGACTTCATTTGTTTCGGGTGTCTGGTTAGCCAAAAGAGCGCGAATTGAGAGTTTGTTTTAAGTTAAAACAAACGTCAGTTCTAAGGGAAAATAATAATAAAAGTTTTAAAAAATAACGACACGTACAATATAAAAATTGAAGTTTGCAGTTTGGTAGTTTTTGGGAGCATGAATAATGTGTCCTTCATGGCAATTGAAGAACTTTGATATCGTCCTGACCTTGAAATTATTTTCCTGTTGAGTAAATTTCTGTGTGGTCTAGTTGCTGGTTGTCATGTAATGACCCTAGCCGAGATGAGGGCTAATAAGGCTATGCTATGTCCCGTCTGGTCCCCAGTAAGAAAGAAAGACGAGCTCCTAAGGGGGGAATTATTTGTAAACGACAGCAGACGATATTGAGAGTTCGGGAACAGCGGGATGTCCAATGGCGAGGACAGGCTTGTTTGGATGCAAGCCTCGTTTGATCCGGGCGGCGGAGACGATGCAGGAACAGCGGTGGCGTCCAGAAGGAGTCCTCCGGCCAAGGGTGGTCAACGTCAATCCTCCTCGGTTTTTATAGGGCCTCCAGACGATTGGGATAGGTTCACATAAGCATAGACCAATGGGTATGCGTAAATCAATGGCAAGAATACTAGAAAGTAAATCGTAGCCAATAGAATCGTCGAGACCGTTTTTATTGACATTCTGGCCTAAACTGGTCTCTACTAGATCGCTGATAGGCAAACCGAAATACCCAATGGTTAGTCGAAAACTATTGACTTACTTTGGCGAGATCCAATGAGATTGACAGTTAAAAGTGTCCTGGACCAATAGAATTGGAGAATCTAAAATGGCAAACTTGCGTGTGCCATCCAATGGGAACGCCAAGCTTTGTACTGGCAATTTGTTATCCATCTTACCTAACTAGCGAAAACGAGGAAAATCTTGCTCCATCTTTACATCACTCCCTCCTCCATAGAGACGTCGCTGTCCTCAGCGATTGCTGTGCTCTCGTTTTGACCGACGTCATGCAGCATTGACCTGTGGTCTTCAAAATTGTGCCGCCTGTCGCTAAAGGGTACTTCAAACTCGTCCCCACCCTCAGGTGGAATTTCAACGATCCTTCCAACTTGGTCACTATCGACATCAAAGACGGTATTTCCTTGATCTTCGGAACCAAATGCATCGGGTCTCTCTCCCAATTGTAGTCGATTAAAATGGACGGTAATTTCCGCCGCGAAAGGTCGCTCGCGGTCCTGAATCACACAGGTCGTGTCAGAGATCACCTTGGTTACGGTGTACGGACCAGACCAGTCTAACACAAATTTACTCGGTTTTCCTTGCGGGGCTGTATGTTCTCTGAGCCATACGATGTCACCAACAAAATATGGGCACCCATGGGCAAGTTTGTCATAATGGTCCTTCTGTCGGTTTTGCGATCGGATGGACTCTGATGAATGTAACAGACCGCATCTGGGTTCTTGTCGCCTCGAGACTGGTTGTCATCGTGCCCTTACTGAATGCGCTCCATCGGCGGTCTTGGCAAAGCCTTCTATATTCGCCATATACTAGTAGTCTGATCGCATCTCCTCCATGCTCGGATGGACTCGGTTGAATGAAACCGACCGCATCTGGGTTCCTATCGGCTTGAGACTGGTTTTCAATTTCGGCACTTATTTTTCTTATTCAAGGCGATACAGGCCAGTCCTGACCGACCCGCCTACGTACCATTTTATGAAATCCGTCACACAATGCCATATACAGCTGACATTTATTTCGACCATGTTGATGTCGGACTATATTCCATTTTGTACCGCCACATGCAGGCCAGTCCTCCCTGTTTTTTTCTGATGCTATTTTTCTGGGGGGTTTTTTTCTCCTGTTAAATTACTACAATCATTTTTAAATTTTGCTTTGGAGTTTTTTTCACCCCTCGTTTTTTTCATTTTCATTTTGCTTAACGGACTTCTAATCTCAAAAACTATGCATTGCACTTTGTGCAGATTTTGCCTACGTCGTCTAAAATTTGCATGTAAATTTATTTTTACTTGCTTTGATGGGACCCCGACGGGTCTTTAATAAAAATAATTGAATTGAATTGAATTGATCCACGCAAGTGTGTTCGCGCTTCCTCGGCTGCAATACGCAACTTATTATGTAGCCTGGTGACATAGGAATTAACTGGTACTTGGTTATTCTCCAGTGGTACTTGGAGGTCTTCCGGTATCCGCATTTCCCGACCACAGGTGAGAGCGAACGGCGACTGTTGGGTCGAGGAGTGAATCGTGGAACGGTATGCGAGCATGCATGCGAGTAAGGCATCGTCCCACGTGAAGGGTGCCTGACGGTCAACAAAGGCTTTTAACAATCCGATTAGCGTCCTATTCGTTCGCTCAACTTGTCCGTTACCCTGCGGGTGGTAAGCAGTAGTGCGTGTCTTGTTGATCCGTAAGTACTTACAAAGACTGCAAAGAACTACGTTTTCAAATGAACTTCCTCGATCTGAGTGGATTTGGTCTGGGGCTCCCCATCTACATACCCAACCATTAAAAATGGCCTGAGCGACCGTTTCCGCCGACATATTGGGCAATGGTTCTACCTCAGCCATTTTTGTAAAGAAGTCCACCATGACCAGAATGTAACGGTTGCTCCGGACTGATGGAGCTATGGGTCCAATGATGTCAACGCCAACGAGTTCGTTGGAGTAGCCTGTCAAGATTGGTTGAAGGGGCGCTCGGTTCAAGTGAGGTGGCGGCTTTAGTTGATTACACAAGTCGCAATACCGAATAAAATCCCACACATATCGTCTTAAGTTGGGCCAATAGTATCTCCTCCTTACAGCCCACTCCGTCTTATGGATTCCTACGTGCCCTAGCTGAGTGTGTATTCGCGTGAGGACATCGTCGGTCATGGATAACGGTAGAACTATACGCCGGGGATACTGATCACCGTCGCGGTAGAACAATACCCCATTATCTAGAAAAAGCTTATCCCACACCGTGTGCAGACAGCGCGTCTCGTAACTTAAACCCCGAAGCTCGGGTCCACTAAAAGGCCGCGATTCGCCTAGCTTTCTGTAGTAGATGCGGCCTATATGAGGATCACCGCGCTGAGCCTGAGCCCAAAGGCTGCTCTGGTCATCATGAAGTGTTATGTTGCCGATGCTAATGTCTGTGTAAGACGGGCATTCGCCGTGGGGACGATAAGGTTTCCTCGAGAGCGCATCTGCGTTGTTATGCTGGCGCCCTGGCCGATGGTTACAGTCAAATTCAAACGCGGCCAGTCACTCTTGCCATCTCACGACCTGACCCTCGGCATTTTTAAAATTGTGTAGCCATGCCAAGGAACTGTGATCGGTTCGGACGAGAAATTTGCGGTACTGCAAGAATGGCCGGCACTCTTCGATGAAGAAGGTGAGCGAGAGCATCTCCTTCCTGGTTACTCAGTATCTTCTTTCTGCGTTGGTGAGTGACCGAATAAATACTGGATTACTCGTTCAGTGCCGTCCGCCTGCCGCTGAGACAGCAACGCACCAATCGCAGTCTCGCTGGCATCTGTGTCGAGTACGAAAATGCCCGCTTGGTCGCTAATGTCAGGAAAAGTCAAGACAGGACTGGAACAAAGGCTATTCTTAAGGGTTTGGAAGCTGGCTTCACATTCTGGGGTCCATTTAAATCTGACTCCCTTCTGTGTGAGTTTATTCAACGGCGCAGCTATGTGGGCATAATCTTTAATGAACTTTCTGTAGTACGAAGCCAAGCCAGAGAAACTTCTGACCTCTGCTACGTTATTAGGTGTGGGCCAGTCACTAACTTCCTTTACCTTATCTTCGTCCGTTTCGATACCCGATTCCGACACCACTTGTCCTAAGAACTTTACTTTATCTCGAAAGAAGACGCATTTTGCTGGTTTGAGGATAAGGCCTGCCTGCCGCAGGCTGCTGAATACTGATTGTAGGTTTTGTAGGTGGTCTTCGAAATCCTTCTCGAGCACGATGATGTCGTCTAAGTACACCAAACAAGCCTTTGGAATAAACTGGGCAAGGACTTGGTTCATGAGCCGCTGGAATGTGCTGGGCGCATTGGCTAACCCGAAAAGCATGGTTTCAAACTCGTATAGACCAGTGGGCACCGAAAAAGCTGTTTTCTCACGGTCAGATGGCCTTACTTCTACCTGTCAGTATCCGGCCGCCAGGTCTAGAGTAGTAAATACTCTATTATCTGAGAGAGCATCTAGGGTTGCGTCGATACGAGGTAATGGAAAGGAGTCTTTAGTTGTCAATTCGTTTAATTTACGGTAGTCGACACATAACCTCAAGGATCCGTCCTTCTTAATGACTAATACAACTGGAGAGGACCAGGGAAAATTAGATGGCCTGATAATCCTTCGGTGGAGCATGTCATCTATCATCGCCTTTAATTGTGTCTGGTAGAATACCGGCAATCGTCTAGGCGGAATTTCAACTGGCCGGGCCGTACCCGTATCAATTTCATGTTGAGCAACATTGGTTCGCCCAAGTGAACGGCCGTCCCAATCGAAAATGTCCTTAAACTCGTGTATCAAATTATATAAACTGGTCGAACATTCCTTATCCAAGGTAGGTGGGATTAGGCTTTCTATACATTCTAGCTTGACTGTGTTAACTTCTGGTTGACGGAGAGGCATCTCGAACGTAAGTGGCGCTTCAGTACCGCTGACACAGAGGGCGTTAACGTTAAAGTCGAGAGAACATTTAAATGCATGAAGAAAATCTGCGCCTTATATACGGCCACATGCTATGTCACAGCAAACAACAAACCTATGATTAAATACAGCACAACCTAGCTCTATCCCAAGTTCTACCATGCCTACATGCTGTAAATGGGTGCCGTTAGCCGTTTTCAGGCAAACTTTGGGTTTACTGCAATATCTAACTTTCGTTTGTAACTGGCGAAATACGTGATGCCTGATGAGGGATCTTCCTGCCCCTGAATCAACTAAGCATGGAAATTTAATATTACTTATAGATGCATTTACGGTAGGGCAATAAGGCATAGAACCTATATTTGCAATCAATAAATCAGATAAAATTACTAACTTACCGTTCTCTTCTTCCTCACCTGCGGTGGTCGTATGAACACCGGGCATGTATTGAGGGTGAGTCCAACGACCGCGTTGAACCCTCCAGTTTCCACGCCGAGGAGTAGATCGCTGGCCATATCGAGGGGTGGACGGTGGCTGGGGATCCCACTGCCATCTCGCTGTTTGCGTCCCGATGTCGCAGGTCGGTCGCTGTCCCATGGCGAAGACATTGACCGTCTGGCCTTGCGCAGAGGCAGTTTGGAAACGGGGAGCCGCGGCCACTGAGAAAGAAGGTCCGGGGGATGAGGATAGCGCGGTGGAGACCACTTCTTCATCGCGGGCGATGTCGAGTGCCGCTTTGAGGGTTTTGGGTGGGTCCAGCATGAACTTGCGACGAATGTCGGGGTTGGCAACACCATCGACGAAGTTATCGCGAATCCAGGGCAGCGAAAGAGTCGTCTGGATATGCGTGCTTGGCCAGGACACGCAAGTGTCGCTGGATGTCGACCACGGACTCTCCAGAATGCTGGCGACGGTCCCTTAGTGTTGCGCGAGCAACCCATGGCATGGGAGAGCGACCGAATTCTCGCCGAAGACGCTCGAAGATTGTCGCGGTAGTCAGCGAAATAGTGATGTTGGCCGCTCTGGCAACGGCGTAGACCTCACTGTCCAGTTGGTCAAGGATGGCCAGTGGCCGGTTCCCTTCGCTGACGGACTCGAGGTACAACTTCATTCGATCCTCCCAGAGGTCATAATCGTCATATATCGTCAGTTTTTCTGACTTTGGAAGTTGGTCCCCATTTGAAGTCAACTTCTCTATCGCCTTGACGAGTCGGTCCAAAATTTCGTCTGACATGGCCCGATCCCACCGACTGTCACCAATTTGTAAATACCCTAGCCGAGATGAAGGCTAATAAGGCTATGCTATGTCCCGTCTGGTCCCCAGTAAGAAAGAAAGACGAGCTCCTAAGGGGGGAATTATTTGTAAACGACAGCAGACGATATTGAGAGTTCGGGAACAGCGGGATGTCCAATGGCGAGGACAGGCTT
>CACRXP010000001.1:179660-194928 GCA_902702965.1 Spirometra erinaceieuropaei
GTCCTCGTAGAATTTGTCTCTGACGGCGTCGGGGTTGGTCATCGTCGGAGCGTAGGCGCTGATGATGGTGGCGAATTTGCCTCCCCAGAGAGGCAGGCGGAGGCTCATCAGGCGATCGTTGATGCCCTGCGGCAAACAGGGCGGTCGTCCCACGATGTCGTTCCGAATGGCGAAGGCGACGCCCGTGTCTCGTCGCTCTGCCCTGGGTCGACCGCTCCAGAAGAAGGTGTAGCCGGCACCTACCTCCTCCAGTTGGCCTTGTTCGGAGAAACGGGTCTCGCTGAGTGCGGCGATGTCCACCTTGTAGCGCGCCAGTTCTCGTGCCACTAGCGCCATCCTCCGCTCCGGTCGGTTGCTCCTCGGATTGTCTAAAAGGGAACGAACATTCCAGGCTGCCAGAGTGAGCGAGCTCACCCTGCCAGTCTGGTGACAACGAGTGGGGCGACGGGAAGGAGATGGAGAAGAAGATGACGAAGGAGAAGAATAGGCAGAAGAATAGACGGAGGTAGAGGAAGAAGAGGTAGGATGAGGATAAGGAGTATGGTTGTTGTTGTTATTGGTATTGTTGTTATTTCGATTTTGATTGTTTCGACCATGTTTAGACGTCTGCGGCCCTGGCTAGCCTGGAGACGGCGTGGTACCCAGCAATGTTTAGGCCACCTTTTCTAGGCCCTTCCCCTCGTGGGGCCTGGCAGTGCCATCCCTGAATAGGGCTGCCATGTGCCGTTGTGGCACGGCCGAACTCCACTATGGGACCAGGACTTCGGGTTGTAGTGGAGAGCGACTCGAATTCGCCGTAAGCCGCAGTCTCCGTCGGCGAAGGTGGGCGCGTCAAGGCGGTGTCGATGTGGAGATCCATCCCGTCATCGGCTGTCGAGCGACGTGCAGAGACGAACCACGTCACGACGGTGCCGACGCTAGGTTCCATCCGACCTTCCATCCAGCGGAATCCGGAAACCCTGTGCACACGGCACAGCGCACAGGGCCCCCTCACCTGGTTTAGCCCGCCGGTCGAGACGGTTGCCCGGGGTGTGGCCGCTGAGCAGAGCCCAGCTACGTGGAGCCACATGTGAGAGTTGAGTGCCAGCAAGTGGACGCTAGGCGCAGTCTCACCTGCAAGCAAGTGAGCGACCACCACGACCATTACGTGAACCCACCGCTGACACCCTACACCCCGTCCGCCACTACACACACGCACACACACAACGCGACGAACTGTGTGAACCGATAGCGGGCGCCAGTCAGCAACCTTCCTATCCGAGACGCTTGACGTGTCGGGATAGTCTCGGACTCAAGTCACTCCCGCATGGGGACCGAGTCGAGATGCACACTTCCCATTTGCGTGGGAGGTGGCGGTTGGGTGCATGAGGTGTGGGAGTGTTTATGTGTGGTGGGGTGATGGTGGTGGTGGTGGGAGGTAGGGAGTGAGTGAATGTGTGGTGTGGCCGGCGGTTGTCTACCGCAGGTCGTCGTGGATGCGCATGTGACCGAATAGGCCCATGCGATGCCTGAAGGTGCGAGGGCAGTGTGGGCAGTTGAGACGAGCTTGGTGGGTGTAGGTTGGTGCTCCAGGCACTGGTTCGCCAGTCTCTGTGCGATGGATTCGCAAGTGACCGATCAGGCCGATGCGTGAGGTGAATGTGCGTGGACAGTGTGGGCATGATAAGTCGGCGGCGGCAGTGTCAGCTACGGAGGAGGCGGTGATGGTGGTGGTGGTGGTGGTGGTGGTGGTGGCGCAGACGGATGGAGCGAGGGTGGGTGTGCACGGTGGATGTGTTGGATGTGTTTGTCCACCCTCTTAAAAAATTTGGTGTACGTCTTCTTGGGCGTTGTTTCTCGCCATAATATTTAACCGTAATCCGTGACATTAAAGTTTAATAGTTGCGGCCCGTCAAATCGTTGTCGTATCAGCACAGCTACATTGCTTTGTAAATTCCAGCTGTCCTGTCATCCACTGCATACATATGTGGGCTGACTTGGTCTGAAGATGTAAAGTGGTCAATAGGCTTGAAAGCATTGATCCCGACATTCTTTTTTAGTACAGTTAAACCCGTAGACGTCGACAGTAAGCCTTTATAGATTCCAAATCACGATTTAAGATGGAAATCAGGAAGACCTCTTAATTGGAAGGGGGTTAACAACCTGTGTAATGCGTTGTACAGTAAAGTATATATGGCCCCGCAGGTTTCCTCCTTAGAAAAGGGCTTGACGCCACTTGGGATTTGACCCGTAAGGCGGTTTAGTGTTGGCAAGTGTACCCTAATTCGCCTGGGCAGTCCAGCTAGATCCGTGAGCACAAGAGACTTTTTACCTAACGCTGCAGTTTTACGGGACAAAGAAACTGAAAAAGAATCTCGGTGTGCTCATGACAAACTCCCTCAAAACTTTCCGCTCATTGTTTGAGTGTGACAAAAGTCACAATGCCTCTACGGTACGCCGCAAAGTGGGCATTTCTATAGTCTGAGGAAAGGCGTCTACTGTAAGATCTTCGTAGCGCTCGTGCGACCACAGTTGGAATACGAGCCTGTTTAAGATCAACAGTCTTGAAAGGGGCTAAAGGAGAGCCGTGAATATGGTTAGGGTTCAGACCTACATTCTTTATGCCACCACCCTTTCCTTTAGCTTATAGGCAACTGCTGGGAACCTCTTGCAAGCAGTCTGCAATGTGAAGGGATCGAAATGCAGCCTGTCCTTTGAAGACTTTTCGAATTTGTGACCGCGACTATCCCACGAGATCACCCGGCAAACCAGCGAATATGGTCGGCAAAACTGGATGTACGGAAGTTTTTCTTTTCTGGCATAGTGATAAAACCATAGAATGCCCACCACCCAAGGACGGGGATGTCAATGTTGATGGAAAACTTTAAAAGGAAACTTAATACGTTATGTTCTGAAAAAAACAAGAGCGACGAGAGGTCGGACTGATCCCTAGGTAGTCAAACCGAAGTTGTCATACTATTATGGGCTCATTTGAATTATTGCAACACATGTGGTTTTCCTGCATCTCGCACCCAATTTCCCATTGTAAATACGGCATTTGAAGGTTTATGCCTACTCCTCAATAAACTAGACTAAACCGAATATTTGGGAAGCCTGTGTCCGCCTGCTGCACATACTGCTCCAAAGCCGTGAGGAAATTTAGACACAAACTTTCATTTATAATGTTGACCAGGATCAAAAGACTCGACTGGATCCAAAACAGTTTTCGACTTTCGTCCGCTGTTTTGACTTCTTCTAGACGTGTTAAGCTGTCTACACGTCCTATTGAGCCCCAGACAGGCCTAAGACTAACAAGCAATGGAATCAGAACTGGAGAATGTCACAGAGTGTCCCGATGCAGCGGATGGAGTATTTAAATAATATAACAGAGGGAAGACAGCTGAATTACTTATGCAGTAAAAATTACAGCGTCATTGGCGGACGGTCCGTCCATTGATTTTAATGGGCCGAAATTGAGGCGGATGGGGAAATTAGGTCACCTGTTTCTTGCTTTGGCTTGCGCGAGGCCGCCAATTTCGGCGTTCCAGTAGCTAAAACGTTCTGTGGGACATCAAAAGTGCATTAGATTCTTTTAAACTTTTACGTTTTGACAGAATTTCAATTTAAAATGACAGACCCCTTATCGGCTTCCTCTCACAATTCGCTGGTGTGCTCGATTTGCTCCTGCAAGTCAGCGAAGTATACCTGTCCACGCTGCATGATTAATTATTGTTCACTTCCGTGTTACCGCGACCGTAGACACGGTAAATGTTCCGAACAGTTTTACCGCGAATGCTGTGAAAGGTCCGCAAGCGACTGCGATATTAATCCTGAGTGCCGCAAACAGATAATGCGAATGGCTCAACTTGAAGATCAGAAGCAGGAGGACGAATGCATACAACAAGAAGACTACGACGAAAACTCGGAAGACTCTGACGAGTCCTCAGATGAACTCTCAAAAAGGTTTTTCCCTGCAAATTTCATCCACTTTTGATACTTCTACCTTTTTGTAGACAGTCACTCGATTTTTGGGTATAACACCTAAACACTATCAGAAGCTAGGGAAGACAGCTTTCTTTTGTCTCATAAATTAGGCACGACCTCATGACCAAAACTCAGTGCCACATGCTAGATCTCGTTACACGATCAGACAGTGTTTTAGTAATGTGTCAGTGGTCAAGAACTTCAGACTTGTGCACGTCTCCCTACTAGACGTGTGCATCGTATGACACTGCATTGTAGGTGACAGTTATTTCCGGTGAAAAACGCTACTTCTACTTGCTTGTTGCTCTTCCCTTTATGCGCCAGTCACCAACCTGCTGTTCGATAAGTTAGAGTTCTAGGTGGTCGAGTTCGGCAAACGTACGCTTTCGACTATTCGTCAACAAATATATGGAAGAACGACCACCAAAATCTGATGTGTCGACGGCCGAGAAGAAGGAATTATTTCTCATTGCCATTTCGAGGGGATCCGGCGAGCGAAATCCTAAATCGTCGCTTAGATTCTGCTATCGCGCGCACGTACTCAGCCGCTAGGATAAGATTGGTGTTCACAGGCACTCCGTTTCTTCGCATTTTCAGACCTAATCAATGTTCATCTACGTCATCACTTGCTCCTGTGGGAAAGGTTATATTGATCGAACAACTAGGCGTCTATCTAAGCGGATGCGAAAGCACCATCCTGCCCAGCCAAATTAAGGTGGAGAAAAGTCCATCTCTAGCGCAATTATCTCAGTTAGCGCATAGATCATTGATGGAGCGAAGCAGATGCCTATTTCTTGTTTTTCGTTGGGATGAATCTCCAATCTTGCACTTTTAAGAATGCCGACGGTAGTCTGGACATTTTTCGTTTCCAAAAAAGGAGCGCCCTCTCTCGGGCTAAGTCCGTTTTCTGTTGCATTGTTTGATGCCTACCGACCTACAGAGTGTTTTCCTTTAAAGAAGAGGAGTTCACTACCCATCTTAGATACTGGAATTCGGACTACTCCAAAGTCTCTAGATATTTGTTTTTGGTCAACATTGACGCTCTCAATTTTAAAGGTTTTGCCAGTGTTATTGTAAGCCGCACACTCAGGCTTCCGCTGAAAATTCAGTAACTTCTGTTGGATTTGTTATTCATTAGAACTGGCCGTTTATAGTGTGAATCTCGCAAGCGACGAAGACTGGACTACTGCTTTCAGCTCCTGATAATGATATTATGATACTTGCGATAGTGGCGATACGTAGATGCTTACTGTTGATCAAACCCCCTTCCGCCGACTTTAGGACGCGATATTTCACGATCACAAGTCAACCGAGTCGGTTTCGGGTGTGCTTACCTGGACGTCCTTAACGCATCTTTTACCCATGGGTCCGCGCCCCTTCGGAAGAATCCAAGTTTTAACACACCAACTTTCTGTATTTTCAGTTTGGAAGAGACTCCTACGCTTATTTACTTCGAAAAATCTATCATTTAGTGAGCCGTTTATATACGCAAACTATCTCCTAGCACTGGCGTAACCGAGTTAATTAATTCAGTAGCAGAGAAACATGTTTCATCCTAGTCTGCCGACGGCCTATACATACGTTGGTTGAGCTATCTGCTGTGGACGCATGAAAGAGAGTAAGGTGAATAGCCTACTCTGACGTCGGTTAGACTATTTGCAGCCTTCAATATCTGAATATGATGGTTTGCATGCGACCAGATTTCGACTGGGAAAGTTGCGATTTCCATTATGTTTATGAAGGAACCCTGTCGTATACAGAATCTATTGGAGCTGCCTAAAGGTTTTTTGTGATTTATTATGTTTTTCTCCTCTTTTCTGATGGCAGCTTAAGCCATCGCACTTTCGTATCCCTATCCGAAAGTATGTTACTTATTCCTTGTTCGCCCTGCCACTGAAAGGCATTTGACTAGCCACCCGCAGCGACTCTTCTCAAATAGGAGCCCAACTGTTTGTTTCTCATGGTAGGTGTATATTTGTCTGTGCTTGCCGCGTTTTTAGTCCTGTATTTAGCCGAGTCTTCCCAGGATCCCATTGTTCGTTATAGAAATGGAAGAAACTTTTTTCGTTGTGTAAGCATGGACACATTTTCGCCCCTTTTCTCTAAAACAGCGTACAAGTCTCCGATTTTTTTCATCCAGACTGGGCGACATAGATCTCACAGCGCCAGACTTTGATGTTGATGTTGTGTGGAGCCGTCTGTCAAAAGAAGAAAAGCGCGAATTCCATCGACAACTCGCCAATGGCACAATTTATTCATCCATTCCTCTTTGGACGCCGTGGTGGCATCCTTCAGCAAAGGACCTCATAGCGTCCTTTCCCGACGATTGTATCGAAAGTGCCAGCCTTCCGGTTTTGCGCCCAGTGAGACCACTTTCCAAACTTTTGTCCTCCGAGCCGCATCCATCAGTCGTGTATGCGTTGGCCGAAGTTCTCTTGGGGTTTGCGTTGACAGCCAGGTTTGCACTTTTTATTTCTTGCTTTTCCAATTATTTGTTACTTTCAAAATTTTCTGACCCCTGTATATGCTTGACTTGTGTAATTTTTCATCTGTTTCAGGTATTATAATGGCGAATACCTGCAGGATATGTACTTGGAGTCAGCAGACTTCCTCCTTAAGTTAGTGAGTTGTCTGGGCGCACCACAAATGTCTCAGTCGGACTTGCATAGGACCCAGGCGGACAGGACACGGATAATCAGGGAGACTTCCACAACAGCACCCATCTTCACCAATTTTGAAGAGGTGTTGGCCTTTTTCCAGTTTCGTTTGGCCGAGAACCGCCTTGTCTGCTCTTCTTCCACGATAGTCTTATCGACAGACGACCTGCACCGTTTGCTGGAGAACATCCAATTTGCACAGCGTGCTCTCTCCGAAGTCGAAGAACTTCTAGAGAGGGCCGCATCGAAAAAGTCAAAGTCAAGAGTGCTGCAGTTTGCCCTCCGAAAAATGACTTTTTTGCGAGCCTGTGTGGGGGAGCAGGACGTTTCGGCAAAAAAGTGGCTGGGCGAAATTCTGCCTCGCTTGAAACGGGAGGTCGAAGCATCGCTTTGCAGTCAGGCCATGCGGGTCGAGATGGAGAATAAAGCCCAAAATTACAGCCAACCTGTACGCCACTCTGCTTTACCCGATTGGCGTAACATCATTCGGTCAAAAATGCCTCAACAACCAATTCTTGACTGCACATCTCCGTCCGATCCATAGACGAACTCACGTTTCCATGTAAAGTGTACATTTTTCCGTCCGACCTATTAAAATGTCATTGTGCAACTAAATATGTCTGTCTCTATAAATTAACATTTAATTTCGAAGTAGTCATTACAGCGGTGTCACTCCCGTCCATATAAGCGTTTATTGGAAACGTGAGTTCGATTTTCGGATTTAATCCAGCGCGTAATGCTTCGAGTCTCAGCACTAACAACCTGTTTTTTCGATCGGCTACCATGTCCACTCAGCGTTATGACGTACATCCTCTCTGCTAAGTTTTCTATATGCCCCGACACGCTGTTTTGGCGGCGTCATGTCCAATTCCGTTACACATAATTTTGATAATTGGTGTAATGGGGACCTCCGGGAGTAGGATTATATCAAATGTTGCAAACCGCCCAGGTATGTAATCGTAACAGTGTGGTCTTTATAAACTTTAAAGACGGAATCATCGCTTTGCAGAGCATACATCGAGCTTACTGTGTGTAATTTCTACGTTTGTGTTCTAAAATCGATTATAAGAAAATAGCTAACTACACTGAACTAAAAGGAACTTCAGCTATTAACCGTTGGAATTCTGAGGGAAGTTTGTCCCGGTTTCGAAGTAAGCCGACGGTTTATATTTCGAACACAGCAATCTCTGCTGCTATAATTTGACAGCAGTGCTGACAGACTTGAGTCTTATTATGGCCAGGGCGACTTGCGCAACTCCGACCTCACCTGTCTTCCATGTTAACCGTGTTTACATGACAAGACGGAGTCAAGGCACTTGATGACGATCTGACTTGGAGTAAGGCCTCTTACCCATCCTACAACACGACTGATTCCATTCCCATGTCGGAACCGCCGGCGCTGGAGAGACACGCCAACCACCAGTATCTGGTTCTGCTTACCAGTCCATTCGATCATCGGAGTGCGGCCACTGTCCCCAGCATATCCTCAGGTAGCTACAAATGAGACCTGAGTGTCAGGTGGACTAACCGCGAAATGACCATCTCGTGCAACGAGGCGTTTGTTGGGACTGTTAATCCATCAAGACGGTTATTCCCTGGATGTTATTCCCTCGGGTGTTAATTTACTCAAAACGATAACACGGCACCAAATCCCTAAGTAACTGAGTGCAATCCGGCGGTCCGGGAGGGTCTCTAGGCAGGGCAGAACATATTCGTTTTAGATAATATCCGGCTTGGGAACTCCTGCGTTTGTTGAAGTTCACGCCTTGTCGCATGACACGGATCGCGCTGCTTCGTAGTACTATAGATGCAGGAGTGACTTAAACCAGGTCTGACTATGTTTGATAAAACAGCCAGCAGGATAGGTTCATCTTGGGATTTAGCATGCGCATGTGTCCCTCAGCCGACTGAGTTAATCTGCGCATTGAAGTCTGCTAAATCCTCAGTCTGCCGGCACAAATCTGCGGTTGTTCGGCTGACACATTGGACGTACGCTGTGATGTCTGAAGAAACCACTCTCCCTTTGCCCTCCCCTACCGTGTCACGGACCGTTCTGGGGGCCAGGGCACAGTGTAGTCGCGACGTTTTTTTCGAATGCGCTGACGGGATTCCGGCACTCCCACTTGTCTGAACAGCAGCGAGCGCTGACAGTTACTATCTATACAGGCTGGCGCACAGTGTCGCGCATTCCGCAGTCCACTCTGGTGCACTTGGATATAACTTGGCAATTTACGATAAGAGAGTCAAATCTTTTGCTGGGGGGACGAGACTAGAACCGGACTTAAACAGCTGGGACGACTCGTATTCAAGCCTCTAGATGGCTAATCCTTAAATCTCGGCAGGTAGGCAGCCTGAACACTTCCGCCGACTGACGACCTCGTTAGCACCGTTATGGGTCTTACATATAGGACAGAAAGGGCAATGTGAAAGTGTTGATCTCATGTGGGGCGTTCCATCTGTAGGATTTCCCCATGTTGGCATTGGACCCATGATGAGCGGTCAGCAGCGGCATGCCATTATTTGAGGCATTGATAAAGCCAGTTAGACGGACTTGGTGAGGACTGGTAAAGGCTCTAAGACAGAAACCGAGAATACTGACGTAACTTAAATGGAGAGATCATTTACGATTTTCTAGGCGGCGTGACCTGCGGAAATTTCACGTGGCCGATTAGGCAGCGACCAAGACAGAGAAGACTGGACGGTTGATGGCAAGAGCCCGTGCTGTGCACAAATACCGTGAGCACTTCCGTTTGTACTCTTTGCCTTGCGTGTCAGCCACAGGCTAAACACACTAGTCTTCTGGTTGCCGTGGCTGAAACGAAAACAGGACAAATGTGGCCAGGTATAATAACGTGTAGTTGACTGACGGCTACACAGTTCGCTGCGCTCCGCCTAAACAGATGTCCTCGGTACTGCGACGCATGCGTGATATCCAACCCCATGGAAGTTTTAGAAATTGTTTTTTCTTGTATTAAATAGATGTCGGTCTGAGACTCCGCATTATTAGTGTGTGATCTCACAATATGATTATAGTGGGCCTGGCGAACCCCATTTCTGCATACCGAATAGTTCTACAAATGCTAAACGAAGTTACTTTGAACATTGCTGCCCCCGACCAACGGTGGTCAGGGGATACAATGGGTTAAGAATAATATGCGAAACTATCTTAGCTACTTCCAAGAACCAGGTGTCATGTAGATACAGATTTTGAGAGATAAGTTCAGACCCAACCCGGCGTAAAGTAATTAAGGGATGCAGGCTGTCTCAGTTGTCAGTTTTGCCAAAAGGTGGGGGGACTTTCGGTTACCTAGGGAAGGTGCAATCGTCACAAAATATACAGAAGCGAAACTTACAACAATCTACAGTTTGAACAGGACACCGGGCGCTTCATCAACTGATAGTTATGGTCGGAAAGCGCGCCAGTAAATTCTACAGGACCAGTCTTCAATACGTGCATGTTGTTAGGGGCGTCGCAGTTATTTGTTCTCAATCAATTCTTTGACGTGGGCGTATGCAGTTTGACCAGCAAAATTTGTTTCACAACCACCACCAGAGGTCACCTGGAAACAGTAATCGGAGTAGGTTTGTGGAAAACCTACTGACGAAAGGCATAATGCCAAAAACGGACGAACCGGTGGGCTTTGACTGCTTCGTAGAAAATGCTAATCGTTTGATATACTGATGAGAGTATGAAGCCTAAGAGATGATAAATGTAGTTTTTAAGGTGCCCTTCGAACAGCAACAGAAATGGAGACTATGGCGAGGCAGACGTGGCGGACGGCCGGTTCGTGGAGAGCAAACGTGCATTGCGAAAGACCACTCGAGCTGTTTAATTTTCCTATAGAGTCGACTGTATATCCAACTAAAATTGAGGCACGTAGACTTACAGGTCACAATTGTGGCTCCTTCATTACAGCCAGATTCGAGAAGGTCTTTTGTAAACAATACGATGATGCCTTTAATAGAATTGCCAGAGTGAAAATCTGAGGAAGACGTTCGCCTAATCTAACCCCTAGTTACGCCCTAGTCAGACTCCGGAGAGCTGGGCCTTCTTCGTTAGGCGGGACCAACAGGACACCGGCTGTCTCCTTAATCGGGAGTAATAAGTACATCTGGCCACCCTCAAGATGCCTATCATAGTTCATTGGGCGTGCATGGTGGTGTGCTACGCATAAACTTCATAGATGAATAACAACGGTGGGAACTTTCCTGGTATGAATATCTATTGACCGGAGAGTCGGCAGGAATCAACTCCTAGGCGGACTTCGCCAAGTTTTCCGTTATGATGACTTAACAGCGACACGATGTCGCAGAAAGACGTCTGCCAAAGGTCGCCGAAAATTGAATTAAAGCCAAAACGAGACCATGCATAGTCTGGACGCTGTCAGTCGAAGGGGGCAAGACGCGTCTGACAGACACGAGTAATCGCAAATGGTGGTTAAATGTGCAGATACAAATGTGTTCTTCTCTGCTTATGACGTCGCGAAGATAACGTACGAGACAAAAAACAACACGCAGCTATATGAACGCTATTAGCAAAAGTATATACAAAGATGTTCATGGTGGTCAAGCGGAAGCCTGCTGCTGTTGTATCTGCTGTTGTTGTTGTTGTTGCTGCTGCTGTTGGTGTTGCTGCTGCTTTCCAAGGGTAGCTTCCTTACGGGACGCGTTTTGGAGTTCGTAAACGTCGCATTCGTCCGCCGGCAACTGCACATATCGCACGATAGATCCCCGAATAAAACAATTTTTCACCGAAAGCTTTCGAAGTGTTAGTAAACATATAAGGTCCTACCATATAAGGATGCTTTTCAGGATCCGTCACAGTAATATCAGTGAGACGAAAATTATGAAACTGATCAACTGAATGAAGAGTACCACATATGCTAAGACAAAGTAAAGAATAAACTGGAAAGTACCAAAGGTCGTTTTTCAATTCAACCACGACGTCCTTACCAACGAGTGTCTTGAAAAACGAGAAAAATATCTACGGAATCAATCCCTAAAACAAGAACCAACCATCTTGAAGACGATGCGATAAACAGCCTGTTCCACCCGTGTGACAAATCTTATAGGGTTGTCGGAGGCCCCACGTTCCTTATTGGCTCTCAACGCCTGCTCGATAATTGGGTAATCTTTTCTCAGCTTGTTTTTATTCCCCCTTCACGGCAAGGGCGCTGACTGTTATGAATCCAGACCAATATATCCACACGAATTTCCTACTGGGTAAGCGCTGTTGTTAGCTAAGGGTTATGGGCAAGCGTAGGGTTCGAATTATATCAATGATTTTGCTACGGTAAGAGCTGAGTTCGGGGTACGGTTGAAGTTATTTTCACGATAAATTTCTGTCAGGATTATTGTTATTCTTTGGCCAGGGGTCAATGCTAGTATTAGAGTCAGGGAAGGATAAAGCGACTGATCCATTTTTCACGCGAAAAAGGTTTTCTCAGTGGGATTTATCGTGACTACTGATTTACAATTCCTGTTTCATACGTATGACACCCTTGTTGTTTGTACAATTTTTTGTCTCTTTCTGTATATCGCTTTTCAAATTTTTCCCTTTTGTTTTGTTGTTTCATACTTTTGCCGCTACTTACTTTGTTGTTTGGGCTGTGTTCCCCTCTCATTCGATCTTGTTCTACATCTGCGATAGGCATTTTAACTCATACCCTCTTTTGCCTTATTCCGCACGAAACTAATCTGTTAAAATGGCCGTCAATTTCATCTGTTCTCCTGATCATTTCCTCTTTAGCATCTGTACGTGTATTAATCTTCCTTACAGTTTCTTCCCACTTTCCACACCCTCTTTAAGTCACGTCAAGTCCCTTTATTAAGGGAACAAGGCTTTCGCCCTTCAGCTCCCCATCAATATCGATAAACAACAATAGAATTAAGTTTCCATGAGTAAATCTAGAAATTCAAATTATGACGATAAGTGCGAGCCGGGCGCCAACTGCCGCCACTAACACAATCGCTCTTATCTATAGTAATTTCCGAAAACCCAGCTCTTCTTCACAACAGACCAGCTTTGATCATCATCGCCCTTTCTTTACACCCCACCGGTGATTTTCTTTAATCAGACGCTTATACCTCTTTACACATAAAAGTGGTTGAATAAATGGTGTCTAATCTGTTCTCAGGCTGGGATTTCGGGCACTATCCCAGATCGTGACATGCTGCACTACCATTTTCCCCTAGGTAGAATTTTGAACAATCAGGCTAAGAAGCATAATTTAATCTAAAATGTTTTATTACTAGGTTTTTAGTAGCTTCTCTGCCAGAAACCACAGAAATACGCAGCGTAAGTTAGGCGTTTGAGTGTTTAGCAAAGATATAGAAAGAGTGACAGCACGATAACCATCCAACACGCGGATGTTGGAATTTTCGGATCTCGACGTTATTTCACACGGTATCAGGAGGAAGATTCTACCCGAATTCTTCAAGGAACAGCACCACTGATTAGTCTTCTCATTCGCACCGGTGAAGTATACCACAAATTCTCCATCAAAAGATATTTGCAATCGTCCGGCCACCTGTACAAGTCTCCCTACTTGACAACTTTTCTCCGAGATCTACGTCGAAAACTATAAACGGCTGAGTCGTTTCCTATTTTACTTCATAATTGGCAAATTCTTCATTCTAACAATTGTTGAAAACATCCTGCACTACTCTAGAACTGATTGAAGAGTTTGAAAATCATCAGCAATGAGCCAATTTGTTATAAGAAACTCGTTCACAAAAGTTGCGCAACCGGGATTTGAACTCGGTATCTGCGGTCTCGGAGGCCACAGTGTTAGCCACTGCGCCATCGATGAACGGTTTGGCGCTAGTCAGATATGTTTATCAACTACAGAAGAGCAGCTGAAAATGGTCTTTAATTCATTAGCAGTCTCTTGCGATAAAATGCCGCTGGAATCATTAGACTCCAGGGAGATTACGCACAATAGGCTCGGAGAGATAAGACAGGAAATAAGAACCGATGCACTGCCAAGAGGCCTCGAAATTTGTATGACAGACGGGACGGATTCTGCGCTTGTCGGTCGCTGTGTCGGCTGTAAGGAACTTGAGAAGCGGGTCCAGACGTTAGAAGAGAAGCAAGGCCTACTGACGGACATCATCATGGCTATTCTTAAGCACAGTAAGATAGAATTACCAAATAATCCGCCAAATTTCCGATCGATCGGCGAAGAACATCCTACTAATAAAGGCGCTAGCGCGGAAAAGTCAAAGCCAGTCAGGAAGAGGAAGCGAGTTATGTCTCCAGAGGAAACTCTAGACAAATCAGTTCCGGTGCATAACGTGGCAGTCGACACTAATGCATTAAAAATAAGTCAGATTCCATTACCTGCTATAGTAACAAAACCTGCCAAATCATCGAAGAATAAAGTTGGGAAAGCCAGGATGACCCTCAGAAGATCTGTTAGGAACTACAAGGACTCGCCGTTATTCTTGGAAGGCAATGCTGTTACTCCACTTCTTCACAAGGCTAACTCATCTGGAAAGTGCCCTAACCATTCCGTTTATGGAAAAGGACACGATAAGCCTTCGTGCAGTACATTGCAACAGGGTAATGATTGTAAGAGCTCCACTGCCGAAGCAAGTACGTCACATGAAAATCCATGCCCTAAACTCCCTTCGCCGGCCGAAAATCATTCAAATGTCGAAGTGACAACAGCCGTCGGGAATACTACAGTAGCATTATATCGTCCTAGCGCGGACGGGACAGTAATGAGCTCTTCAATAAATCGTAAGCAAAATATTGTCATAAGGGGCGCCCCAGAGTCCACGTCCTGCATTCCGAAGGAACGAGTGACGCACGACCTAGACCTTCTTCATCAGTACGCCAGTGCCGTCCTGCAGGATGGGGAAATATTCACCGTTAAAAAAGCTTTCCGACTAGGAAGAGCAGACCCAAATCGTGACCTAGAAAAATCCCCAAGACCCCTGAAAGTTATTTTGGAAAACGAAGCCCAAGCAGCGCTTTTGTTAGAAAATAGAACGACCTTACGCAATTCGCACAAGAAAGTGTTTTTTCAACCAGACTACGAACCGAGGGAAAGACTGAAAATGAGAGAACTGAGATCAGAATTGAAGGAGAGAATTGGCAGAGGAGAGAAAGGGCTGAAGATCAAAAATGGACAAATAGTCCAAACAAAGGGGTCTTTCCTGTGGTCAGAACCCGTCACAATGAAGTCAGGGCCTCTCCAACAAATCAGTCATTGAAGGTTATATCCGCAAATGTGCAAAGCCTCTTTAACAAACTAGATGAACTAAGAGACTTAGTTGATGAAATTAAGCCAGACATTATGGCATTCACCGAAACGTGACTTACTGAAGATATCGCAGATTCAGAAATATCACTTAGAGGATATCAGCACTTCAGGAGAGATAGACTAAGCCGAGGAGGAGGAGTCATTATTTATGTCACTTGCAAGCTAAGCGCTATGGCTGATGTGCACAGACCGGTACGGGATGTGGAACTGCTAAGCGTTACCATATCTACTAAGAATGTCCGATCATTGACGCTTTCGGTAGTGTACCGTTCACCTAACCATACTTCTGACCAAGATCTCATGCTCATATCCGAACTGTACCAAGCTAGCGAGAAGAAAGACGTCCTTATCGTTGGGGATTTTAACGCTCCTGGCATT
>CACRXP010000001.1:196616-228811 GCA_902702965.1 Spirometra erinaceieuropaei
GCGTGGTTTTGCACCTGAACACCGGCCGCAATGCCTCTCCCAAACACCAGTACTATATTGACGGGATGAGGTTAGAAACTGTGGAAAGACACAGAGATCTGGGTGTATGGACGACCACAAATCTATCGCCATCAGAACACTGTAGAAAGATGGTTCAGAAGGCAACTGGTACTCTACACTGGATCAGATGTGCATTTAAAATATTTCCTCCCGAACTCTTCGAAAGACTCTTTGGTGTCTTTGTAAGACCTCATCTAGAGTATGGAATGCCAGCAGCCTCACCATGGATGAGAAAGGATATCAACTTACTCGAACAGGTGCAACGCAGAGCGACAAAGATGATCGACGGTCTAAAGCATTTATCTTATCAGGAGAGGCTAAATTTGCTTGGCCTATTCCCTCTCTCTTATAGACAAATAAACTGCAGTCTACTCTGGACGTTCCGGATTGTTCGCGGCCAAGGTTGCTCATTAAGGGCAGAGGACTTCTTTGGGTTCGCCCGTACAAACCAACTACGCGGCCATGCATTCAAAGTCGGGAATAAGCGAACACGTTTAGACCGACGAAAATTTTCTTTCAGCCAGCGGGTTGTCAGGCCGTGGAACTCGCTTCCAAGCGAGATGGTGACGGCTGACACAGTTTGTGTGTTTAAAAGAAAACTTGCTCGTCTAGTTTTCGACAGAAATCGGCTTGTACAGCATGACTATGCACAGCCAGTTTTGTAAAATCTGTCATATACAATCTTCCGCACTAATTTACAGTGACCCCATGCACTACCTTATGATTACGATTGAACTGTGACCCAATCACATTTTAAATGCCTGCAATTCTATTTTATTTTTGAGTATGAATCTGCGAAAGCACTGTACATAAATAGGGTCATCAAGGGCTCTGCCTGTAACCCTTCAATATACATACATATACATACATATACATAATAAATTGATCGTGACTTCCATCCTCCAAGCTCAATGCACGCAGTACGATTTCCAAACGGTCAGCGAAACTTATATTTTTAATTAGATGTCTCAGTCTCTTGCATAGTTTTTCAGTTGAGATCTGGTAAAATTTCTGTTTTTGGCCATAAGTCATCACCGCTTGCTGTCGTGTTACGTCGATTTATCATAAAGGTGAATAAACTGTCATAATTTTTCCTGCAAAGGAGTCTAACTTCTTTTAAGTTAAACCCGTCTGTATAAAAGGTTTCCCCACAAAATTTTTATGAACATTAAATTTTCAACGACAAATCTTCTTCACTGACCGCTTTTATTGCCGTTTCATCAACTGATAAGAGAGTCAGTTTTAATTCGTCGCCAATAAAATTTTCAGTTGTCTGTTTTTCATCGGAACAGTTTACTACTAAGCAAATATTGCATACGTGACAATACTGTTGTTCAGTCTACAAATGTTGACAGCCCTACCTGCACTAGCCCAACCTGGCCCGCACTGGCCCGATTGGGCTGGATGTGGCTACGACTGGGCTGGATTGGATCACAAGGCTATGCTACGGCGTGGCATGGGCAAATGTGGCACAATTGGCCCAACCACCAAAAAAGTAATCAGGGAGGCCATGCGCTTTATTCATTCTTCGTTCCCATTTTCGATATCGAATCCATTGCGGACATACATGAGCTGTCGTGCCACCATTAATTGTACCAAATCGACCCCAATTACGCCCAACCTAGGGTTTCCAACCGCACCCGATTAATTACACAAGCAAATTTTTGTCGACACAGCGACAAATATCACAGCGCAAGTCGGTTGATCGAAATCAGCAGAAGAAGCTATTTACTGGGGAATCGAACAGTAAAGGTGTATAAGAATTTTGTACATGATGCAGATTGTCTGGCCTAAATGAGTCCCTTACGAAAAAACTCAGTTTCAAGCTACGCTCACGTGACAGCCTTAAGGAGGTTACCATCTTAATAAAAACGGAGATTTCTAGACTAAATAACCTGTTTGTTAGTCAGCTCTTTACCTCTTCTTCCTCACCTTTTTCTCCCTTTCTCTGTTGAAATTGGGAAGAATCATAAGCGTCTCACTAGCCATCGTAGCGCGCTTGTACATGTGGGTGCTGATTCTGACTCCTTTAACAGAAGTTTAATTTTTAGTCATAATGACTCCCATCTTCCTTCAAATGACATTCCCTCACCACCATGCGCCTTCCGATCCGTGTCTGTGGCAACAGTAGAGAAACACCTTAAAAAGGCCGTGAATCAACGGTTGACGGACAGGATGGTGTCTTAATTTTTTCTCCTTAAATCTTGTTCTGAGATAGCCGCTATTTTATCGCACCATGTTAACATGTCATTCATGGGGTCAAGATTCCTGACGCCTGGCAGGCAGTGAAAATACCTCCCATTCTTAAGAAACTGCTAATTTTAGTCTTTAATCTTTTCATCCAATTGCCTGCTCTTCCACACCACTAACCTTGCTGAGAGAGTTACCTTAGATATTATAAAGCATTCTCTTCCATGTTTTCTGATCCACTACAATTTGCATATAAAGCCAGGCGTAGTATTTTGGATGCTATTGCTCCTGCGGTCCACTCTTCCTTAAACGACTTGGATAAGGGTTGCCGCGATTACGCATGTGCTTTTCTTCACTACTCCACCGCCTTCAGTGCCGTCCCGCGCCCTCTTTTTCTTAACAAAACACCCTCGTGCAACTGTCCGTGCTGAGTCGTCTCTTAGCTCAACTATTATTTTACTTCTCGAACTCCGTTTGTCCATTCCGGAAAGCGGAAATCTATGGTCCTTTCCAATGACTGCCGAGTCCTTCAAGGTTACATTCGATGCCCTCATCTTTCCTCCTCCACATAAATGATCTAAGATCCCCCAAAGACAGCCTTTTGGCTAAGTATGCTTATGATGTGGTTGTTAACACTCTCAAAAATCGAATACACCTCCATTCTCTAAAACATGGTTGTGACCATGTCCTAGTATGGTCGGCTCAAAATGGTCTCCTAATGAAAAACCAAAAATAACTTGAGTGTATTTTCCGACTACGGTTCCCTCGTAGTCCTGAATCCTTTGGCATCCTTCTTCATGAGGTATCGTCTTTCAGGTACCTTGACGTTACTTTATCATCAAATCTTTCATTTTCCCTCCATATTGAGTCTATATTTACTAAAGTAAGTAAACTTCTTTATAACATTCATCGTTTACCTTCCTGTCACACACATCAACCCTTTAAGAACTTGAAAGTCAAGGTCGAGGCCAACAGAGAAGCCTAGCCTGTAATTTGATATTCGGAGGCAACTAATGCCTATTTTAAGTCAGTTTAAGTCAGTTTATTAAGGGAATGAGGCTTTCGCCCTAGAGCTCCCTATTCATATCGATAAACAGAAATAAAGTCATCAATTACATTAGCAAATGCGAAAAATTTAAAGGTAAGCGGTAAGTGTGAGCCAGGCGCAAAATGCCGTCGCTAAAATAATCGTTATTGTATGTACATTCGTTTCTCAACAAATGAGCATCTAATCTACATTTGAAGGAGTCGATACTTTCGGAAAGAACCACTACATCAGGGAGTCCGTTCCATGCCCCAATGACCCTGTGAGAGAAGGCGTTCCGTCGGACGTCCGAATGGGCCAGCTTCCTCCGCAGCTTGAAGGGATGACCACGCAGGCGGTCAGTCCCGGCCAATTCGAAGAATTCATTAAAGTCTAGGGCACACTCACGACCTCTGACAATCCTGTGGGTTTGAATGAGATCGCCGCGCAGTTGCCTGTAATGTAGAGGAAACAGATTTATTTCGGTCAGCCTGGTTTCGTAAGGCAGATGATGAAGATTCTTGACCATCTTCGTAGCCATAGCCTGTACCCTTTCCAGTCGTTGATAATCTTTCTTCAACCACGGTCGCCAGGCCTGGACTGCGTACTCTAAGTGAGGCCGGACGAATGCCCCATAGGTTTTCCCGAACAGCTCCTTGTCGATCTGCACAAATCCTCGCCTCAGCGCAACTAACACCCTTACCGCACTTTTGGCTGCCCTTTGACACTGTGATGATGGTTTCAGCGAGGAGGTCATTAGGACTCCCAGGTCTTTCTGTTCCACAACATTTGAAAGGGGCTGACCACCCAGGACGTATTGAAAGGAATCGTCCTCTTTACTGATATTTTTGGTACGCAGTCTCAGGACCACACATTTGTCCACATTAAAATTGAGGAGCCAGCGAGCTGACCAACTGTTTAGGCGGTTGAGACTGTCTTGAAGCGCGTACCTGTCTGCGTCAGATCTGGTGGGTCTCCACAGCATAAAATCGTCAGCAAACATGATGGCGCTGCATCCCAGGTCGTCGACGCAGTCGTTAATGTAAATCAGGAATAGCAACAGCCCTGAGACGGAGCCCTGGGGTACACCACTTAAAACGGGAGTAGGAGTTGACCTTGAGGCCTCAATGCACACGGTTTGCGATCTCCCGCTAAGAAAATCCGTTATCCATGTCAGCAGCCTTCCTCTTATCCCAATTTCAGAAAGTTTGTAGATTAGGCGTTTGTGTGGGACGCTGTCGAACGCTTTCTTAAAGTCTGTGTAGATGACATCGACCCTACTATCCTCGTCCAGTGCGGGAGTCCATTGCTCCGTTGAGAGTAATAAACTGGAAAGGCACGAGCGGTTCTGTCTGAAGTCGTGCTGCAGGTCTCAGAGTAAATGGCCCTGCTCCAGGAACTTCAGTGTTGCTTTCTTAACTATGGCCTCCATTATTTTACAGCAGATACAGGTTATACTAACAGGCCGGTAATTGTTAGCATTAGTGCGAGCCCCGCCCTTGTATATCGGAAAGATATTTGCTGTCTTCCATTCCGATGGCAGTCTCGCCAATTCGAATGACGAGCGGAAGATGTGTGCCAGTGGTTTGGAAAGTTCATTCGCCAATTCTTTCAAGAATTTGGCCGAAATATTGTCCGGACCCGAGGACTTTGCTTCTTTGAGATTTTTCAGCTTCCTTTCCACGGCAGCTGCCGGGAAGAGTATGGAGTCAAGCACGGGACCAACAGTCTCAAGAGCATTGCCGGCACTGCGACAGCGAAACTCTGTTTCTCTAGTAAAAACCGAGACAAAATACTGTCCTAAGTGTTCGGTTTTCTCGCTGTTCTCAATGATCTCTACACCATTATCATCCTTCAGCACCGCGACCGGGTCCTTATTCTTCAGTCTACTGTTAAGATAGTGAAATAAAATCTTAGGCTTCTGTTCAGCCTGACGGATAATTTTGGATTCATACTCTTTCCGTGCCTTACGGATACATTTCTTGACTGCATTTCGTAGACGACGAAATTCTTCGAAATCCGTTGTTGACACAGTTTCCCTGAATACTTTCCATCTTTTGCTTTTCTTCCGCAGCTGCCTATTTAGGTCCCTAGTTAACCAAGCAGGTCGACAAGTTGTTTTTTGTACTTTAGGTGGACAACAGCGTCGAATCAGATCGAGTGAAATCGTCTTAAAAGATCTCCAGTCGTCCTCTGGATCTCCCCTGAGTAATTGGTCCCAATTCACGGACAGCAATTCGTTCTTCATCGTGTTAAAATCTGCCTTCCATATATTAGCTTGGCTCTCGGTTATCTTCTGGTGTTTAGAGATGAGCGAGTAATCCCATAGTAGCGTAGTATGGTCACTTTTCCCGAGAGGTGCATTAGAATACACTTCGTCGATATTAGAGACGTCTTTAGTGAGAACTGGGTCTGGACAATTCGCTCTCTGGTTCTCTCGAAATCTTGTTGGTACCTTCACATGTTGCGCCAGAGGGAGATCGAGTGTGAGGTCCAGTAGCTTATTGCTGAAAGAGGCTGGCCCACCGTTAACTGCCATATTTACTTGAGTCCTTTTTAAAAGTCGTTTTTCACTGCAGAGCATTATTTTTTTCAGTCTTGTCAGACAGTTTGGTGCGGTAGCCCTATTTTGTGAAGTGCTTCTTAGTGACTTCTTATCAGACCGTCTCTTTATATATTTTGTAGTAAACTAACAGTAGTATTTGCTTTTCTGTGCGTTTTGCTTTACGCTAGCAACGTTACGATCCTTGTACTGCAACGAAAACTTATCTAGTATCCTGTAATGTCCCGATGGACACGATTTAAAAGACGAAAACTTGCGGCCTCCCCACCGTCTCTGAGTGCTAGAATCGTGGCCGGAGACGAAGCAGGTGCCAGCATGCGCTCGTTGCCTTCTGTGGATATAGTTAAGTCAAAAATGCCTTTAGTCCAAGTAGAACCTCTTGACCCCCTAATCGTCCAAATCTACGCCTCTGTTAGTCGTAACAGAACATCAGCCGACGACAAACTTGATCACTTGATGTATGGCGACTTATGCAGAGCTTCTGAAAAAGTCATTGAACAAGCGTTTAAAGTTATTGGAGTAAGAAGCTCCGAAACCAGGGAGATAATAAATGCAAACATATTTTTTTACTGTGAAACATTCCGAGACACTTATCTGCTATAGGGGAGTGCATTTGTTCCTGCGAATTTATGGCTTGAGTTTCAGTGTCGCGCAAGCTAAACGACTGCGCTCGCTCAGCCGCAATGCGCCGATACTAGTTATCCTCTTCTCCTTGATAGAAGTCGATTTTATCTTGTCGAGGAGGGAGATAACTAGAGAATTCTGCCGTAAATGGCAGTGTTCAGTTTTGCCGGAACTCACACCAATGCAGCGAATACTGAACAAATTTAAATTGTTAAAAACCAACGCCGACATAGTGACGCCTATTGTCAGTTTGAATAAGGCTTCTTTCTCATCATCATCTGCGGCCTCTGAACGTCACGGCATAGTCAATTCCGTAGGGCATTCGACTACTATTGATGCTGAGATCTTTAAACGCATCAACATTCCTGGTATAAAAACGCCCCTACCGACTCCCCCAGCAACCCCTGGGCAAGCCCAAGCATGTGCCTAAGTCAAAGAAAAATCCAATTACCGTCTCAGCCACTCGGACACCCGATAAATCCAGCTCCAGCACAAAATCTTTTCCTCCACAATCGGCTTAAAGTGCCTCAAACACCCGGACTCAAAACGAAGCGTGTTTCCAACTGCCCCCAGCCCTCATATCGAGGCGGATAGGCCGAATATGCGACTTTCCCGCCTTTCAATAGAACTCTTGCTCCAATGGAGGCAGTGCATCCCCCATCCTTTTTTCTTCACGGTCGTTCTACCAATGCGTTTCTCCTGCTAATGTCCATACTGGGTCCGTTAACTCATCGGATCCTCAGTTATGCTCCTACGGGAATACGTTACAATATCCGACCCTTGGATTTTCTGCAGAAAATGAGGAAGCTAACAATGGTCACCAGTTTCCCTGTCCTTCAATTCCTCCCCAAATCCTACTCCTCTTTATTCACGTCAGGGTCTTTCGATGCCACACAATTTTTCGCAGAACCGAATAGGTGCATCCGGACCGTATGTTCCGTGGGCAGCCAATCACTGGATGCCGTAACCTACCTCGCTCAGAAACAAAAGCCTTTCCCTTAAACTTTTTTCTTAATATCAGATTCTTGTTAAATAAGATGCCTTTGCTTCAGAATCTGTTGTTCGTCCATTGTCCACATATTGTTTTAGTAACTGAGGCATGGGCATTAGTTTCGTAGCTGATTCCGAACTTTCTCTTCTAGGCTATACCTGCATTCGAAATGATCGTCAAGACAGCCGTGGTGGGGGCAGTTGCGTTTACCTTAAGCAAACACTTAAACTTCGGCCGCTGGACCTCCCGCATTTTTCTTCGGTAAAAGGCAGCTGTTGGCTCCAAATTGCACTAAAAATAATTTTTCCTCACTCTTTGGCTGTTTCTGTCGCCCACCCAACAGCAATGAGAATTCTGATCGTTTACTCTCACTGGTATTTCATGCTGCGGCCGACTTAAGCTCTAAGTATCAATTGGTTGCGGGTGACTTCAATCTTCCTGAAGCCCCTTGGTCTCCGCCTTCCGACCCTATAAGATTCGAGGATTTTCTTGAGGCTGTGGACGTTGGGATGTGGAGTCTTGTCGATTTTCCCACACCAGGTTCAAGCATACTTGACCTAACTTTCTGCAGAGACTGCATGCCTTTGTCAGTGTCATCGCGCGGTCTATTCGGGGGCTCAGACTATGACATAGTTGTTTTAACGTTAGAACTCGAGGAGGGCAAAATTTTGTCCTCAAAGTTTAGCTTCATCTTCGATTTCCGATCAGCCCGCTCGGCCGAGTTATTAACATGCCTTTATCCTGACGACTGAAATGATTTCTTTCTTAGTTCGGACGTAAATGTTTATACTGCTAAACTGTACGAAATTTGAGGTCCGCCTATTTATCGTTTTGTCCCCTGTAGGAAAATCATTAATGTCAGGGATCAGGTTTTCCTACCCTTACCCTTTCGCCGTAGATTGCGCAGACTTTCTCGTCGATTCCATCTTCGGAACGACGTTTCCGTTCGGCCCTGATGTGTGATAATTTTAAGCGGGCCAAGAGATTTTCCGAAGAAAAACAGGTAGCCGAAATAGTCCAATTCACTGTAAACTGTTCGTTAAATATCTTGAAACTTTTCTCTCAAAAAGTACGAACTTACAGAAAAACGCAGCATCCCACCCTCGTAGACGCTCTCGGGAATCTGATAGCTGATGACCAATTATAATTCAGTAATTCAGTATAATTCAGTATAAATGAGGGATAGAGGCAGAGCCTTGGAAAACCCTATTTACAGATAGACGTTGGAACAAAAACATGCAGATATTTAAATAGCAACTATGCCAATCATTGATATCATGTAAATGTTTGACCATCAAGCATACATTTATCTAGTCTTCTTTTGAAGGTCTCGACGTTTTTCGCTAGGACAACGGAGTTCGACAATTTGTTCCATCCCTCAACCAGCCAGTGGCAGAAGAATTGGGTCCACAATTCGAGTTCGGCATATTTTGTCTTCAATTTGCATTGGTGCCCTCGAAGATTTGTCGTCCGCGCCAGTTCGAAGAAATCGTCAAACTGAAGAGTACAATCCAGCCCTCAGACGATCATGAAGGCCATGAACATATCCCCTCTGTATTGTCTATAAGAGAGAGGAAATATATTTAGCCTTTCCAGTCGTCTCTCATAAGGTAAGCTACTTAATCAGCCGACTAGCTTGGTCGCTATTCGTAGTACGTTGCCCAGTAGGGTGTAATCTTTTTTCGTCCAGGGAGACCATGAATGAACACAATATTCCAACAGTGGCCGTACGTATGCTCCAAATACTCGGCCAAAAAGTTCTTCGTAAAAATTGAAGAAGGATCGTTGATAGTTTCAATTCTTTCTTGTTCAAAACTTTTGCTAAAAACTCGACCACTCCGGCATCAAAAATAGCCTGTTGGAATTCGGCCTAATGTTTAAATAATCTCTGTTCTATTTCGACTATTCTTAAGTCTTTAACTGTTTTACTGGAACAAAGACTACTAATAGAAACGTTCTTACAAAAGCCGGACTGGATGTATTTCTTCACCTCTCATTGTCCTTTGAAGGCACCTGGTTTGTCTATTCCGAGAGACTGTTTCGTACCGTAGAATTCCTTGATAGACGAGTTACGTATAAGTTAAAACAGATTTCAATGTATATACGGTATTACTGATAGATTAAGGTAATAATGAAAAATGTACAAACCTCCACAACGAATACTCTAGGCAAAGAATTCCTCGGTGACTGTTCGAACTAACTGAATTCCCAGCTCAAGATCAGAATACAAAAACTATTTGATTAAAATAACGCCGATCATGTCCAAAAGAGGGTTACAAAAGTAGAAAGGTTAATGTCAATATGGGCCAGGAGTTGAAGCACTTGCGAATAGGGCGTGGAGGATTCATAGATAGATAGATAGATAATTTTTATTAAAGGCCCGTCGGGGTCCCACCACAGCAAGTTAAAATAAATTTGCATGCGAGTTTTAGACGAGGTAGGCCGAACCTTTACAAAATGCAAGTCATAGTTTCTGAATTAGAAATCCATTGAGAAACATGATGATTGAGGGGTGAAAAAACAACTCCTTACAAAAAGTTAAAATGATTGGATTGATTTTACAGGAGAAAAAAACCCCTCTATAAAAATAATAACAGAAAAAAGCGAGCAGGACTGGCCTGCAGGTGGCGGTATATAAAGGAATGTTGTCGGTCATCGTCAGGGTAGCAATAAATGTCAGCCTTGATGGGTACGAATGTGGGTCAGACAGGACCGGCTTGCAAATGGCATTGTATACGGGATTCACAATCGAGATCGTCTGGGCCGGATTGGTACGCCGCGTCAAAGAGGCCAGACGAGAGGAACCGAGATGCGATCGGTCACAGCACGCTTCGAGCTCAGCCGAGCAGTGAGGAAGGGAGGTACGACCGAACTACTAGTAGACAGTGAATACTGAGGGTTCCGCCGTGAACGTCGATCAACTGGATACAACACTCTTAGTGCATTCAGAACAACTTCTAAAACCGGCAGGTGCATAATTCACAACCCCCTTTCTCCATGGTGATGGGACTTGTGGTATTTCGCCTCTCTGTCTGGTCTCCTCTCAGATGAAAGATTGCTGCCTCTGTAGTCAGCAGCGAAGGTTTTCTTGCGATTGACATTTTGGGCAATACTGGAAAGTTGGGAGACTGATAGTTACCTTCAAGCCGAAAATGAGAGGCAAATAGCTGTTAAGGGTGAAAAATACAGTGATATTTCCTCGATAGGAGTGGGAGTTTGTGAACCATAACTTCCTGAAGAAAGCAAAAGTGATGAAAGTGAAGGTTTGCTTGATTTTTTTGCATTAAAGTTTCTATAAACCCTTCCAGTATTTATAAACGTTTCCCACACCGTTTTACGACATAAACTTTTATATTATATTAGTCATCAGCTAAGAGTAATCGAAATTGTGTGTGTAAACATGATGTTTTTAGACCACGCACAAACAGCACAAAGATATGAGCAAACTCTTCACTTTACACAGTGAAACACACAAATGCCACATGGGCTAGATGAGACAGTAGCTAAAGCAGAGCTAAATCCAATGATGATATCCTTCGTTGAGTCAACCAGCACTAAAGGTACTTAACCACGTGGGATGGCTGAGTTGCTTCTCACACATCCATCTGTAACGTCCCATGCATGAAATCAACTGGACAAACCAAATGAGAAAGCATGCACCAGAAATAAATAGGCCATTGTCCGCAGAAATCCACAAATAAACGAAAAATCTGCGAAATGTATTTAAATAGTTTGCATATAAAATACACGCAGAGTGAAGCCGAAAGTCGGAGACAATATACCAGAAGTTCTGGATAGCCAGGTAGATAGGTAGGATCTCTCGAAAAACATTCTGTGGCAGGATCTATTGAATAAGCTCATTTGAGGAAAAGATTGCCACTGATTACAAGTTTGAAGATAAGTGGTTTTTCTAAGAGGCCTAGACGTTAGCCTTTGTTTGACTAAATTTCTTTAGATAGAGCCTATTCTTTTAGAAATATTGGTTGCCATTTCCTTTTTGACTTTTGCTAGTCTGTGCCTGCTGGCCACCAGTCGCATCCTGCACTTTGCATTTTGTGCATTCGATTTCTATCTAACTGTGTAAATTTTCTTACAGCGTTAACCCCTCTCTGAAATTCGCCACCTGATCAGTCAGAAAATTACTTAATTGCGACTGGCCTCGAGACAGGATGAGAGCAAGAGTCGCAGGTCGGCGAAAGCACTCGGTCTCCGTACCTAAGCATGTATTAACTAAATCAAAGTCAGAAGGAATTACTAGTCATTGTTTACCCGTTGTTACTGATAGGCACAGCGATTTATGTGTCAAATGAAATTCCGTGCTGTTAGCGAGAAATATCCGATGGGGCATCGCGAAATTTTTAAATAATTTCATGCAAGATATGTATCAAACACTTACCGACACTGAACCTGTGTGTTGTCTGTCGGCGTCCTAGCTTAAATGAAATCGCCGATATGGAATTACTTAGTGCACTGGAGTTGCTATGTAAGCGGGAGAACTTCCTACTTCTGGGTGACTTTAACGCTCCAGGAATAGACTGCAACATTCCCATAACAAACGCCCCGTCCACGTCATTTGAACACAAGCTACTACAACTCTCCCTGAATGAATATCTCATTCAACACATAAAATTCGGAACAAGAATGAGAGAAGGACAACGATCTAACTGTTTAGATCTCGTTTTCAGTAAATAAGAAGGACTCATAAGGGAAGTGAATCAACAAGCTCCACTAGGTTTAAGTGATTATATTGCTTTTACCTGCGTGTGCTCTCTCCTATCGAACCAACAACCAAAAATCAAGAGACGCAGAAATATTTGAAAGGGTGACTTTAACGCAATGAGACGCACTCTTTTGGAGAAAACCTGGTTGGTCAACACGGAAGATGCAAACGAATTCTGGCTGTACTTTCGCGGGATTATAGAGCGTCTAATTGATTCTCATTGTCCAATAAAAATGACAAGACCATGTGCGCGACCGCCGTGGGTCAATCCGACGACAAAAAAGACCATGAAGAAGAAACAGAGATTCTGGAAAAAGTATTTGCAACTTCAAGATCCAAGGTCATTCGCCGAATATAAGGATCAGCGCAATAAATGCCGCAAACAAATACGGGTTGCTAAAACTTTTGTCGAGCGCCGACTGATAGCAGAATCCATTTCATGTCCCAAGAAGTTTTACGGGTACATCCGCAATGGGAGGAAACATAGGGACGAAATTGCGTGTCTAAAGGATAACCTCGGAAACTTATTAGTTGAAGGGCCACAGAAAGTGCGATTACTGTCTTAGTTTTTTCAATCAGTTTTTACGGAGGAGTCCCTAGAAGACAATCAGCAGTTTGAAATGGACCGGGACAACGGGAGCATCAAATGCGCCAAGATATTGCCGTCATTGAAACCGTCGTCTTTTCCGTCGAAGAAGTCAGACGCGTCCCCAATCAAAGAAAACCTGATAAGTCTTCCGGACCCGATGGAATTTCCGGACTAATACTTAAAGAGCTATCAACGGCGCTGTCAAAGCCTCTTTCGACTCTCTTTGAGCTGTCAATGAGAACAGGAAGGCTGCCCTTACAGTGGAAGACAGCTAACCTCGTTGCATTGCATAAGGGAGGTAGCAGGATTATAGCAAGCAGCTTTAGGCCTATTAGCTTAACTTGCCTCCCTTGCAAAACGATGGAAGCTCTAGTAAAGAGCGCTATACAGCAATTTTGTGAAGAAAATAACATCTTGTTGGATTTTCAACATGGCTTCCGGAGAGGGCGTTCCTGTCTCTCAAATCTGCTAGCTTGTCTGGAGATCTGGACCAGGGCTCTAGAAGGGGGTTTTGATGTCAATGTCGTGTACATCGATTTCCGCAGAGCTTTCGAAACTGATCCGCACCAACGTCTTCTTCTCAAATTAAGCGCCATCGGCATCCGGGGAGATCTTCTGAACTGGATTAGGGCGTTTCTGGTTGGTCGGAAACAACGTGTCTGTATCGGAGATGGTATGTCAGAATGGGTGAACGTGACCAGTGGTGTGCCTCAAGGCTCAGTTCTGGGACCATTGCTCTTCATCCTTCATGTTAACGACAGCCTTCGGGAACTCGACTGCGGCAAAATAATGTTTGCAGACGATGTTAAGCTCTGCAAGTCAGTAAGGGACCGAATGATCAGAGATCCCTTCAAGATAATCTGCGCCGACTGCAAAAAACGCCATGGGAGTGCTCCATGCAATCAAAAGGGCTTTCGTAAACTTTTACCAAGACCATTTTGGGAGAGTTTACGGCACTTTTGTTCGGCCCCACTTAGAGTATGGCATTAAAGCATGGCGGCCATGGCTAGTAAAGGACCAAGCATGTCTCGAACGAGTACAACGGCGTGCAAAAAAGCTGGCAAACGGTCTAAAAGGCCAATCCTACACAGACAGACTGAATTGCCTTAATTTATTCCCTCTGTGTTACAGACAGCAAAGAGGTGATCTTATCCTCGTCTACAAGATAATTCATGGCCTTGAGCATGGACTTAAATTTGAGGACATGTTTCAGCGGAACCTTTCACCCAATCTTCGTGGTCACTCGATGAAGTTACGGACAACAATGTCCAGGCTGAATCTTCGTTCTGAATCTCCCACGCAGAGGGTATTGGAGAGATGGAACGATCTTCCTCAGTCAGTCGTGGAGGCTACGTCTCTGCAACTCTTCAAGAAACGCTTGGATGATTATTTGTGTCCCCTGTTTTCCCTCGACAGTCTAAATAAATAAATAAATAAATTATAATTTAATGCCAGTTTACAGGCATTGTCAAGGGAAGCGATTAAACACAAATCCGACCAGCAGTGAATCTGAACTATTACCCCACAACCCAACAAACATTTTCTCTGATACAATGTTACTCAAATGAATCAAGTACTGTTTTAATGGCGAATATTTTTCTTGTTCGTGTACAGTTATTTCTAACGAGCTGACATGTAATCAATAGGGTTTTCAAAGGCCTTGCCTATTATCCTTACCAAATAAACTGAATAAACTGAACAGTTCCCAAGCATTTTAGTCTGCCTGCACCTTACGACTACAAGGATTTTCTACGACAGTTTGCCACTATGCTCTCAATTCTGGGAAAATTGTTCCACGGGAATATCTTTGATTTTCCCTCTCAAGAATGCAAACGTCTTGACTCACTCGTTCACTTGATCGTCAATGAATCTAGTGATAGAAAAAAAGAGCTTGTAACTTATGGAAGCGTGTTCATCGATCCTCACGGCTACGGTTGACCTCCTGCACTCATGTGGATTTAACCACAAAATTTCTGAGGCAAAACGCCTGTCTGCCTGTAGCAGAAATCCGCCCGTTTCGGCTAAGTTGTTTTCACCAGTCGGGGTTGACTCGGTCTTTGCCCACCGAGATCGTGTTTCTGTGTGTATGGAAAACGCGAAATTTTTCCTTTATCATGATCTTACTCCCATAGGGCGTATAAGTGATTCCCCTTTCTCACGTGAACTCTCATCTTCTCAGTCAAGAGCTCACCAACTCGGTCATAATACCAGTAGCCGCGAGGATTCAGCTACCCCTACTCCTGCGAAATCCGACTCCCTCCTCCCCCTTTCTCCTGCATCTCCCCTCCAATCAGGCCACTTAACACCATCGTCTGCGTACAAATTAGCAGTAGCCCCAGTTGTCACGCATAATCCTCCTGATAACCTCCTCCCCCCAGGACGCACCATAACCGGTCTTCATCAGCTAGACCACTATCTTCCCCATTTTAACAGGGTCCTGCGGGTTCTAAGTTTAAGTCGCCTGTGGCATGGCGTCAGAAGGGTGTGACCCCATAACTGAATCGGACTCCGACGCAAAAGAAAGGCAGCACAATTCCATCTAGGGGTATACCGCCTTCACTTAGATTTACTAAACCTTTACACCCGGGCTCGTATATAAACTCTGTAGCTCCATTTATACCCCCAAATAAGTACATGTCCCGCATACGCGCTCTTTACCAAAGCCCTACCGTATATCGTGCAAATAGTTCGTACGTGAATCGCCCCTAGTCATTTGTCCACGAACCTGGTCCAGCCTTCGCAGCACTCAAGGCCAACTGTTCTCACGTAAGTCAACCTAACTCCTTTGGCTTCCATTCTTAACCTGGCTTCCCACCCTTTTTTTCTTATAACTGCCTACCCTCCCACACCAGCCTCCACCTCCCCTCTAGGCGCCCTCCACCCCAAGCTTACTACCAACAAGCCTATCCCTGTTCTAACTCGCTTATTATTCCAGCGTCTGCAAACTATATCCCTATACCCTATAGGTCTCCCGCTCAGCCTTTTCTTGATGACTCCCCATATGTCGATAATTCAGAGCTCACTGGTACTTATTCCCCAAATAACAACAATTGACAGTTTACCTATCCATTTCCTTTTTTCTCAATGCCGTCGACAATAGTCTTGCTGCTCGAAACACGTTAGATATTACATTATTAAATGCCAGGTCTGTTATAAACAAGATTGCCCAAGTCATAGCCGTTACTCTCGAAATGACGCCTGATATTATATGTATACCAGAAACTTGGACCCATTTTCTAATTTCCGATTCCTTCCTTTTTATAGATGACTTCGATTTCTACCTTCAAGACCGCACAACTAGACGTGGGGGCGGTTGACTTCTTCATCTTGGATCCTACCTAAAACGCTTTCGCAATTACCCGGATACCTCCTCATTCATGGGGAACTTCTGCTTTGCGTCTATTATTCCCTCGCCGCAAGGAAAGGTGATTATTGGCTGTATCTACGATCCCCAAACTCTTCAGCCAGTGATAATGCACAACTCTGTGGAATCTTTAAATCAATTTCAGAAGCTGCTTTCGTTATTAAAACAATCACTGGAGATTTTAACCTTCCTGAAATAGACTGGGTTTCCAATATCTACCTACCTGAATTCCAGTCCTTCCGATATATTGTCAATTTTTCTAGCTGGTGGTAGCTTGTGCGCTCTCCCACAAGGGATGATCACATTTTAGATCTAATCTTTACTAATGAAGTTGTTCCTTTTTATTGCTTTAAAAGGCCCTTTTGATAATGACCATGTATAAATTCATCGTTGCTTACCGCTTGCCTTTTCAAGGAAGACCGGCACAGTCCTGAACTACCTAAATTCCGAAAGCGTAGATAACGACTTAATAAACAATTATATCGGATTATTGGGTCGGAGTGGTTTTCTCTCCTGTATTAATGTAACCGTCCTTTGTGATGCCGTGCCCGTTGTTTCCAAGGACATTTCAGAGGCTGTGCCTCGTATATATCTCAAGTGTAATTCTTTGGACTCCCTTGTTCCTAATTATCTGTGTGACCGACTTAAAAGTTGATACGTCAGCTTCGTGACTCACCCACTATTTCTTTATTCATTTATCTTGGAATCTCGGAGATTTTCGAAACTGCCTCAAGGATGCTCCAAGCGCGCGACAAGCAAAAAGAATCGCTTGCCTTCAGTGAACCAAAACATACCAAATCCATCGCTAAAATATTCCGTCATCGGTCCTCCGCCAAGCATGATCACGAAATTCCATCTCTGCTAAACGATAACAAAATTTTCCTCATCTATGACAGCGACAAGGCGGAGTTGTTAAGTCTTTCTTTGCAAAGCACCTTACTACTGAGTCCGAACCGGTCCCTTTCTTTCATTCACTTTCAGATAGGGCGCTGAGTACAATCGATGTCTCATCAGATCCAATAAATAAACATTGTGTGTTGGAGCTCAGTCTCGAGCCCCGCCAGTTAGGGTGCAGGGGCTAGTAACATGGTCAAAATAACATCACAAAGGGACACAAGGGGAACTGAAGGGGCCATTTCTGGCTTGTTAATCAACGCCCGTCAGCAATACTCAAGCTCTGATTTTGCAACTTCTGAGGCTATTGAAGTCCACCGCTCTAACCACCGACCCACGGACTCAATTTCCTGTCGGTCGTTTAACAGTTTCATATACCCGATAGTAACCGACGGGACAATGAGCCCTTGCCTAAGTGGCTGCGGTGTTGGACTTCTAACAACGGGTCGCGAGATCGGGCCTAGGGGGTTTCAAACTCAGATGTTGGGCATAGCTGGCTAACTGCGGCTGATTGGCCAGAAATTGCCATCTTAGTCTCCTTTGTCTCTTTCGATTATGCATTCCGCACATATGTATAAATGAGATCAAGAGTGTATGTGGGAGTAACAATATATCATATAACAGGCGAGAGCAGGAAAAGAGTTCAGTCGTATTAAAACGAGTTGCCATTTTGTCAGTCAAGGAAGGTGGTATCAGAATCACGACTGGGGTTTCGGGAGCAAATATCCAGACGCCAATATCCGATTATGGAGGAAATTTTTGCCCTCCGTCATATGAACAAGAAAAGGACACTCGAATCGCAACCTCGTTTCTTGTCCCTGTTCCCCTCTAGGCCCATTTTCTTCGATTAAGACGATAATCGTGTCGTCTGCTGTAAGATAACCATCAGCGGACGTAACGACGAAGACTCTGAAGCGCGGACTGACTTTCGGTTAACAGAGAACCCGAGGGCCCTTGGAACTCTCCATGACTTGATAAATCTCGAATTAACGTAGGGAGTCGAAACATTTCGGGAAATTGGACCGTATGACGGCGACGGTAAGATAGGTGATTATAAAAGCTCATACAAATGTCTGCTACAGGCGTAAAGCCAGCGAGACCGAACAATGGCCAAAAGTACGTGTTAGTATTGGTAACGTTCGCTGGACACAAAACGCTTTGCTGTTTGTGGTCAACAATCATTAGTGGGACCACGTTTATCTTGGTAATAGAGTTAGTGAGCAAGTTAGAGCCATTTATACGTCTCCAAAAACCAACTGGACAGTTTGAACACCAACAACGCGTGGATCAGTAATCGAATCTCCTACAGAACTGGGCCACTTTCCAATACGCTGAAGAGTTATTTGAATGGATTGACCGTAGGCATCGCCGTGGTGTTGCTATGAATTTTAGGCGGCACTAGCAAGTGCCACCTGGCCTGCAAGGGAACCTACAGAATTTTCCTGATGGTCTAGTTTTCTCCATTGGCCTTCAGTGGTGCCTACACTTGTCTTAACCCATAACTGTAGATTGCTTCAATATGTTCACGAGGCATTTAGCTAACTGAGGAGTCGGATTTACAGCATGACCAGTGGTGTGAATCTCAAAGATACTCAGTGCCATAATCTTGTCGGCAAGCTGGGCCAGTTCTACAAGACTTTGACGTAAAATTTTTAGGATCATCTGTAATTCCAAAGGTAAGTACTATAAGAAAGCTCGTAAGGGTCTGAGGTCTCGGGTCTACATTTGTTGACGAACACCTGCAGCCAGCACAGCTGTTGTGACAGTCAACTGTCACCGAGTCCCTCGCTAGTGAGGATGATGGGTAGTCAGCGTTTCTTTATCATGCTAACAAGATTTATAATTGTCTCTATCTACTTGTCATAGAGCATTTCAGGTGGACATTAGACTGGAAGGTCGCACGGATTCACGGCATACTTCTCTGGTAAACTGTATTGAAGATGGAGGACCAAAGTTGCTTGTAAAGTGATATCACATGCCTCGAATTCTGCCCGTAGCAAACAATTCAACACCTCACATTAAATGTTCAGGTATCCGGTGGGGGTTGACAAGGACATGAGATCTGGAAGGAACTGTAGTTTCTTCCTCACCACGTGACCTTACACAGAGAGCTGACGAAGTTTCCTACGACATAGGAATAAAATAGTGTGCTAATGTTGTGCACAAGTGTGCAGGGTCTGATCAAATGACCTGGCGAATTCAAAATGACCGTAATTCATCCTTCTAACTTTAGATCTGCCGCAACCCAGCACCATTAGGCGCATTACAATGACGCCCCTCTCGAAATTGCTGATTTGTCTTTTTAGTGTTTTCCTACCCTCAGGAACAAACCTACCCTGCCCCTTCTTGTCTCTCCGCGAAGTAGTTTTTCCTTCTGGATATTTTTTTGAAAGTGAGGACCCCCTGAACTCCCCCTTCACTTTTAACCTCAGGAGTTCTTTCACTTTTTCGTTAGTAGCTCACCGTTTTTTCTTAGAACTTCCAATTTGGAACCTGTAGATATTATTATCAGGAGTATCGTATGCGAAATTCTCACGCTGCCTTTTTGTCCGCCTCACACTCCTTGTCGATACGCTGCTGGGACACGCGAGGCTTTGTAAGACCCGAAAAAGCGGGTCTGTTAAAAAGGGGGAAAAACGGGCCAGCGGGAAAAAGGAGACGGGAGGCTTTGTGTTGTAGTTTGAGTGTGCGTCTTCTCTTTAGAGTTCCCAGGTGAGGACAGAGAACTAAGTCCGGATACCGTCCAGGATCCTGTGGAGATCATGTCACCAAAGCCACCTTCTTGATCCCCAAGCACCTTCTCCCATGGTCCGCGCCTCAGCCGCTTCTTGTTCCCCAATTTCTATCCCTTCATCCTCTCACATTATATCGTTTACGTGTTGGGCTTTCTTTGACTACTCGGATCATATCTGTGTGCTGAGATATTGTCTGTTCGGCTGATGCCAAAATCCAAGACTATCCGTTCAGGAAAGGGGAAAGCGACCCCGTCTCCATCCTGCTCCATCAAACAGGCCGACATTGGTCTGGAACTAGTCCCTCAGCTGGAGCCTCAGAACGGTCTGCTTACTACAACTGGTCACTAGCCTCGCGAGTGCACCCGGCCAATCAACGCTCTCCCCCCTCTGATTGGCTGGCGGATGCGGAGACAACGAAAGACGCACACACGCGCTGGCTCTCAGCACATCGAAGGCGGATACAGACAACAACTTGCCTGGAGTGTGCGCTCGCGGCGACTGCCTACAGAGCCTTTGTGTACGCACTTCCAAAACAGTAAAGGTTGTCTAACTCACTCCTTTGATTGGGAATCTTAGTCTTGCCGACCATCCCACTTTCGACAAAAGGACAAGTCGCTCTACATAGCACAATTTCTGCATCCTATTGTACATCTGCCAGCTCACGCAAACCACTACTGTCTACATCACCTATAGTTTACCAGTTGACTCAGCGTCAAATTTGCCCCGGCTGTCCTCTGGGGCTTAAAATAAAACTTATATCGTTATCTCAGACCCGACCTCGTAGCTCTAGCTTAAACACAATCCAGTGAAAAGAAGGGAGGTGCGGAAGTCATGCCAGACGAAGCTCAGCCTATTTGGATGAATAAAAACAAACGAAATGGAAGGAATTTTCGTGTTCTTAAGTGATGGTAGCACCTGTGACACAGAAGAGCCTTCCTTCGATATGAATATTGTTTACGAAATTCTTAGCTATCACTTGAGAGGGCAAACCAACCGGATTTGCATATTGTGCTGGTTTACAGATCCCTAGGGCAGGCGATATGTGCGAATGAAGAACCCGTCTGTGAGTTAAAGAATATGTCCTAGCAAATATTTAGTTGATTTTGAAGATTTTAACATCCCAGACATGGAGTCAGAACCGATTCACTGCTGGTAATCAGAAAATTCTTTAGAACGGAAAGTTATCCAGCTGGCCACTGACGTGTTTCTTAGTCAAGACGGTAAAATCAACACGCGATTCCTGATTCAAAAGGTCAAGGTTTTGAGTCCTACTTACTAGAGAAGAAAGCTACATTTCAAACTTGACTTTTAACATGCTTCTTGGCCAAAGTGAGCGCTGCATACTTCTTTGGATGCATGATCGTTTTTCCGTGTCCTACAGTAAAAAAATGGGATCATTTCATGATAAAAAGGATAAAAAAGATATTGCACTTATTTGTGACCCAAATGCCAAACGGTTTGCCTTTAAAAACTGAAGTCGGATCGCATGTTTTCCAAGCTGAGTAAATGGCGGCAGAAATAAGGGATAATCTCGAAAAAATGAGGCCTTCGGAAAAAATAAGCCAAATATCTGCAAGTCACGTGTTTGATGAGGATAATAGTTTTTTGTTAAAGGGTGCTGATTGCACTATAAATGCAAAGAAAACGCTTATTTAGATGGCAAATATAAACAATAGTGGTGGTCCAAATCGCAGCACCCACGACCAAGTGTACAATGAAACTTGAAAAGGACGCTATATAAAATTAGAAGGGTTTTTAACTTCCTTTGGCGATTTGTCTACTCGTGCGACAATACTACTCACGCATTCCAAATAAGATGCCTTTAGATAACAAAAGAGCGAGCTTTGGGCGACGCAATGAAAAAACTCCTGAATCGAAGGTCAGGAGAATGTTCAGGGAACCAACGCTTTCAAGTGGGATATTCCAGGAGAAGAACTGCTTCGCGGAAGGATAGGAAGGAGCTGGGTAGATTCATCCTGAGAGCAAAATGTAATTACAAGAGTAGAGCAGCAAACGAATCCGAAGCGTGATTAGAAGTTTGCACAGCAGTGTTAAGTTGCCGTGGATTTGGGGTGAGACGGACAACCAGGTGTGGAGACAGCACATGCCAGCTGCCAGAACACTATTATGATTAGGGCGGCCGGTTGGGTCAAACCGAGGCAGTGATGCATGTGGTCGCTAGGAAATTCGGACATATTGTCCGAGAAATGGGTTGGGAAGGGCGTCGGGTTCCCTAAGCACTATGTTTCCTGGACTAAAAAACCCGATTTATGGCGAGAGACCTGACGGCTTAGACCAAACGCGGGGTGCAGGATGAAACTGGACAAGGGAGAACTGGAGTTGGATTCTTCCTTTTTGGTTAAAAATCAGCCACAAAATGCCCGAAAATTCACAAAAAGAGATTTATGACTATTGGGCAAAAATAGTTTAAGTTCTGCAGTGATATCCATGTCAAAATTGAAGAGGTCAGGTACGGCGAACGTACGTTTTCGATTGTTCATTCTTAGGCCTGTGCAGCCATAAATGTTAGAGAAAGCAGTAAAAGTCGGAACGGTCAATGGGAAGTAGTTATGGGGAGAGGGTTGAGAGCGCTCAGGCATGTCGGTTTTGTCAGAGACTTGGGGAGAGGGGGGGGAACAAGTGGGGAGTCTGACGTGGAACTATGCTTAAGTTTGTTGCTGTAATGTGACGCGGCAGAATGAGTGAACGAGCATGCTGGACTTATCTTGGCCTACGGTAGCCTGATGGCTTGTTCGAACGCCTTCTGCGAGCACAAGACTAGGGTGACTAATCGTATGACAACTGCCTCTGCCGCTGCAAGCATCCACTTGGAGTGTCTCACCGGCCCTTTTAGAAGACTCGCATTGCCTCTTTAACGTCTGGCTGGTGACCGCTGTCAAACAAGCGAGGTACATTTGTATTAAAGATGGTCAGGCAGTATAGTGCTCTCGTATCCGCTTGGATAGGCGCTCAGCCGTTCGACCAATATAACCTGCACCAAAAGTGTAGGTGAAGACGTAAATACAAATTAAGGAAATCCGAAAGGGCAACTTACACCTACCCCCAGGGTGAGGAAGCGCTGTTTTAAAAATGCATCTTAATTTGGTGGTTGGGTGCATGTCCACAATAGCAGAATTTAAGCGACGTTTAAGAAGTTCGCTTATTGTATCCCTTCGCAGTGGCAGTGTGAGAAATAGTCCCTTGTTCTCCGTCGTTGTCATGTTCGTTTTTGAGAGACGTTCTTCCATATATGTCAGGATAAACTTATCATGAAATCCATTTTCTCATATAGTGGCAAGTTTGGCCTCCAGAATATCCGGGGTGTATGCTCTCCTAGGTCGCTAGGCTAGGCAGCAGACGAAGCTTCGTTTTTGTCTTAGCGTAACAAAACTGTAGAAAATTGTGTATTTCCTTATCCACGCTTCCTTACGAAATACACTCCTACGAATTGTTCTATCAAGCATTCTACTCAGTAGGACGCCCAGAAAGGGGAGGCACTCTCCTTTCTTTTTTCCAAAGCGAATGCTATTGCTATGTAGGCCTGATTTATTTAATCCAGGGGATCTCCGAATACAGTTTCTCGTCTAAAATAAAGGATAACACCCTCACGCGTGCTAAAAACAGTCTATTTACCATCATTTATTATTAGTATTATCATAAAAATGCTATCAGCATGTCGAACACAGGACTCAAGACCCTTTACAGTTGGTCAGTGCCGGCTCTTTGCTAATAAAAGCGAAGCGGCGGGTTCCAGGAAGTAGTCGCGAAGAAGGAGATACGATTGCCGGCACAGGAGCCTTATTAGCCTGGCTCTGGAGAAGTTTGCCAAATCTGGTGGAGTTGTGGTCAGGACAACTACGTCACGGAAACTGGGAGATTACTCTGAACGCGGATAGTCGAACAAGCGGCGGTGAAGAGAAATGGCACCGCTCCCTAATTGCCGCTCATTTGACGGGATCCGGTCAAATTTTAAAGTTAGGGGGACTCAGATTTTTGCGAGAGTTGACAACCGCTGCCTGAATCATGGTTCACCAGCCGCAGCCCCCACCCGCACTCAGGGCCGAAGCTTTCGCTGAGCAAAATAATTGGCCTTGCGAGAGGGGCGCGGGCGAACACCGCTCCCAGTGATGACGTCAGCGAGCTAAAAGGTTAAGCAGTTATCACGCAACCTGTTGACACCAGTGACGGAATTACGGCAAGTAACGACTCGGACGCGGACTATCAGGCAATCATAACGTTAAATACGAGCGCTGACTGCAAATGCGGCTGTTACCGACTATTATAGGCATGTGGTGGCATGGCAACTGCGCCCCATGCATTGTGCCTCCACCACCCCTTATCTTCAGCTGTCTGTGACGCTGGGTTTGAGTATGAATCTGAAACATCGGACCAATAAACTCCTTTTCCCGACGATCGCATCTTCATCTTCATCGATGTCAAATGAATATAATCCGTCCCCAAGGATGCGGTGAAGATGCGTTCAGATTAGTCTGGGATTCAATTCTCCTGTCCCACATGTCATTTTGTGTGTTTTAGTTCTGAGTAATCAGCATACCACGTGTCATATCGAGTTACACATCAGGGTCTTTTTATGTAAACTATGCCGGTAATCGACCACTCTCTCCTCGTGCCGGCAGAACAACGGCCAGAGTTGCTCATATGTGCTGCTATATTTCTTTCAGTCTTACATTCCGGAAACTAAACCCAGGACGATGCCGTGTGTTGTCTTCCGTTCTCTTTCATGGTCTTATAAACGAGTCTGGCCTTCCTGTGCATGAAAATGCCCAGAGGATCCCACTGGAAAACTTTTGTACATCACTCTTCACATTCATATTTCTCAATCAAACGGATGTTAGCTAATTAACCTTAGGTTGCTATGCGCTGGAGGACTGAACACTGGCCATTGTCTCTTTTCCCGTTAGCAGTAGCCCATATCTTTCTCGAACTGCAGCCCTTACCCGTGTAGACCACACTCAAAACAGACGTAGCTCTGTGTCTTTTGTTCTGCCTCCCCCTTCTTCCATCTCTTAACGCGCTCTCTTCTTTGCTTCTAAGTACACCTTCTTATGGAGTTACTTGCTGTTCGATATTATATCGTTGTCTAACCTCTTCGTATTTAAAAGAGAACTGTGCCTTTATCCTAACACGGATTTAATTTACTCGCCACTTTCGTCATTAGTTCCTAGCAAATGTCAGTGTGACCTCGGGATGTGACTAGCGGGAAGTCGGGTATATGCGATGTGCCGTTAATACGGCCACTACTTATTCACAGCGGGCTGAGCTGTAGGTCAGCCGGGCCAAAGCCTGACACGATTGCCTCACAGCACGAGTTAATCTGGCAGTGCGGCCTGTGCGGATTCATAACTACCGTCATATGCTGTGGGAGTGCGGTGGCACGCCAGGGCTCCGCACCGGCCACCGTGCTCAGTCACAATACCAGATGACTGACAGGTTCAAAATGTGGACTGGTGCTTGAGAGAGGGAAGCGAGCACGAGGTCGACTCTGGGGAATCCATTCTCATGACACTTAAACACATTCCTCGTCATGACAAACCGGACGCCCCTTGAGACTATCACGACGCTCTAAAGGCCGTGGCCTGGAAGACTGTCAGGACTGGCACTCACATTCGACAACCCCTCCGGAGATTGGCCTTTGTGGCACTCTTACACATGTGAGATGCCATCCGTCAGCCTGTGAAAACCTGGCGCATTCTGCGCGGACCAGGTCAGGCATGACACGCGTAGACGGGCTATTTAACTTTACCTGCTCAAATCTGCTGCCGGTCGTCTTGAGATTATCTGACTTCCGGAGCCACGCGGCTAATAGAGAAGAGCGTGCGGCAGATGCTTCGAAAATACACATCGTGTATTATACACTATACTTCATTATAAACTAATTCACGCTCAAACCACGGTCCTGCGTCCTCCATGCTGTGAACTACACGGTGAACATCATCGTTCGCGGTAGTATAACTGTCATGTCATTATGTCATTTCACATCACCACACCCTCAGGTCTAGAAGTTCCCCTCTAACTCAACTTCGTCCGCTCACAACACTTCAGAGGTCATAAAATGCATGGTTGCAGTCGTATTCCATAGGTAACTCCATACGACACGTAGAATTCCCCATTTGTCGCAAATCGAGTTTCTAATGAACCATTATTCTGGTAATTTGAACTTATTTTCTAAATGCGGCCTATAGAGCCAAAGAAAGAAAATCGCATGGAAAAAAATGATTCGGGAAATGGACACGCTGCTCACCCCCGAACCACGGCCGACAAGGCCCGAAGTTGGTATTTCGACAACAAAATCTTCTGGCCGTGTTAGTTTCCTCACTTGCACTGAGAAAATATGTCTAACCCAATTGCCAGCGTATCCGGCAGAGAGATTGTAAAGAGATACAGCGCAGCTCTGATTGGCACTGGTGTGCGATTCGACACTTTAAAACGCCACATCGTGACACCTAAGTTGTAACTATACCTGTTCCTCTGGGAGGGGCCGTACGGTAGATGCAGTTGACCAACACGGGGGTCCGGCAGGCGTTATTGGAAACGCACACCCATAACAAGCACCCACTTTGTAGGTTTGATGACAAGCCCGTGTGCAGGGTCACGCTACGCCCATTTGGGTCTGTGCCGTCCCCTATTTTTTATTGTGGTACAATATCCTGGTCAGTGTACGCTGTGAGCCAGGGATCTGGTGGTATGCCTAAGTGCGGGTTTTTGCCGCACCATCTGCAGTGTAAGCGGCCCGGACTGTCTACACATCACTTCACATGCGCGCAACTAGGGTTATGTATCCCGCTCAGACAACCTTCGTGCTGATTGGTCACCCTTCAGCCTATGACAATCCCCCCCCCCCTGCCATATACCCAGCCTTGACTGCGAGGCTCCCAACTTGTGCTTTTCCTCTCGTTCTCAGTACACTTCCTGTCTATAACTAGCCTTCTGTTTTGCATATATAACACCATCCTTCTACGCTCTCTCTCGCCTCCAGTCTTCTTAAACATGTCTTGACACCGGACCCAGGTAGGGGAAGAGGATAGAGTGAGGCAGATGCGGTAAATGCCTGCTACTATTACAAACTACTTCACGCGCCAGTCACCGTCCCTGCTCTCACCCTGAAGTGGAGCACACGGTAAGCCTCGTCGAAGTCGACGATCAAACTGTCGAGTCATGACCGTCGACCATTGTCAGTAAATTAGGAATAGTCCTCACTGGTCTAGGTTAGTTGCAAGACAAGAAGCAGGTGTTCCCTTGAGCTCAAGTCTTGAGCCATCCCATGCTACTGCCTCAATTTAACCGTCACAGTAGACGACGTCCACCGCTTTCCATACGGAGTGGGCGTAACGCCATTGACTTGCGTGTGGATTAGTTTACAGTGAGACAGACTTCTACGGCATCCACGGCAATTTTCCATCCATCTCACTTTGCTCCAATGACAAGACAATGTCAATACGGTTGGTGGTGGGCGCGGTGGCTGACAAAGTTTAACAGCCCGTTCAAAGAAGCGACACGCGACCTGGTCCCGCTACATATACGAAACTAAAATAAGGGTAAGTCGGACCGCACATCAATGAGAATATCACAAAAGCCGCTGTTTGAAGGAGCCATCGCAATCTGACTCTCGGTGCTCCTCTAAAATACTCCCATGAGAACCGAGTTATCTCGTCAGTTGGCAATTTTTCAAGTCACCACTCTTAGCATGTCGTGATAGATTTAAGTACGTCAAATTTATTACAGTGAGGAATTCGCTAAGGTGTCGTAAATGTTTATTCTCCAGTGGCGGTCTCATCCTTTCTTTCCTCTTACATGCCTTAGTCGGCTGTCTGAGCCTGACAGCCAGCTGACGCTGGAATCGAGCGCAGTAAATGACAGAGTTTGATAGTTGTCTACGAGTGGCTACGCTAATGCTAATAGAAGATTTTCTAAAGGTAGGCACGGGTTTGCCACGATGAAGTCACGGTGAACTACGCTGTCGCGAATACAGATATGGCCGAATAGGCTCATGCAGCGTCTGAATGGCCTGGGACACTATGAGCCTATGAGGCGTGCGTAACGGGTTATGTCGGGACACCAGGCACTGGTTCGCTGGTCGCAGTGCTATGGATTCACAATTGGTTGACCAGCAGATATAGGATTCGAGGGCGAGGTCGCAATGGGAACAGGGTGAAATTTAGTTCACATGATGATGGTAGCATTTTAGAGGACGACAGAAATGTCCTCGTTGGCGTTTCTAGGGGGTGGCGATAAATGTGGTTTGTTTTGAGATGGGAGGAGCGTCGGTCATGCTAACATTGCACTGGGACCGCAGTTGCGCTAATGAGGCCGGTCCGCTTCCGAAGTGTCCTTTGACTGTTTGGACACGATGGCAGGGTTCAAGTTCGGGCTTCATTGGTCGGTTGCATTTGGATCTTTCTGGCCTTTCTCTCTTTGACTCGGCAGCGTCTATCTGGTTGATTTTGAAGATGGCTGCTCCGATCTTAAAGACAGTGAGCCATACCTGTCCATCTTGAGTGAGGTCCTCCTAGGTCTTCGGGTTGATTTGCAGACGTTTGCACGACATCGTCAAACCGTCTTCTTAACCACGCATTTGTCCGCCTTGTCTGCGACCACCCATGAAATAGCGACTAGGCCGTCTACAAATAGCAGCTTCGGCGGCCACTCAATTAACTCCCATGATGTGGCTGTTCCGTCACAGTTGTATTTGCGCCAGCATGACGTGGATACCAAGGACGCCGGTCCTTTCCGCGATTTCAGTGTCTGGAATCCCTTCCTGCCATTTCGCCTTCAACATTCTTCGAAGGCAGCTGCTTGGCTCCATAAATGGTCCATGTCTCCGCCTCGAACAGGTGCATTGTTAGGACAACAGTCCTGCACATCATCAGTTTTGTGTTCAGTAGGATGTCGTGACGCTGGCGGACAAGGTGCTTTAGCCGCCAATTGTCTGTGTCGCCTTCGGTCCACCTGACACTGATGACTCGACTCCCGGCTTGCTGCGCCGATCGATACTGCACTCTCCGCCGATTGGCCACAGCCGGACGAAGTTCGAGTGCGTATGCTTCGTCTGACACTTGACCGGCGAGAACGCTGGCTGCGACACTTTGCGGCGCTGCCTGTGTGCTCTCTAGTTCAGTAAAGACTAGTCCATCTAACTGTATCTCTTACCTACCGATTTGGGAACCTTCAAGTTGTCGAAAATCCAACTTCGACAAGTCCGGCTGGCTTTGGGAATGCAACTTGCGATTTCTGTCTTTGATCATGCTGGGTTTTTTTTAGTTTTTCCACTGTTTTGAGGTGATTTTCATTAACATTAGTACGGGATAGGCTGTAACCAGTATTTGATACCTGCAAACGCGGGGCCACTGTTTTCTCCTTGTTGATTGTCAGACCGAAGGTGGAATAGCCGGAGGCGAACAGTCCTCCACTCCGCTGCATGTCCCTTCTCGTTGCGGTGTTCAGCGCGCAGCCATCGGCGAACAGTAGGTCGTGAACACTGTGCCTGGATATCCTCGAAGATGTTTTCGGGCCACGGACGTTGAGATGCTTTTCTTTGGTACAGTGCCAGGCGTCGATCCCCGGCCGCTCATCGCGGTAGGTGTTTATTAATGTGGAGTAGAACATGCAGCTGCATGTGGTAGGCGCTGGTAAGAAGTCCTGATTCAAAGCATTTGTCCGTGAGCTTGCTTCCGAGTTTGTCGCGTTTTCTGGGACATGGGCCTCGTGGATTTCTCTTGCCATTTGGCTAAATCGCCCAGGACATCAGTTTTGCAGTCTGGTTCCGCAGAATCCATCGATTTAATTGTGTCGAAGGTCTACATCGGCCCCACGACGGTGGTGCAGAGGTTGGTCACCATGTCCTCACACTCTAGGCATTTGGCGGGCCACGAAGACCACGTCCATAGTTCCGCGGTGTCTCCAGATTTCGCACTATGGGCAAGGACGCAGTATGCGAACCCACTCAGGGAACAAAGACCAGATCATCGTATATTACGGGTCTTATGGGTGGGACTAAACGGCGTAAAGGAGAGTGCGATAGTAGGTAAACATTCAGATAGATGTTGAGGGAGCATATCGCGTCCTCGCGCTAAATTCCTCCGTAGCTGCCTGCAAGAGCACACGTGCTAGAAATCCGATCTCTAAGGAATGATGAAGGTATCAAGATATCTGACAATACAAGGAAAAGTGGAGCATTCTTCACAGTCCTTCCAGCTTTTTTTCACAAAAGGAGTAGACTACATTCCATCTGCTTACGAGAGCGCGGAAGCGAGTACGCAGTATGCCCCGATGACCTGGTTTTTATTCCAAGTGGGGCCGCATACTGCGTCCTTGCCGAGTGTGAAATCCGGAGACGCCGTGAAATAGGTTGCTGCTCCAGATGCACGTTTAGGCGACTGAGTGGAACACTGGCAAATATTCCTCTAACAATGTCGAGAAAAGAGATGCTCATGTGGTGATCGGAGTTACCGGTTCCTCTTGCGCTTGATAGCATCCTCAAACCCAGAGCTCACCTTGGATCATCGGCCTACACAGCGCTCACCATTTGTACGGTCTTCGAAAAGAAGAGCCGACGTACGAAGCAAGTCTCGGCGTCTATTGTCTGGTTTGATCACCGTTTTTCATGTATGGCTTGTATAACAATCTTGCGGTCGCTGACCTTCTTATCGCGGGCCTGAAGTAATCTGAAAGTAGAAGCATCTGAAAGCTAGAAGCAAACGCGGTCAGTGGTTTGGAACGTTATTCGTCTGATTCGTGGTGGGACCCATCATCAGAGATGCTATCAGATATAGATACGTCACGCATAGAGAGTTGCAGTACTTGTTGGATGCAGTCACTATGCTACTGCAGGCCTGCAGTAGATGTGCTATCCCAAGAAATGTTGACCAAAATTCCGAAATGTGTCGCAAACGATTTCGGGTGCGACAGGATTCTGGCTTTTGGACAAGTTCCTTTCAGGCCTCTTGCAGAAACTAATCTCAGTCAAAAATTACCTATTAATCAGCATAGACTTTTTTTATTGATTTTCGATACCTGTATAAATTCAATCATACTCTGCAGAAAACATGCAAAATTTCCCTGCTGCGCTAGGCTGGTGGCAAATTAGTCTTCAAATTTTATACTTGAAGAAAGCGTACCTCTCAGTTTCAAAAAACCTCAATTTCTGAATAATTCTGAGTCTGACCTACTGTTGCACTTGCATTTGGGTTTTCCAAACTACAAGCTGCGTGTCTTCTCTGTAATAAGAATCACACCTGTATGCTATCAAGATGTTATAAAGGCTCGTCAAATTTTGCAATGGATGGGGACTATGTTGTACACTTTAAAAGCAGCATTAATAAATGGACGGATACGATGCTTTGTGGGCAGAAACTCCATGGTCTTAAACATTTTATTATGAGAAACATTTCCAGATGCGAAAAGTACCTTTTTCAAGTACGGAATTTACAGATGTAATTTGCTGCCAACTGGGTACGAGAAAAAAACATCTTTTCATTTGTCTATGAAACATATTTAGATGTTGACGTTTCAAAGAGCTGGGTCGGCTCTTCATTGTCAAAGCGTAAACTGCACCTAATCGATCAGAAATTTAATTTAAAGTGGCAAGTTGTGTTGGCCGGCCTCATGCTGATCGATTTTTTTCCCTCCTCCCGCTGCGTCGGCCTCTCAGGAGATGGTTGACGGGCGTTTTTGCCTGTGCGCTTTATGAGTCACCCTCCGTCGAGGGTAGCTGATTGGATTTTATTCGGGCGGGCGGTCGGTCTGGCAGTTCTTGTTCTTCCTCACCGAGTAAGCTCAGCGTCGGGCTATCTCCGTGCTGCCTTCTTAAGTCCGGTGGGGCTGTTTTGTCCTGAGCTCTACGATTGTGATGACGTAGGACTTTGTATGCTGCAGGAAGGTCTAGATGCCTGTTGATAGAGTGGGCATCGGAGAACCACGCCTCGAGAGTTAGCCGTTCTGTTTTTGTGTTGCCTCGGCCAACACAACTTGCCACTTTAAATTAAATTTCTGATCGATTAGGTGCAGTTTACGCTTTGACAATGAAGAGCCGACCCAGCTCTTTGAAACGTCAGCAGTTAAATAAACCTGTTCCGGAGAGCCAATTTTCTTCTTCTAATGATCTTCCCGGGTCTCTAAACTTTTCCAATCTGAATATTTAGATGTATGACGTCGAAAATCAATGGGAGAAACAACCGCTGCTTAAGTAGCCATTTTGTCAGTGCAGGTTTTGCATGCGGTTGGAAACTTCAGCCAGAGGCCGGTATTCTGACGTGCGTGGAATATCTTGCGACCATGACGTGAGAAAGCCAGCCGTACGACTTTACTCAAGTAATCTTTTGCAATCGAAGAGACATTTCAGAATTTCCGTTAACGTTTCACTGTAGTACTTAGCTTCAACAGCAACCGTCCGCGTGTTAAGACGTATTGCAGTGGACCGGAAAA
>CACRXP010000001.1:238365-255562 GCA_902702965.1 Spirometra erinaceieuropaei
AGTTGACAATATCTTGAAAGGGCTGGAACCTGGGTGGACAGCTATTGGAAACCCAGTCTATTTCAGGAAGGTTTAAATCCCCAGTGATTATTTTAACATCGAAGGCAGCTTCCGAAATTAATTTAAAGATTTCACAGAGTTCAGAATCATCACTGGTTAAAGAATTTGGGGGATTGTAGATACAGCCAATTACTGCCTTTCTATGCGGCAAGAGACTAACAGATGCAAAACAGAAGTTTCCCGTGAATGAGGAAACATCCAACTAATAGGGCGAGTGCTTTAGGTAGGATCTAAGATAAAGAAGGCAAGCGCCCCCACGCCTAGTCGTGCGGTCTTGGCGGGAAAAATCGAAGACATCTATGAGAAGGGCAGAGTCAGATATTAGCGAATGGGTTCAAGATTCTGTTACACATATAATATCAGGCGTCATTTCCAGGGCAATGGCTCTGATTTGGGCCATCTTGTTTATAACAGACCTGGCATACAATAATATAATATCTAATGTGTTTCGAACGGCAGTGCTATTGTCGACGGTATTTTAAAAAAATGTGGAGGCGGAAATGTAAGCTGTGAATTATTGACGCTTGGAGAATAAGTACCAGTTAGTCTAGAGTTATTGACGTACGGATAGTCAGCAAGAGGAGGCTGAGTATGAGACCTAAAAGATGTGGGGATATAGTTTTCAAATATTGGAATGCTAGGGGAGTTAGAACATGGATAGACTTGTTGGTAGTTAAATTGTGGAGGAAGGGGAGGAGGAGGGAGTCTAGAAGGAAAGTAGACGCTAGTGGGTGAGGGTAAGCAGCTATAAGAATAAAAGGGTGGGAAACCAGGTCTTGGTTGGAAGTCAAAGGAGATAGGTTGACGTACCTGAGAGCAATTGGCCTTAAGTGGTGAGAGGCCTGAACTAGGTTGGGGCATAAATGACTTAGGGCAAGTCATGTATGAATTATTGGCTGGATATATAGTAGGGTTTTGATAAATAACCGGCACACAGGACAGAGAATTATTTGGGGATATAACTGGAGCTGCGGAGTTTGTAGACGTGCTGAGCTGAACAGACCTGGTAGATCTAAGAGAAGGTGTCGTACCCCTAAATCGAACTGTACTACCTTTCTTTTGGGTCGGAGTCTGATTCAATTTTCGAGTCTCACCGTTCTGACGCCAAGCCACGGGTGACTTAACTGTAGAGTTTGCAGCACCCAGTTGGACAGGAGAAGTTATCGGTCTGGCTGATGTAGATGGATTTTCATGTGTCCCAGCGGGGCTATCCGAAGGATACGAAACGACAAATGGGGCTGCTGCTGCTAGTTTAGGGGCAGGCAAATTCGTCAGATGACTTGTGTGAGATGGAGATGTAGGAGTAAGGGGAAGGAGGGAGTCAGCTGTCGCAGGAGTAGGACAAGCTGAATCCTCACGGCCACTTTTATCATGACCGAGTTGGGAAGCAGTAGACTGAGAAGCAGTGGGTTTACGTGAGAAGAGAGACCCGATTCTACGCTCCATAGGAGTAAGATCATGACAACGGAGAAATTTTGCATTTTCTAGGTACGCAGTGACACGATCTCGATGAGCAAAGATTGTGTTAACCTCGATTGATGAAAATAATTTGACTAAGATGGCTGGATTTTTGCTACGGGAGGACAAGCGTTTAGCATCGACTGTTTTGTAGTTGAAGCCACCTGAATACAAGAAATTGGTCGCAACATCAATTGGCCGAACAGGTCGAGGAACATTTTTTAACAGAAATTTGTAAGAGCGCTTTTGTCTATCACTAGATTCACTGGCGATCAGGTGAACAAGTGAGTCGAGACGCCTACATACTTCAGAGGGAATATCGGAGATGTTCCCGTCGAAAACATTTCCAAGAATTGACAGCAAAGTGCCAAACTTTAGCATAAAGTCATTGCAGTGGTCAAGTGCAGACAGATTAAGCTGCCGACCAATTACGACGGGTGACGACTGACTAGTGATACCATCTGACTTAGATTTAGGTAAACCTTCTGACTTAGGTTTAGTTAGGCCATGCTTACTTACAGAGGCCGAGAGCTTACACCGACCAGTGACTTTTGCGCTCATCTAGGCTCGAGGCAAGTTGTGACTAAGGGGACTTCTGGTAGACAATTTGACTGAATTTCAGCTAGGGGCTAACGATGTAAAAATAAATTACAACAGTTAGAGAGAAATAGAATGCACAAAAGGAGAATTGCAGAGTGCGACTGGTGAACGACAGGCATATACTAGCGGAACTCAACGGAGATGGCAACAGGCTTTTCTGAATGAATAGGCCTGTATTTAAGGAAATTTAACCAAAAAATCAGGGGCTAAAATCGCTAGGTCTCACAGAAAAACCCCTTAAATAATACCCTCCACTTATCTTCAAATTTAAATTGAGGGCGTAGAGATCCGGATGGATGAAACTTTGGTTAATCAAAGAAAATACAACGTCTGACGCCGAAAATGGTGATCGGTTTATACAATACCCGGCCGTAAAAGAGCCGGTTTTGAACAAGTTCATAACCGAGGTAGGGCCTCTCTTACTGAAATCATCAGGAAATGGGTCTTAACCGGAAGTGTTATCGTTACCAATGACTAAAAGGGCTACTCTCCACTCGTGGCAATGGGCTACACGCACTTCATAGTAAATCACTCGAAAAACTTCTTCGATCCGACTACGGGACCTCAACGGGTCGTTAATAAAAACATTATTATACCAATGCCACTGAGGCATATTGGAATCTGTTAAAACGATATCTACCAAGGAGCGGCTCCCTAAAGGGAAGCAGTCTATGGGCACATCGCGGGGAAGTACAGTAACGCCTGTGGTATAAAATAACCCGCGTCTGAATTCTAAAGGCATGGGAGACATTTATGCAACACATAGCAGTTTTCTACTTGGTAAACGATGGTTGTGACGATGGCCTTGAGGAAAGCGAGAAATCGTAGACAGTGGCCTGTAGGCAGACGGTAAGATGTCAGTAACAGAACATCATTATTCCCTTGTCAGAAAGCCCCTGACAACCGCAGCATATCGACATTTAACCATACCTCCCGGGTAGACTATGACGAAGTGAACGTCGTCGGCATTGACCAAACAGCAGATCGCCTTTCGGTTGCTCCGTAGGCCAGTATGCAACATTTACTCCCCCTTCCTTAAGTCTGCGGTATGCAGAACTCCGTGCCTAAACAATGACTGAGTAATGCTGCTATTTTATGCCAAAATTTTCCGAAGAAACTATGAGCATTATATTTGACGTAAATAATCAATAAAACACCCAGCTCTGCATCTGTCTGTTCATTGTAGCATGGCAGGCTTATGTATTGTCATACGTTGACATGTAAGTCATGGCAATTTCGTAACACACGGGAAACTGCGGGTAGGGAACGTGGTGTGGGCTAGTAAACGGCTTTCCTTTGTTAGGCGTTGGAAAAATTGTCCGTAGCGTAGCGGTTGAAATAGTTAAAAAGGCTGTGTTCGCTCGTTGGTGGAGCAGTTGTAATGGAAACAAATGGACCATACGACGTTATTCTTTTTGATTCAACCACAGTCTCGACACGATTGGCGCTGATGCTGGGCAGATGGAGATGCAGGTGCTTCCGTTGATCCTGTTACTGTGCCTCGGAATATGTGAAATACGTTTATGGCATAGTTGTGAGATAGGTAAACAAACGAAAATGTTGGTAAACCGGCCTGGTCGGAGAATTGGTGTAGAGGAGACAAACGTAAAGCGTAAACTTGGGCCGCAAGGTGAATTTGGAGACGAAACACCTACACACAGAAACAGCGGACTGGAGTGAATCAGAGCACTGCCAACCTCCGTCATTTTATTCTTTTAGAAGGATATGCGATGGGCATATAACCATACTGTCTGTCGAAGCCCTAACAGCCTTACCCAACAACCGAGGACTCAAGCCAAACCAATTGGAAACGAAGAGAGAAGTCGGAGACGCACGATGGATTTGGAGTGCCTGCTCACTGACAGTGTTCAAGTACCGCCTGACATGGAGGCCGGAAGGTAACGAGCGGACGGAAATCATGACTAACAGACCGGATAACATAAGCAGTCTGCTTTACAGATAACCGTCTGAAATTATTACTGATATGAGCGGGAAGTGTAAGAAGTTCTTTGCGGACCAGACAACCGCATGAGTTCAGTAGATTGGTTATACTACTCGCCTTCGTCCTACGATATGGAAGACCCATACTGACTAAGGAACGCTAGCTCCGCAGGCCAACAACTAGTAAGTATTCCTCAGTGTCGTGAAAGGCGGTAGCAAACAAGTAGGACGAAGTGTAATTTTAATGTGATTATTAGGGTAGTGGAGCGGGCCGTGAGCTAAGTATGTTTGTCTACCCAATTTCATTGATGCTTGTACTCCACACAAATCCAGCAGCAGGAGGTCCGTCCGGTCGGTGCATGCGGGGAGTACCCCTGAGTGCGAATGGCACGGTGCGTTTGCGTGACAAATTTTTAACTACAATATTTCAGTCCCTTGTGCCTCCAGACATGGATAGATTTCGTGACAAGGATGATAAGTAAATGCAGTATGGTAAGCGATGAGAATAAAGTATGAATTTAAAATTCAAAAAATAGTATAGAATCAAGTAGTGACTTTAGAGTGCAAACTCTGACGTGCATAAAGTTTTAGCCTACATTGCGCACTACGTAAAAAGTCCTGCAAAATATTGCCCCAAAAGACGCGGAATGCAACCTATGTACCTCATCTACGGAACCCATACACCGCAGCCACGGCCCAGGAAAGAACACCAAGAAACCTTTACCAACGCGTGTGAACGGGAATGCGGCGGAAGCCGCGGTCAATACGTGAGGTAAAACACTACTGCTGCCACTACAACTGCTATTATTCGTATATGCTTATCACTGGGACGGGATGCTAAGGGTATTAAAATGGCGCCTCCTGAAACTGGTAAATCTAATTTCACTACAAATCAGAAGCAATTAGTAGCACTGAACCCACTAGTAATATTGGTTGTGCTGTGAATAATAATAACCATAAGAGGTTAAGAAATGATTCCGCTTGTATGTCTACTGCCCTAGCTCCAAAATTTAATTGGAACTACCAGTACTGTTACTAATAGTAGTATTTCTATTGCCGCTAATGCCATCAACGATGTTAATACTACTATTACTGCAAGCAATAATAGGACTACTGTTACCTGCACAAGTGACAGCACTACTAAAAACTGCAATACCACTGACGGTATTTATATTGCGTCGGATCTCATAACGACTATACGAAAAATGCACTGATGTTGTCATCTGCAGTACTGATTTCATGCAAGTAAAGTACTGCCACTAAAAATTCATAAGACTAGTTCCTTCGACAAAACATGTACTAATACCAATGAGACTGCCGCTACGCAAACTACTTCGGCGACTACTACTTTTAGGATAGGACAACAACTGGTAACTATTAACACTAATATTACTATTACAAATTTGGCAACTGGATTTAATGTCACGGCAATAATTAATACTCTTATCGACGGTGATAACAGTCTCCTATTATTATCAATTCCGTCAACGCAGTCAACACTTCCGGTACTCCATTGTAATGATACAGGCTACTGTAAACGGGCTTAGAAGTGTTCGTACAGGCAGTAAGTACAACAGAAACTACTGATGAAAAAACCATCGCCTCGCCCCCTGTTGTTAATACTACTACGAAGACGAAAGTAAGCCCCGTAGACTGGACGGTAGTTGAAGTCAACCGATACCATTAACGTTATGTGTTACACAACTTTTACTTCTATGTGTCGACCGATATAACTGCAGCAGCACATTTTCTTAATTCGTCGATTAATAGAATTCAGTAGGTGTGCTAACTCATGAAATGTTAATCGAAATTTCGAAACGCTTTTTTGTTTTGCATAGGATTACTTAAGTAGGGTTTTCGAAATAATCATCAAACAATATAATCCTATAATCAGTCAGTAGCCTCGGGATGCTGGCTTTCGAGCGAACATTTTTCCGGCCGCAAGCAAGAACTTCACTCTGTAAACGATGACCGCCTAAAAGCATGAATTTTTCTTATTGATTTTCGATACCCATGAAATGTCAATTGTATGCAGTGGGAAGCAGGCGTGAAATATTCATTCTTTTTCTCGGCCGGTACAAAATTAGGTCTTCCTCCAATTTCATACTGAATGGAAGTGTATAGTTCGGTTTTAAATTTTATACCAGGAAATTCCCGTTCATAAAACATCCTACCTCTGGATTTACTAATATTGCTTGTAAAGTTTACAATATGACTCAAAATCCACTGCTCAATTTTATGAACCCCTCATGGTCTCCTCTTAATATCGTAGAAAATTGTATGATTTCCCGTACACCGAAAGTATATGGTTTGTAGGTTCCAAGCCCTGAATGCAAGTGTAAACGCAGGTCGGGTTCAAAATTATTCGGGTATCGGAAAAGGTCTTGAAAATCGAATTATACCCTTCCTTCGAGTATAAAATTGAAAAAAAGGACATATTTTGTACCGAATGAGTGAAGGAATGAATATCTACAAGCATGTTTCCCACGAAATCAATAAGAAAAAATCATGTTGCTTAATTATTCATTCTCGCAGTGTGTCTGTTTTTCATGCAGCCGGAAGGAAGTTCGTTCGGAAGCCAACGTCCCAACGGTAGCTGAATTATTACATGATTATGCTACACGGTTAATATTTCATGAGTTCGTACACCAACTGTATGTCTGACTGATATTAATAAGAGTGTCACTGTTACCTTTATTTGCCGAAAGGTAGATGGCGGGGCTAATGATTAAGACTAATACTGTTAATGAGAAAAGAATCAGCGAACAATTAAAACGCCTACGTGAATGCCATGTCGAAGTACTGCGTTAGATCAGACCTGCTGCTACTAGCGGAAAAGCAGGTTTTTTTACCATTGAAATGACTGCGTCGAACGGACCTACTGTAAGCCCTGCCGGTTGTTAGGCAATTCAGTCTTTTCTAAATACTACCGCTTCTCTAGAAAGAACTGTGCTAATCCCCACACAAAACATATATTCGCCGAGTAAACCACGGAAAAGGTAGGGTTCATGTACCTGGCCAATAAGTGAAGTGAAGTCGCAAGACATTGGACTGCTTATGGAAAAGCAGTCCCTCCGTCGGCAGTTTTCGTATGGGCAGGCAGTACCGATAACACAAGCAGAAGATGATACGATTACAATCATTTTAAGATACGGCACTGCAGATCCTGCTGCTGATCATACTGTCGTAACGCAATAACGACGGAGACTGTATGGACTGCTAAGTCTACGACTATCGGTAATGCTGCTGCAAGTGCACATTCAGCGGCTTGTGCACCGAAGTTTACATCGACCTATCATTATTTAGAACGCTTGATGACGTTGTATAATCCCCTACCACTGCTACGACAACTGTTACTGTCGTTAATAATCATGCCACTATTAGTTAAACTGCAAGTACTAGGAGCACTTAACAAGCAACTTGAAAATTAACGGACATTGTTGTTGCGAGAGATAATAGTTTAAGAGATTAAAACTTAAATAGCTAGTCGTTTTCCTCCTGCCAGTATCTTCACCGATCACGGACAAACTGCCTATCTACTCGTTAGAGAGTGATATCACAATCAAAATCTAAATATTGAACCTAGAACTAAATGCGCAGTCACCCATCTGTCCAAACTAAGTATGTCTATCGCAACTTGATTAGTTTACGTCGCCGACATTACCACCTAGGTAGGGAGGCTGCGGCGGGAGATGGCATGTTCCTGTGAATGTCTGCAGTGAACAGAGTGCAGTACCCGCTGTCCACCAAGTGCCCGCAGGCATGCAGCGGCCACCCCAACCTCTCTCCCCGTCTCTGTTCTCACGCTCGTAAAGCTTGTACAGGAACGTTTGGGTGGCACCAAAAGGATTAGGTAGATGGTGTCTAAATGCAGACATCAAATCAAAGGTCTCCATGCTTGACCCTACGTGTCCTCGAAGTGTTCGTAACGTTATGACAACTGTTTCCACAGCCCCACTCGGTGTCTTGTGCCTGCATGCTTCCCTCCTCCCTCCACCGTCAGACCAGTCATCATGTTCACAGTTTCATGCTAAACAAGACACTCGAGTTTCCAGACTGGCCTGAACTTACCACCATGTGAGGACGATGTTGGACGGCGCCTCTTCAATCGGCTCCAGCCAAGACATGACTGCCGGCCCGCTATCGCATCCGTTAACTTCCCCCTAGACATACCTCCCTAGTCAATCTGAAATATATTCACGAACCCTATGCCCGTTCACTCTCCGGGTTGCATGACAGGACGCATGCACGGATAAGCTTACACGAGCTGCAAGACCCTCCCCCCTACGGCATGGTGTGATGGCGTCCTCGGGTACGTGTACTGCAAATGACAAACATATGCTCTCCGTCTACACCCAACTGCTGCATTAATTCTGGAACCAAGCGCAAGAAGTTCATTCAAACCGCACATGCGCGGTAGAGAAGGCAGAGCATAACAAACTCAAATCGGCAAACAGGTCGTATACGTTTCTCCCTTGCCCCTTCTCGGATGGACTCGGCTGAATATAAACGATCGCATCTGGGTTCCTATCGCCTCGAGACTGGTTTTCAATTCGCCACTTTGACATGAATGGCCTCGTCCGGCATATGAAGTCTGCCTTGATGATACCCGTTTCGAACCTTTTACTCAGGGCCACATAGAGGCTATTCCTGACTGACCTGCCTACTTACCCCTTCATGAAATCCGTTATACAATCCCACATACAGCGACGATTTTCGTGGTTCTTGATGTTATCACACGCATTTCAACCTCATGCGGTCTGTCGACGCTCACGGCGGAACCCTCAGTATTCGCCATCTACTAGTAGTTTGGTCGTATCTCCCTTTCCACTCCTCGGCTGGGCTCGAAGCGTACTGTGGCCGATCGCGTCTGGCTTCCTCTCGTCTGGCCTCCTCGACGCGAATGGTCTCATCCGGCGTATCGATCCTGCCCTGACGACGTCAGTTCTGAATTCCGTATACAATACCACATGCATGCCAATCCTGTCCAACCCCCACACGTACCCCTCAAGGCTGCCATTTATTTCTGCCCTGACGATGTCCGATTATAATCCGTTATATACCGCCACATGCAGGCCAGTCCTGCCCGCATTTTTCTGTTATTATTTTTAGCGAGGAGGTTTTTCCCCTGTAAAATTAATACAATCATTTTTAAATTTTTAAGTGGCGTTTTTTTCACCTCTTTTTAATCATTTTTCTTAACGGACTACTAATTCAGAAACAATGAATTGCATTTTGTAAAGATTCTGCCTACGTCTTCTAAAATTCGTATGTACATTTATTTTTTTACTAACTTTGATGGGATCCCGGCGCGTCTTTATTAAAAGTTATTATGCCTTGCCACCTACGGAAAGCAAGTAATTTTTATGAAGATAACTCTCCCTGGACACTAGAGCACTGCTGCCGTCTGCAACGTCATATGAGCAAAACGAAAATTAATAACTTTTATTGGTAAACCGCATCTATTCATAAGCAGTACACGGCAACCGTGAGCATCAGTTTCGAAAACTAGTTTGTCCGTAGGTAAAACTGGGTACATGACTACTCGCAATTTCGTAGGTTGGTTAATAGGGGGCATGAAGAAGTAGGTAAGTAAATTATTTTGCCTAACCTCCATAAGGATGGTTTCATGGACGTACACTGCAAAATCGAAGAAATCTGAATGGCCACGTCCGTTGGTTGTGTTATACAAGCATTGTGACCTCTGCTGAGAAGACGTCGGATGAAAATAATACCTAAAATATTACAAAGATAATCAATTAACTGTCTGGTAATATTACAACCACAATGAGGCGGCCTATACGAAGACATCTCCTAGCAGCGCAAACATTAATGGTTAAAGACCTACGACCGTCAGAATTACACTGTGGGTAATGCTTCTGCAAGCGGAATTGTTTATGTCTCCGCCAGTAATATAACTGTTAGAAGAACGGCAGCTATATCGTTATGGGTACTGCCACTGTAAGCAGCAGTACAGTCCTTCTATGAAATACTGAGGTCGACAAAAGCGTAAAATATTGCCGCTGCAGCAAATGTGGGCAAGAAACTTACCAGTACGACCGGATTTGCTACTGCTACGGCAAATTGGTGTAGGTTGTCGTGCAAGTCAATACGACTAATAGTAATGTCAGTGCGACTACTCGATCACATGACAGTTCTTAAACCACATAAGGTAACTGTCAATAATAAACTTAGTGCTAGTACAACTACAACAACCGTTTTCTCAGGACGCCGAGTTTGCTAGTACAATAGGTGGACTAACGCAAAAAATGCCAACCGAAATTCCGAAGTGCGTTTTCATTTCGAAAAGCTTAATTAAGTAGGGTTGTAAAACTAATCATCTTGCAGGCTAAGGACAGCAGAGTCGAGGAAACAGAGGGGGGTGGTGGTACAGGTGTGATGAACGACGTCGTGTCAATGGATGGAGACGCTGAAGTTTGGAGGATGAGACTGTGTAGTTTGCGAGGAGCTGCTGAAAAGAACTCTCTGGGAAGGGTCCAGGATGGCAAGTTGGCGAGGTACTCCAAAAGGAAGGATAAGGGAATAAGTTGTTTCATTTATCACCCATAACGGTACTTCTTTGTAAGTGAAATAAATTTTCGAGTGAAGTTTTGAGCGAACTGACAAAAACTATACAGTGTCCATATCGTGCTTCTGAAATAGGCAGCCTGATACGAAAAAACGGTTAGTGAACAGTATTGAGAAAACTTCTTCATTTTTTGAAAAGGACAGAATGGACGTGAGTTGATCAGTTCTAGCTAATGATCTGATGTTGGAATCATATTCACAGATTGGAAAACGGCCCACTTAACACCGTTTTACAAAAGTTGTACTTGATACAAAATTTCTATATTGTGCGTGACTAAGACTGCACCCCGTACGTGATGACGTTTTCTAGCTCGCTATTACAAATAACCTCCGGGACATTCCTTGCAACTACAATAGGTAATATAACTCATGAAATGTGTCGAAATGTACTTATGATTGCCAATCACTCGCAAACCGAAAAGACAAAAAGGATCCAATGCCTATGTCAGTTAAGTACAACTCTAAAAAATTAAAAACAAAATAAATATAAAAGGCAGTGTGGCGTTGCTTCGGAATGCCGATTTTTAGAAACTCGCAAAATCCGGCAAACGTCAAAAATGGTTTTAAGTTAGTAAATTTCGTTTTTAAATGTGCAGAATGTTGTCTCATGCAAAGGACTAAGTAACTATGTGGGCACAAGCAAAATGACGTTTTAAAATAGTGTCTAAGTGGAGTTTGCGTGTTAAAATCGTTTACAAATTAATGTAATTTCAGGTATGGCGATATGCTAACAGCCTACGATCTGAGGATAGATTCCACATAGTTTTCCTGATATTCGTGGTAGTCTTGACTTGTTTGAATTGCACCTTTGAGCTCCTATTTGCCACGTGGCAATTAGGAGAATTAGCAACAACATAACGGAATTACAGCATAAAGTGAATGCAGACCTCGATTCACATAAACAGCTAGTTTTATGGCTACAAATGCATATAGTTCGCTTGTTGCTGCAGCACATGTCTGCCCCGCCGACATTTAAAAGTCTCCATAGATTGAGAGATTACAGTAACGTAAGGCAAGCTATTCCACGACTCCCCGGCACGCTTGGAGAAAAAAATACTTTCTCACACCCAATCTTCCTTGGGGCACATGTAGTTTGAACAGATGTCTCCGGAGGTTATTTTTAGTAGCGAGATAGAAAAAGTCATCACGTTGGGGGCGCAGTCCTAGCCACGCTCGATACAGAAATTTTGTATCAAGTCGCTGTACAACTGTCTATAACTCAGAAGATAGAGATTAAACTAAGCTAGGCTGATCCCGTTTGGCAATGCACCTTGAACTTTTACTGATTTTATGGCTCGTCTCTACACTCTTTAGGGTAGATTATAATTCTGCAGAGTCCGGAGTCTCTAGACCTGGTTCGCATATTCAAGATGTGACCTTGCAAACGTATCGAAGATTTTGGAGAAACACTCTTCACCGAAAACTGCGAATACCCGCTATATGAAGTACAGCATTGGAGTTGCGGCCTTAGCCGCCTAGCAAGATTGTGTAGAGGGCTTTAGAGTTTCTGTAGTCCAGACTCCGAGATCCTTCTGTGTTTTTGCTTCTTGGAATGGCCCTCCGTTTAGGTAGCAGGGCCGCGAATTAGTGAACTGATTTCAATTTCTGAGACACTGTAAAGTACATCTGTTCGAGTTGAAGGGCAGGAGCCACCTGCAGAACCATTATTTCCTCCACGAATATTTTCTTAGAAGTTGGTTTCGTTGACAGCATTGTGGATGGCTTTCCAGATTTGTATATCAACTGCAGCCATATGTTTACAGCTTATGAGTTGTCGGGTCTTCAACTACTCTTCTGTAGTACATCCACACCAGCCACAACTTCGAAAAACAGCCTTTGAATTGATGGGAACTCACGCGTGAAATGTGATGATGACGTAATTTGCTGCAAAATGTATTTAATAAAAATCGGCTTTGGGTTTATTTTTGTGAAGAATGCTTTAATTTACATCGTCTTCGAGATCTAACGATAGAAACTTGTGGTATTTAAGCATTTCCTTCTTTCCAAACGTTGTCTCAGCATGCGACTACCAAGAAAAGCATCCGAATGTCGACCTCCTTAATCTGAAGTAACCACTGTTTACTTTTCCAATTTTTTATCCGTTTTCCACGACACCGGTCTTTAAGGTAAGCCTGGAAGTCATACGTCTGCGGCGTCTATGATCCAAAATCCACGGCAACCCATCCCGCCCGTCTTTAATGAGCGTCAAGGTCGAATTCGTGCAGCATCAACACGTGTTAACACATGCTGCAGTACTGACTATCCATCCCTGCCGACACATGGCCCCGCTTTGTGGGTGTGGCCAAGCGTGGCTGGACGTGGCCATGGCCACGCCATATTGTATGAAATTTCAAATAATTTCGGCCGCTTAGACGAAATCTCGTTCGAACGGGATCAGGTGCTGACATTCAAAGAACATCTCAACGCCGTCTTCCCGGACATTCCATTTACGATGGAGGAGGAGGAAAATAACCAGCTGGCCTTCCTGGATGTCCTCGTATGCCGCAAAGATTGTGGTGGCCTAAAAACCAAAGTGTTCAGGAAAGCGACAAATACGACGCAAATACTGAACTTCAATAGCAACCACCCGACCAGTCACAAACGCAGTTGCGTAAGGGCGCTATACCGGCGCGTTGAAATGCACTGCAGTGAAATGGAAGACAAGGTTGCTGAATTACAATATCGTCGACAGGTAGTGAGAGCCAATGGCTACCCCCGCAACTTTGTCAATCAGTACATACTCAAAGGACACCAGAGACCAAATCCAACCGGTCCCAAATTTTGGCGGGCTCTCCCGTACGGGAAGAACGTCTCGGAAGCCGTCAGTCGTCTTCTCACTCCACTTGGAGTTGGGGTTGCACACATGCCGGAAGCAACCATTAGGCGCCAAGTAATGAGGCCAAAGGACCCGCTGCCACGGCAGGAAACGTCTGGAGTCGTTTACCAGATCTGGTGTAGTTGCGGACAAAGCAACTATGTCGGAGAAACTAAGAGATTACTCCGTACGCGAATTGCCGAGCACGCAGCAGCAGTGAGGCGGGGAGACGCTAGCTCTCAGGTGGTGGCACACTCGACGGGACCCGGCCCTATTTTTACATTTCAAGAGGCCGAAATCCTCGCAAGGGGTGACAACCGCGTGAGCCGCGAGCTGCTCGAGTCATGGTTCTCAGGCCCGCAGTCCATCAACAAGCACAATAACCTCCCGGTACCATATTCCGTGCTGAGATTTTCCCTGGGTAGGGGAATCAGTTACGTGGAAGGGTGCGGACGAGCAATTATTCCAGTGACAGTGAGCCAATTTGCCGAGCAATCGTCACACCAGCATCCAGCACGGATGACGAAATCCCGGCAATTACCGACTCGGACTCGGACCGCCAAGCCACCGCCGCATCAATTACGACCCCAACGGTGATTGCGAGAGCTGTTAAGTACATTGCGCATACGGTCCCACGGCAGCCACGTGCTATAAATACTACACTCCTTGTGTCACCATCACCTTTATCTACGAATGTCTCTGATGATGGATTCGAGTGGGAATCCGAAACGCCAAGCAAATAAATTTCTTGTTCCAGTGATCGAATCTTCGTCTTCTGAACTGCTACCTCGAACTCACCTGTTCGCTTCAATCAGGAATGAAGATCTTCAAGGGGTCTAGTCAGTGCCTGTGGCCGATTGTTGCTCATGTTCGTTTGTCAGCCCTTCATTGTTGGAGTATTTTCCGGTCCCGGCAAGCACGATCCGTTGAATTAGTGCCTGGGCGACTCTTTTGACGAGCCGAAAGACCTCCTGGCCATTGGTCTGCGTATTCCACATACGGAAAATATCGTGAAGGCGAACTTAGTCCGTGTCATCTGCGACACCCCTGCCCGATGTTTTGTGCGGCAAGTTGAAGCTAACAATGGCTATTACGGATGCGAAAGGTATGTTGTTTCGAACATTTAACTAGAACCATCGCAGTGTTCCTATATGGGCAAACTTATTGCGAATCACATGACGTTTCCAGTATGCAGTGGGCGTCTGCGTGATGACAGATCATTCAGTTTGCGAAGAAAGGAACCGCACCACAAGGGCAGGTCTCCGTTCGAGGATTTACCCATCGATATGGTGGCCTCCTTCCCACTCGACTATATGTGCATAATTTACCAGGGCGTCATGCGGAAATTGGTGCATATTTGACGTTTGGGCTTCAGCAAGTATTCCAACTCATTGAATGCGTCTATTAGGATGTGCAGCCAATGTTTACCGGCCGAGTTTTCACGCAGAGGTAGAAGAGTCGATGGCCTGGAGTTTTGGAAGGCTGCCGAATACAAGCAATTTCTACTGTACATAGGCCCTGTCGTTTTGTCGTCCTCTTTACGCGAAGCCCGGCATCAAGACTTTTTACAGTTTTCCCTCCCAGTGCACATATTTTGCCATCCGCTATTGCATATATCCTGGGAGAATACGGCCGGCTTCTGTTAAATCGCTTTTTTGTTGATTTCCCCACCTTGTGCAGTCCTTCCGATATTATTTACAATGTCCATTGTCTGCCTCACCTGTATGACGATGTGGCTCGGCTTGGAGTGTTTGATAATTTCTCGGCATTTCCTTTCAAGTCCTTTTTGCAAAGTGTCCGTAACAGTGTAAAAGAGCCTACTAGCTTAGCCGCACAGGTTTTCAAGTGCTTTTCTGAAAGACGCTTGTCTGAGGTACCAACATGCCCAATACTGTTGGATGACGACGAGGGAGTGACATGGGCATTTAAACTGCCTCGCGGATCCACCACAATTCTACACAAAGAGTTTGTTCTGTCAACTAAACAGCCCGATAATTTGGTACTTATTGGAAAGAGACCGTGCCTCCTGTCATCAGTGTCGGCTACCGGCATAACTTACTCCCGTTTCTTGATTGTGAGGACCTTTTAACAACATCTCTTCTCTTTTCCTCCTTGTATATATTTAAAGCCCCCCGTTTATCAGGCATTTCTTCAACTGCTGCCCTCTCAGGCATTATTTGTAAATATGTTCCCTTTTGATATTAAGGGTCGTTTTTTCTGATTCCCTTGCTGCACACTGTGCGTGCGCTCTGACTCCTGTTTACATTGTTTATTTGAGGACATAAATTTCCCTGTAGATGTATTCGGTTGTAGAGTTCATAAATGACAAAACTGTGGCTGTGGTGGCTGCAGCCTGGTTTTGCGATGTTGGCAGCGTCATGTGGCTCAAGAACCACAAAGAGCGGGCCGTTCTACTGAATAATAACAGGCGGCTACCAAACGGCACCAAGATATACACTGTGAGGTTACTAAAAAGTGATTTGACGCTGCTGAAGGCCAGACAGCTGGTCCAAAAAGCAGTGCTATCGGACAACCTTTCTAGCCTCGAGCAGGGCGATCTAGGCAGGGGGGTGGGGAGAAAGTACATGTTCCATGCAGTTAATATTTCTTTGCATATATATCCGCAGGCAGACGTCGGCCTCAGACGAGGATGAAGAACTACTTTATCGTCTGAGGCAGCTAATTGTTTGGACAACACCACCACGAATTTTACAGTAAGTACAATTATCGTTAATTATTCGTACACCAAGAACGGACGAACAGATGCCTCAAGTCTTCTCTCAGTCGAGTCAACTTACGCCATCGACTTCATATGGGTAACTGCATTTTGTAAATTATTACCGAAGACTGTCTATGGAAATGTCGGCACCTGCGCCAATGCCTGCCACCAACCTGCATGTAACCAGCAGGCACAGAGTGACAGGACTGAAGTAAACGTTCGGTTAGCGTTCCTCGAGTAAGACTTTTGACAATCTCATTGACAATCTATTAGAAAAAAGTTGACTTCCTGGCCGGGTAAATGGTCGCCCTCAACAACAGTGTGCGACAATTGGAGGCAACAATGACTGATGCTGTCAGTGCATTAGAGAGGGGTGCCACTGCTGCCGACGTCGGGCCCTCTCGTCTGCATTTGCCACTGTGCACAGCCGAAGTCTATGAAGACATCCTTCGTCGGCTAATTACTGAGACGGAGTTGGCAGACAAGGCGGTATGCGTATATTTGTTTAACTCTTTTCAGATCAAATAGCTGGCTGTGGTGGGAGGGCGGAGTGAGAAAAACTTTATCGGAAATCTTCTGGCTGCTCTAATTGGTCCGCCGCTTTGTTACTTCTCCTGATGGAGGGGCGGATCCAAGGAGAAGCGATTTTTCCTAGCCTGTCCGTTGTTTAGCATCCTCAACGGTAGGTCTACTTTTTGCCGATTGGCGTATAGAGATACCATCGGCCAAAACCCCCGTTTAGCAACTGCAAAAGGGAGGTAGTTCGACAGACGGCTATTAATTGGTTCCATGGGTCGAAGGACCGTTATGGAGGACGATCGAAACGCAGGTGCAACATTCACACAGTACGGCATTTCGCTTTGAATTACTGCCGAAATGTGTTCAGTTTCAAGGAGTCCCCCGACGACTTCGCATGTCCACAACTTCCCCCTTCCGAAGCACGCGTAATTTAACTGAAAAAGACTGTTGCTAACACACTTTATGCTATTTCCCTCGTTGCAATAATTATAATAATA
>CACRXP010000001.1:256083-266556 GCA_902702965.1 Spirometra erinaceieuropaei
AAGAGGCGGCGGAATCACCATGCAGGAGTTGCGCGTGGCATAAGACCGATCTCTCGGAGTGAGAGTGTCAATGTGCGGAAGACTGGAGCTAGAGTTGATGCGAAAAAGGAAGCAAAGGCCAGCTTCGAGTCTTCTAACCCAAAAACTTCATGTTCGCCAGCTGACATCTCTGAGTATAAGAAATACTGGACGAAGCTTGAGAGAACAGTTTCCGAGTGAAAACCCTCTGAACATGGTCGATTTTATTACGGTCGCAGGCGTTCATTAAACCGAAGAAAGGACAGCAGTATTCGAGGACTGGAAGAACAAACATTTGATAAAGTCTTAGCTTCATTTCCGGAAGGAAAAAATTATGCGATATGAATCCACATATCTGCGCGGCTTTGGCAGAGATTCTATCTGCATGAGGTGATAAAGCAAGTTTATTTGTATAACTTAGACCTAGGTCCTTTATGGTGAGGCATTCTGAGAGTGGGTTATTCTGAAAAATTATGGGACCAGGAAGTTTGGTAGGACCAAAAGACATGAAACTACACTTGGATGATGAAAACTCCATCTGCCATGTCGAACCCCACCTGCTTAAGCGTAGTAAATCGGCATTAATTTTTTCAACACAAACATTTGCGGTGTCCTTAGAGTATGAGTAAACACACTTGAGGTCATCGGCATAAGTAAAAGTTTGCGAATTCTCGAGTTCAGTCGAACTATCATTCATGTACAGAAGGAAGAGTAGCGGACCCAGGACCGTGCCTTGAAGTACGCCACTCGTGATCGAGTGAGGTGTCGAGTAGCTATTACCGACCATGACTTTCTGATATCGGTTGGACAGATAGGACCTGATGAAGTCGAGTAGAGGCGGCCGGATGCCGAGAGCTTCCAATTTTACTAAAAGACGTCTATGGGGCACCTTGTCAAAGGCTTTGCTAAGATCAAAGTAAATAACAACCACTGACTGCCGCTCATTACGAAGAGAGGTGATTAGATTAAGAAAAGCCAAGTGGCATGTTTCGCAGGATCGTTCAGATAAAAACCCATGCTGACTAGAGCTCAGAAGTCGATTAGCTAGACAGAAGTCAAGAATTTCATTGAAAATTGTTCATTCAAAACGTTTTGTTAGAGGCAGTGTTTTGTGCCCGCCCCGATAGTTATTAACATCGGACCGAGATCCTGACTTGAAAACGGGAATGATAATTGACGTTTTCCATGTTTCAGGAAAGAATCCTTTTGAAATATAAACCAAGAATAGACGACTGAGCAATATGGGAAAGTCGGACGCTTGTTTAATAATCGAATTCGGAATCCCGTCCGTTCCTGAGCAGTGTGAGTATTTCAAACGGCTTATGTGTTTCTTAATGAGATCTGAGGAGACATCAATTGTACTAAGTGTCCTATCTGAAAGTGATCGAAAGAAAGGGACCGGATCGGACTCGGTAGCAAGGTGTTTTGCGAAGAAAGCACTAAACAACTCGGCCTTGTCAGTGTCATCGGTGAGGAAGACTTTGTTATCATTTAGCATGGGTGGAAGTTCATGACCCCGCTTAGAGGAGGACCGATGACGGAAGATGTTAGCGACGGATTTGCCAGGGTTCGAACCACTGAGAGCAATTGATTCTCTTTGCCTGTTGACAATCTCATTGACAATCTATTAGGAAAAAGTTGACTTCCTGGCCGAGTAAATGGTCGCCCTCAACAACAGTGTGCGACAATTGGAGGCAACAATGACTGATGCTGTCAGTGCATTAGAGAGGGGTGCCACTGCTGCCGACGTCGGGCCCTCTCGTCTGCATTTTCCACTGTGAACAGCCGAAGTCTATGAAGACATCCTTCGTCGGCTAATTACTGAGACGGAGTTGGCAGACAAGGCGGTATGCGTATATTTGTTTAACTCTTTTTAGATCAAATACCTGGCTGTGGTGGGAGGGCGGAGTGAGAAAAACTTTATCAGTAATCTTCTGGCTGCTCTAATTGGTCCGCCGCTTTGTTACTCCTCCTGATGGAGGGGCGGATCCAAGGAGAAGCGATTTTTCCTAGCCTGTCCGTTGTTTTAGCATCCTCAACGGTAGGTCTACTTTTTGCCGATTGGCGTATAGAGATACCATCGGCCAAAACCCCCGTTTTAGCAACTGCAAAAGGGAGGTAGTTCGACAGACGGCTATTAATTGGTTCCATGGGTCGAAGGACCGTTATGGAGGACGATCGAAACGCAGGTGCAACATTCACACAGTACGGCATTTCGCTTTGAATTACTGCCTAAATGTGTTCAGTTTCAAGGAGTCCCCCGACGACTTCGCATGTCCACAACTTCCCCCTTCCGAAGCACGCGTAATTTAACTGAAAAAGACTGTTGCTAACACACTTTATGCTATTTCCCTCGTTGCAATAATTATAATAATAGTATGTATTTCGGATGTATGTATACATACTATCATAATAATTAATGCAAAGTACAGAGTTAATTAACTGGAAGACGTCTACTTGCGGTCTGACGTTTTCAAAGTAGTAAATCCACCTACCTATCTCCAGAGTCTTAAAAATTAGACACAGCTCACTTTACCCGGTCCTCGTTAACCGGTTTCGGGTCTGCGTCGGACCCGTATTTCACTGTGACCAGTGTCGCGCCCGCCCTGGTTGACCGCGTAGATAATAAACGTCCCTAATTACTTCGCGCCGTCACTGTCTTCTGTCAAGGTGGTCCGACAAAACCGAATGCGGGTAAATAAATTAATTTGGCGGAGGACATCCGGGCTTCTCTGCATCAGCCCTGAGATTGTTGGCCGAGGCGATGACTACATGTTAGGGCGGGTTGAAAGACGCCTAGGCGTCTTTCCACCGACAGCTCAATAACTCAACTACACCAATTAACTTGCCACCAATTTGGTTTTATGAATTTTCTTCGCACGAGACAGTGATGACGTGAGACCATCGGGGCCTCCAATTATCTCCGCAGTCAACGAGGAGAGTGGGACCAAACCAGTCACATTTAAATGTGAATCCAGTGTAGCCCGACAGAAGGTCAATTAGGGTCATGTACATAGAACTGTGTGCATGACTTTCCAGTGTCTGGGACGGGCAGACGAATTCACTATTCGGAATGCCAGACCCCCATCTGGCTTGCCCAGAAGAGAGCCTCATCGTGACATGCCATCTAGGAATTGCATTTATCCTGCTATTAACATTATTAATTACCTCATTGTCAAAAGCATTACCTATGCTTTACCACAGTTCTTTTTTGTAGGAACCGCCAATAACTAGTGGAATTGGTCCAGAAGCCCCTTAATGTCCATTGAAGAACTGCATCCTTGCCTGTATTTTTCGTACCGATTTCTCTCGCTTGCAAATACTCAATAAACCGTCGTTTCTAACCATTGTCTGTCCACTTTCCTATGCCGTGGGATAGAGTGGACTCTAACTAGGTTGTCCGGTTGCGCACTTACGCGGGGTGTTTATCGCCCATTTGCTTTAGTCGAGGCTAAGAGTATTCAGTGACAGATGCAATCATTACGTGATAGCCACCAGTTTAGTATGAGTGCACTCGCGGGTATAAAACGGAAGCCATAAAGGGTGGGGAACAAATGGAGAATGGTGAAAACGTATAGGTTGTCCGGTTGTGCACTTACGCGTGGTGTTTATCACTGATTTGCTTTATCCGAAGCTGAGAGTATTTAGTGACAGCTGCAATCGTTCTGCGATAGCCGCCAGTTTAGATACATCGATAATTTTTTATTAAAGTCCCGTCGCGAGTTCAAAACGGGGGACGAATGGAGAATGGGGGCGCAGCCACGCATTTTTTTCGGATGGTGTTTCCAAACCTGGCTGTGGTGTCGAAGGCCCCGCCTTAGCCACGCCAAATTGCCACCTTTGGCCACCTCATAGCCACTTCTCGCCGCAGCGGCAAGGTGCGGCCAGCCGAGACTGGTGCTAGCAGGGATGACTCGCCACATAAACAGAAGCTATGCAACAAGTGAAATAAACCAAACTTCCAACTACCCGTCTAAGTAGCAATCACTAGTAAGTAAAATATTACCCGTTCGCGACACTGTCATCACATCTTTACTCCCAAGGTGATCCCCGAGAAAGGTAGATACTGTGTGACTTAGTCATAGCTGATTTGAACAAGGTGTTACTTCGAGCAGAATTAGATAGCTAATTTATGCGTTTCTAGGACTACGACGGAGGCAATATATCTGTATTCAAACGGACACTACCATTGTCTCTATAGATTGAGAGAAGACAGTCGGGTCTGAAGTAGCAGTTGCACGGACTAAGCGATAAGGTATCAAGGAGGTGATTAGGTCGTTGGTTGAAGTGCCAGAACGATTACTAATGCGCAGGGCTGGTAAAAGTACAGGCAACATGGATACTTTCCTCGATTACATGGCCTCTTTTTCACGTCTAAATGAAGGCTGCCTTCCACTCGGTTTTTTGTCAAGAGGGGCTTAATTATTGGATGTTCCGTGGATAAATCTTGCGGGGTTTCCTCCAGCTACGTACAGCAGGATTTCGTGTTGATGCGCTTTTTGTCACTTGTCCACCTTTTACTTGCCAACGCTATTCCAGGATTTGTCGCTATAAGTCAGCCCTTTTCTTTTTGGTTTTCCGTCTTTCTGCGCACTGAGTATCAATGTACCCGCTGCGTTGTGTTTGACCGCTACGGGTTGTCATTCTGCCAGCTGACCTGATTCTAATCACCTTTTCTCGGTATAAGCCGGACTAAATTTCGGCGCTGCAAACTCTTTAAAAGAAAGGCAATATAACATTTACATTTTTGATTTCCGGAATAATTTTGCGCTGTTCACATCAGCCTACTCACTATTTCCACCACTTTTGCTACATTTGCCTGTCACTGTCCCTCCATGGTTTTTTTGACTCCCCTTATTCCGTTTTTATCGCTCTCCTGTCCATTTACTTCGGTCGCTTACTTCCCCCTCGCTCGCCAACATTTGCAACAAAAAGTAACCTTTGAAATCTGATCGAAATTGTCTGCGCTGTTACCTGGCCGTAATTTTAAATTCCGCGTCCCCTTTCCGCGGGAGATGGGCGATAATCGTCATGAGTTTACTCGTACGCAGTCAAAACTACAGACCATGAAACATGACCCTTCAATCTCAATTGATGATATCATCTCAAAGATGTTGACAATCCCTGCACCTCGACGTATGTAAAGGAATTTTGTTACTTTTCTATTATGTGAAGAGATCGTTAGCTCGGAAAATACGGAAAATTCCGGGCATTCGAACCTCACATCTTCTACGGATCACGTGTTGCGACTCCATACTGAGGTCTTTATCCATTTTTAACTAACAATCGTTGAATCAATTTATCCCTTTTGTTGCTATTCAGTTAATTTCGTTGCTTTATTGCTTTTCTGTAACTCCCAGTTCTAGTGCATAGCTATGTACATCTCCTAATTACGTACACGATATGTTCTAGTGGCTTGTTTCAACTTGCCTATATGTTATAACATATAACATACTCGAGTAGCGAATGCACATGTAGTCGCATATAAAACTATGCAATAGTTCACTTCCAATAGCAGATTCTCACATTATCGATTACAATCAGTGTTCACTCATGTCGACTAAAGTAAACAAGACACCTACAAATTTAGCATTAAGGTCCTGTAGTTTGGCTAGTGTGTCCCGGCAAGAACGTCCTGTTAAACATGCTTAGTGCGGATGCTTTTTTGGTAATCTTTTCGCTGCAAAACCAACCTATGACGTAATGTGCTGAAATAAGTAATGGTCACTGCTTACGCGTCTTACTTGTTCTGTTACCCCATTTTTTTACCATGACATCATAGATTCTCAGGCATTTTTCCCTTTGGTTCTTCTATGGGGATGCAAGATAGCCTTTCCTGTTGTCCCTTTTTGCCTTTGTAATAAGGACTTTTCTGTAACGCTCAACATAACGCAATGACTGCGATCGCTCACTGTTCCCGCGACGTCGTTGAATAGTTTTATTCCACCACCACTCTGCGTTTTTGATATATACCGATCCAACCGTCTATTCGAGAAGGCCTATCTGTTAGTTTCTAGGACCTCTGTAACTATGCCAGTCCCTTAACCCAACCCTCAACCACTGCCCTGACTTTTTTGGAAGCCAAAGTGTTTAAAACTTCGTCAAGGATGGGCTTGCAAATATTCAGCTGACCCGTTTGGAAAAGTAGTTCCGGCATTTACCTAGGAACATTAATAGTGTTCCTTTGTGGACATCACCGGGTGTTCTTATAGTAATTTGGTAAGCCACATGCAATCCTTATTGCAGCGGGATCGAACTTCCCGACTGCAGATCCTTTAGTCATTGTGGACGTCCCATTGCAACTACTTGTCTGAGACCATTTGGCTAATTGTAGAAGCTCGTAATTTCTGCTGCTTTGAACCACTGTGCACGCGAACATCTGGTACTCAGACGATGTGCACAGAAGACTAAGTCAAGTCCTTCTAACGGGCTCAGCCAAGCCTAATGCTAGTCTCTCATATTACGCGTGGTATTATCCTTAGTCACAATGCTTCCTATAGGACTTTTTTGGGGCTCAGCCTACGACCAGGTTGCATATCGACAGGTTGGTGCGGTACGCAGAGAATTACTTTGTGAACTACTTCATGAAACTCCGATTACTCCACCCAGCTTTTCTCTCGCGTTCACGAAGAAATTTCACCGGAAATACCTTTTAGGAAGTGCTGGACCAGAACGCCGATGCTTCACCAATAAGGTATCAGGTGCAAGGATTTATCTGACTGATGGATCCGAGCTTGAGGCTTCTATTAAGGCCGACGTGATTTGGCCTGCACGACTGAAACTAATTCTAGAGTAACGCTTTTCGGCCTCAATCACGCGTCCTTTAACTCTAATACGAGTAAACTGTATCATATTTTGCTGACGAGTCAGTCCATCACTTGACCATGGTCAACACTTAGGGACAGCGAAGGGGTTATGATGAGATTTCTAGGGGACACGAAGCCTTGGAGGAAAAAACGGTTTTCATGTTGTCTGCGCCGAGCAGGTGTTGCTGTTTCAGCTGCCGTTCAAAATGAAAGTCCTCAACATTGGAGTCTAGCTATGATTTCGACACACTGTAGACTGTTGTGATACTTACTGCGACAAAAAGTGAAGCTTTTGGTGAGACGTACCTTTCATCGAAAGATCACAAATGACGTCCCATTCTTGTCTAGCCGACTGCACTGCCTTCTCCTCCAAAGACGAGGAATCTGACTGTCCGCACGCAAAATTTCAGAATGAAACAAGAGATCTCTGTGTTGCGAGCTTTCTCTTAGCTTGCCTCTATTTGTGCCCCTGAATGCGAACAAGGGCGAATAAATGCAAATTTCGCCCGGAGGGTGGACGTATAGGTGCCTTCTATTCTCCGAGCATCGCCAAAGCTTTAGCAGACCACTAAGTTTTGTAGATTTTGCCGCTGCATTTTCCGCTTATCAAGCTTCCTTGTGGTTGATATGACTTCCGTCGTTCTGAAATTGATATTCCGTATGCAAGTCGACTATCTCAGAACAAGGCCTGAAGCCCGATTGAATGACGTGCACATGGCCACTGTCGCTTTTGTCAGCATACGACTGGTTGGGTTCTCCCACGAACACTCCCGAATTAAGTTGCAAACTGGGTCCTTCAACCCATGCTGACAGACGCCATTTACAGCGTTTTAGGTTCTGATGCAAAGATCGACTCTCGTATAAACATGGTACTAACAATCTTATTTGATAAAGTTTAGCATGCCGTACTATAGGTAGAACAGAAAGCGCTGCAGTCGATGTGAAAATATTTGACCGGTCATAGTAAACGACTAGCCTATTGGGTTAGTAGACACCCGGTAGTTCGTTTTTTTTTCAAGTGACGAAGACGGTTGTTGTCCTGGGGACACAGTGAGCTGACTTACAGAAAGTAAACCTAATTCGGCACCTACCTCATTCTCCGCCTGTGCTCATGTTTCAATACCAAGAAAAAAATGCTACTTTCTAACTTGTTGGACTGCTTAGATTTGAACTGGACTGATGGGCCGTCCAGGTGCGCTCAGTAATCGGTTTCATTAGCCAAAAACCTGTTGAATCGGTGCTGGATTATCCATAGAGAGAGGGCTTATAATATCTTGGTTTTCGTCAAGTCGTAGAAGTGAGCATTTGTTACTTGGAATTGTGTTTATTCTACATTCACCAAGTCGTTTTTTGATGAAGTGAGCACCTACTACCGCGGATGATGCTGTCGCACAGTTATATTAAGTCGTGGGAAGTGCCAAAAATTGCGATTCGTTTGCGGTGCTCGTCAGATTTATGTTCCTTCGCTAACAGTATTCATTTATTTGGGAGCCTGAGTGGTTCAACAGGCTCTGGGCGACAATCCTTACGCTGCAGTAAACCTTCCTCAATTCATTACTAATTCACCTTGTGCTGATGGCAGCACTGTCTTAAAGAATTCCTTCACTGTCGTGCGGCTTTATTCGTCCCATTGGAAATGTGAGAACACCTGGAGCAGGCTTGAAGAAAATTCTTCGCTCTTTGTTTCAGCTGCCTGGTTATGGTATACAGTGAAACTCTTACGCCTATTGGACAGGTTTGGAATCGTGGGTGGGATTTCCTGACATACAGAGCATCGGATCAGACGAATGCACGTAGTTTTCGAATTTGGCCAAACCGAGCTCAGGCAAATCTCCATGTAATGGCATCAACCATATGCCTGTGTAATACGTGGCTCATACGCTCTAAAGATATCCTCGACATTGAAGTCTGACCCCTCTTCCAAGGAACAACTACGCGGTCGGTTAGCAAATTGACTGGGTAGGCGCGTCATCCACCCCAGAAGATTCAAGTTGACCGGGGGTGTTTAACACCAAACTGGAAGTAAGATCATCATAGACTCCATCTGCCCTAAATGTCGCCCTGATCAGCGACAGTGTTAAAGTAACCACCTAAAGACATTTTGATGCATCGAAAGTGGGTTTCTCACAATTCTGTGACCCCGCAGACTAATGCTTTTGTGACCGACGGGTTAGATGACTTAACTTCATTTAGAAGTCTACATTCGACCGAGTGCAATCGAAGACAATCGTTCATGAAAGACCGAGTCCACAATGTGGAGCTAGATAAATCTATCATGGGGCTGCCGCCACAAACATATGCTATCCAACGGAGACTCTGAATTTCATCAAATCATCTTTCTAATTAGCATTTGCCTGACAGCCTTTATGACATTAATTCACACGAAGATCGTTGCACGACTGCCTAGACTCAGTCTAGAGGGAGTCTGCGTACTTCATTCGATGGACAGCTCTCCGACAGTGACGGTCGAATGTTTTCCCATTTCACTTGTTTCCGACACTCAGAGAGGTAAATTCGGTGCACGCCAATCTTTGTTAGGAAGACTTTGCGACACATTTTTAGACGCCTACTGGCAGCCGCTGCCCACGAAAAATACTTTCTGCTCCGAGGGGCAGCTCGAGAGTACTTTGGCTTTTACAGCGTTGATGAAAAAAACTGAATGATCTAACGGCTCAATTCAACATAGACACCGCACTCACCAAAGCTTACTGCCAGGCGGATGGCATCATCAGTGTAAACGAGGCCGGTCGCCACCGTCAGAACTGCATTCCGTCCCTCCGATAGATCAGCTAATGACGCAGTTTGGTGGCACGGACGTTAATATGCAGCCTTTTCGTACGTTAGACTCAATAGTACACGATTTTGACAGTCTTACCTTGCCTCCTCTCGCTACTCACAACACGAACTGTTATCACCCAGCTTTTGGCAGCCCGCCGCAAGTTGTTCTCGTTTTTCACGGACGGTTTTAGCCGCCATGAGCGTATGTCGGACTCAGCCCACAGTGACTTTGGATAGTCTTGACTTAGTGCATAAGTTCTAACTGATTGGAGTGTTACGGTCCTGCCAACATAATGAACTTTGAGTCTAAGTAGCTAGTCTGAATCCAACTTCATGGCCGTCGTGCAGAATCTGAAGGTAGTTTCAGTAGCCAAATTTTCCCCGTTACTTATAAACCGGATAAAATTGTTTTAAACTAGCATTTGTTGTTGATTCACAAAATTGATTTTTCTTTATAGCCATTTACACCCTTTGTCCAAGGGCTTCAGTCGTCTCAAAGCAATTTCGAGGAGAATGGCTCCTTGGCGTTTTCGAACACCGAATGGGATTTTGGAGTCCCTCAGTCGTCGGCTGTTCCAGTCGCAGCGTAAGTAGACCTCACAAACTCTTGTTAAAATAATTATGTCTCATATTTTTTTCGTTTTTTTTATGTTTATGCGTGTGCCACGCATGCTATTGTCATCTACAGTTGTTTGTTCTTCACTAATGTCTCTTCCATGCGTACATTACCCTATGCTTTCATATCAGTTCAAATTCCACCGCCGACGCACCCACCCCGTTTGACGATGACGATAACGAATTTGGCAGTTTCACTTCTTGCGAACCCGGCCTCCTACCCCCTGCTTCAACTGCTCCTTCACTCGTGGTTCAG
>CACRXP010000001.1:272701-288718 GCA_902702965.1 Spirometra erinaceieuropaei
CCTCCTCCTGTTCTTCTTCGTCTTCTTTTCCTCTTCTTTTTCTTCTTATTCTTCTTCGTCCTTCTTCTTCTTCTTCTTCTTCTTCTTCTTCTTCTTCTTCTTCCTCCTCCGCCTCCTGCTCCTGCTCCACCTCCTCGGAAAAGGACATATTCTGCCTACTCTGTCTGGTTTTATTATTCGGAGGGCAGAGTCTCGCTAGCTACGTCTAGTCCGCACTGCATCGAGCCAGTTAGCGAGCGACTAAAACTGTGTCCCTCTCTGTTCTTGTATCAGAGGGCGGATATTTCGGGCTGTCAGAGTGAGTAAAGTCACTCTGGCGGGAGGGTGACGAATATTGTTTTTAGTTGTCTTGCTTGGACTGCGTGTGTTACGTCGACTTCTTGAGCCAGCATTTTAGGGCCCATTTTTAGTCTCAAACGGCTGTCTAAATATGACCCATCGAAAAAACATATTAAGAAGGCGGGCTAATCCGAACCGCGCTGGGGATCACCTCTGTCGTCCTGTGTTCAGTCCTTTGTTTGTTGGGATTTGGGGTGGGGAATGGGGTCTAGAGTTGGATGTAACTAAGTAGCTATGATAACCGAGCGCCAGAACCAAATCAAGACAGCTGATGCTGAGACTGATCGCATCTACTGACCAAGCAGAAAGCTCCGTCTGCGCATACCACGGTAGGGCCAGCTTCTTCTTACTGCCCAAACAAGACTGCACGCACAACTTCGTCCCATATGGAGACACACCAACCACCCTCTTCTGTCTTAGCTTACCAACCGAAGACGTTGTCGGCTTGTGACCAATGCGCCGAGCGCAGCCTCATAGAGCCACACTTGAGAGGTGAGCGCAATATAGGGCAGGGTGGAATGGCCATCTAGTGCAACAAACTACTCAGAATAGCTACGATAGCGTCTCCCCATACCTAAACAAAGGAAAACAAATGCTTTTTAGCAGACATTGAGGACTCGACTCATTTGCCTCAGAATAAATTCTGAATCCCGGTAGCTGTTACACAGTGCTGGCAAGCATGACTCCAATGAGCATGCTGGAGCGGTAGCCATTGAAACCAGAAGGACAAATGGATTCAAGGGGCATGCCGGGAGCGCATTATTTCCTGGCTCTTTAAAGGTGGTGGAAGTAATTATGAATGCGAAGCATTCCTACTTTTCCCCGCCTGTGTTGTGTCAGCAATAGCTGCTTCTATCTAGGCGAATCCCTTTGCCGATTCTAGCGTATCCCTTTTGATCTCTTAGAGTTGATTGAAATCTACGGCATCGTCCAGCGCATACGCATGGCTAGCACTCTGTACAGTAAGTAACATTTTTTCGCCTACGTTTACCGAAGTCCTATAAGACTTACCCTCGCACTTTAATACAGACACCATTTCGATCCCTTTAGTTCAACAAGTTGCATAATGTATTCAGATGGAAATGTGCCTAGCGATAAACATCCTGACTCATTCCTTCTTGATTGTGAAGGACTCAACTGGTGAGGGCCGTCGTAAGATTAAGAAAATGGTTTGGAGACCGATCCCCTTTTCTCGGAAGAAATTCTCTTCGTTTGCCACGTTCAAACTATCGAGCCGGGCAGAGATATTTGCATCGCCCTTGCGCCAGACCAAAGCGGGAACCACAGTGGATTACCGCACGAGTTAGTCGGGCTTCGCAGAGTCCATGTGGGTCCTTAACCATACGTGCCTATGGCACACGTCAGGCGGAGTTCCACATCCCATAAGTTACTGCGTCCAATCTTATCGCCAGCCCTCTTTACTCGGACACGAAAGTGGGCAGAGAGTGAGAAAGTGTCCTGCGATCAGGGTAGATCAGTAAACACCACCTTCACCCCGCGTCTTCCCGATCGCTGGTTCAGCTGCAACTCGATTCAAACGCCGGGTTCACCAACACCTGAGGTTGGGCTTTCACAGAGTGATGATTCAGATAAGTCAGAAGTTGACATCACAGTGTCTCTCGGCTCCGGCCCCATTCAGCTCAGATTTAGCGCTTAGTCTCCTCATTATAAACTACAAAAGTCTGCTTTAACCTGCTACCTTGGAAGTTGCTTGCTCACGGGCCAACTCAGGCCTCGGATTGAGGGTCAAACTGTGATGGCTCTTTCACGCGACATCCGTATGAAATCCCTCGCTCGCTCCCAGATGTACCCTTTTCCCAGGAGACTGGAATAGAAATTTGCACTGCATAACAGTTGATTATCCCATAATTTCTTTTATGGCCCAGTTTTTGTGTGAGTACGAACTGTTTGTGTGCAATTAGTCCAAAGTAAAAACTGTGAAAGAGGTGCAATGCTTCTAGCGTATTTTTCATCAGTTTGGTCGGTAGACCATGTAGTTCTCATGATTTTTTTACGAGCCATTCTGAAATTTCAGATGTTCTTAACCTGAGACTGCAGTCCACTTTCAAGCAGATTGACAAAGTGTGGTCTAATTTGGCTCATTTTGTGAAAACTGACTCGCACAAGGTAAATTCACTTTTTTAATTCGAGTTTTTCCCCAATTTCTACCACAGCATTCTTTTTCAACTTCACGCATCATTTTCAGCCTCTGAACGTGTTGTCCTACTGTCGTGCTGTGTCTGCACTAAGTGCCTGCTCAAAAAAGACAGACTCGGCTGTTTCGGAATTGTCCCAACAAAGTAAAACTCAATGCGACTTATTATAATTATTCTCTCATTGGCCATCACGATTGCTGCCATAGCCCGCTTCCATACACCTCGACCTCCTGAACAGATGTAGCTCACACATTGCAGTCTACTCCGAGACCATAAGAAATCATTGTCGAGGTGAGGCTCAGTTCGTGAACATCGAAGACCGCTAGACCGAACATCTTCTCCAGGATTGCCTTAACCATAACACCACCCTTCCGGTTGGCTTCCATGATGGCTACACTAAGTCAAACGGTGGTTCAGTAATTTCACCTCATGGACAGGTTTCGCCGGGTATCGAATGAATGCCTGAGCGGCTATCTCCGACGTCAACCTTCCACTGCATCGCGAGTATGCAATCCCTAGCTGGCGGCGAGAGTTCATGTTCTAACCATCATCAACCGGCGCCGTGTTATTCTCTGGAGGCACCTATTTCACATACCTGAATTTTTCACAGGCTAGTAGTGTTTGGCGTCCATGATTTGCTGCCATGACTCATGACCGTGTTGAACCCTTGTCTTCTGTGAGCCATCTGGACAAGACCACATGTAGTCTCAGAAACGACCGTGCGATTTACATTCAGGTTTTATTGTGCGTTGTATTTCCTCCTGATATTGTCCCGTCAGCAGCATTAGGCAAACAAGGGCGGTTGGCCATGTCGATCCTTTCGTCTTGAATGAGGAGAGTTCTTGCGGGGTTCATTTACAAGCTGGACTGCGAATGGCAGCGGGTTCTTGCTGCGTTCTGTTTCAAGTCGGATTTATAGGAGTCCCTGACAGGTGAATTGCCATTCCTCGAAGGAGTTTCCGAGCAAAACGATGCTATCGACCGCCTAAACTCTAATGACACACGCTACGAGACTCCTCTCCTTTTTAACCCTGAAACACTGGGGACCTTTGTGCCTCTTTTGTCCATATACGACGTTCTACGTCCTTTTTAACAGATTATATCCTCTCCGAGAGTCCCTAATGAGACGCGTCAGCACCAGGTACAATTAATTGATGCTTCACTTGCACATTCTGCTAAGCCCCAAACGCTTTCTTGTAGGCCGCTCTAAGGCGTCTGCTCACACTGCCTGGTGACTCTGCTAACCAGGGGCTTACGGAATTTACGCAGCCGGCTGTCGACGATAAACAGCTATGTGGTGTTTGCGTTACTCCTGTCACCCTTCTCCCAAACTCAATTATTGAACTCGCCGGACATGTCTATCACCCATCCTGCGCCAACCTCTGGGTGAACAAAATTCAACTCTCCCTTCCAGCGCTGTGCCGTCCCTAACTTCCGTCTCCTTGTCTGAATGTCCCTATCTAATCTGTGATATTCGCCCCTCCTTCTATTTGCCCAGTCTCCTCTTGCCTCTATATTTACATTTTTGGTGCAATACATTTTTACCCAACCAGTGCTTTTGTCTCGTTTATTAGGTTGACGGCCTTTCCGTTGCATTTTGGTATTTCCTATATATATAAGCATTCATTCACGCCACAGATGGCGCTCGCTGGTATGTCTGATCTTCTGTAAGTTCTGGCAACAGGCATACTGTGTGCTGTCCGCCGCCTTGAACGTGACATGGCTTACTAAAGAAATCACGCGCGTAGGCCCAACAAGCTCTCTATCGTGATACCTGCTCCCTTCAGCTTCACTTGGCCACCTTTCTACCTACCCTCAGTCTCAGCAGTACTTAACGCTGGCCTTGACATCTTCGCGTCCACCGCAACCCTGCACGGTAGGGCTCTTATCATGCGAGACACAAGCACAATCTGCCGAACGCAACCATAAGCAATTACTGGGGGCAACCTCTTATGTGGCCGATTATCCACGACCCCCATTATTCACTTAGCTATATCAGACTACCTAGGTTAGCGTGCTCCCGCTCTAACATAAAACCTTACCCAGCGCTGGTGACCGGACTGATGGATAGTGCGGAAACGAAACTTCGGCGCGATGGTTCTGTCGGTCCCCTGCTTAGGCCCTGCGAGATGTCTCTCCGCGAAATTGGTCCGAGTAAGTCTAACTACAGAGCGCATAAATCAGCCTGGAAGGCGTAATTTCACCGTTCCCTGTGCTTAGAATTCAACTAGTGAAGTTGCAGAGGGTTTTGTTCGTGGGCGAGTTGTACTTGGATACGACACCGCATCGCAGTTCTCGTGGCAGTGGGGTCGCTTTCCCGACCTATGTCCTCGGCATTGCCAGTTTTTTGCCCTTGCATTCTGTTATCCGGACGACTGAAGAGTTTTACATGTTTCAGGTTTCCTTTTGGTGATTTACGCCGATGGAAACGGCTGAAGTTCAGCCTCGTACCGAAGCAGAGATTGATCCTGGAGTTGTGGAGCGCCTCTCTTCCTTCCTGAAGGAGATAACGAAGGCCAACGAGGTCCTAACCCTCAGCGTCAGTGAACTCTCCTCAATGCTCTTCGTTGAGCTCAACGACCTGGCCGTCCTCTACAGGAATCTAGGCCTTAAACCTCCCAGCGACCTCACCACCGTTAGCGTTGAACAGTGGGTGGAGAAGTTTCTTGCTGCAATCTATCGTGGTGACGTGCCGGCCTCTGCAAGCCCAAGCCCAGAGGATGAGGATCCGAGTGGTGATGAGTCATCTGGAACCGCAACTGACGCCGACGTGTGCGAACGTGATAAGGATGAGGCCACAGGCCAAACCGTCAAGCATGAATCTCCGGCCAAACCTGTCCCCTCTCCCCTTATGTCCGAGTCACCGCCGCCAATACTGACGCAGAAGCCATCACGACCTTCTCTACCCTCATCTCCACCTCCGATTGTACAGAAGTCGGCGGATGAGAGGCCGGTCAAGAAAGAAGAATTGTGCCCCAAAGCCGCCGAAGATGACGATGCGGCCTTCCGCTTCTTCGCTCATCACGTGGGTCAGACGCTGAAGCGGGAGCACAAATCCCGTCTGGGTCAGCCAATTTCGCAAACCTGGTTGGAAGGCAAGCTGCTGGAGAAGTGGAACTCCCTTCCGGAGACCGAGAAGGCCACCTGGGAACGTGCCTCAAGGCTCTCGCGGTGATGTTTGACTGGCCGCTCCTTGTCTGACTGCGAATGTCTTCACCACCCACCCCTCCCTCTTTTACTTCGATGTAAATATGCAATAAAAGCGTCTCCCGTCTCTTTGCCTCTCCGTTTTTAGCGTTGGCACCTGCATTCATTGTTCACGCTGATGCACCCCATGAACTCGGTCTGCCTCCCCGACCTCTGGTTGCACTTGTTACTAGTTTTACTGTTTCCTTGCGTTCTGATGTCTCACTTCTGCAACGGTCTGCCGACCTGATTTCACAAGCCCGTGCTATTAAGTGTAGATGGTGAATTCTGATCTTTTCGAGAGCCGCCTTAGCCTCCAACCGCATGCCTTGCGCAAAAGGGCTTACTAGCACCGTAGTCGGAGAACTTGTTCAGAAGCTAGTGCAGTGAGTGTCGTTAGCGCTTGTTGTTCACTTGCGTCTTGGAGGTCGTGCTGAGCCAAATTTTGATGACTGAGTGTTGTAGTCCAACGACTATCGAACATCGCTAGCCTTACTAGCTTGTCAGTTGTACGAGCTACTTCTCCCTATCTAGCTACTTTTCAGCTTACACCGAGACCTTAGTCTTAGATATTTGGTCGGTTAAACCTGAATCTCCCGAGTTTACCAAGTAATGCACGAAGTGTCAGACGGAAATTCCAACATTCACCACAATCCCTCCCGTCGAACCTGCTAAACTTGATTTGCTGAGCGGTAGTAGTTAATGGTTATAGCCACGAAATGTGCCGACAACTGTGTCCTGTACATTTCGTTGCATCCTTTATTAGTTTTCCCTGTTGAAATCACTAGAAAGAGGCAGTGAAGTGACATCGGGAAGCCCCTAATGCTGTGCTTACATCAAGAGGCCTTTTTGTCCAATAGATATGACGAGGAAGAGGTGGTCATAAACTCAACAAGTCTATTATTGGTGCATCTGACTTTATCTTAAGTTGGTGATCAGAGATTAAACAATATTAAAAGAATTGTCGAAATCCGGAACTTGATTGATTAGAACTGTCTAGACCTTGGTGACGGTAGCAGAACAGCGTTTTGTGAGCCTGGTCGCGGTGTGCGTTAAACATTGATCCGCGAAACGTCACAGACTACATGCAGGCGGAGGACACGCTCTGACAAGTGCCCTCCCTCATGGCAATGCGGCGCATGGCTCGCTACAGTAAATGTGACGCGCTTAAGCCTACCACGATACGCTAGATGTCGTCGAAGGCTGCCAGTCGACGGGATGCCCCGCTCATCCTTTGAAATGAGGGCCAGACGGAAACGGTTCCTTGATGTTGCCCTTGCGGCACCTGTCATTTCCACGAGGCCTGAGTCCGTGTGTGCCGCGCTGGATACCGGCTCCACTTCGACATCATCCCCAGTCGGCCTGACTCGGACAAGCAGCTGGGAGATTGCAGAGCTGATGAGCTCGGCCCAGATCAGCGTAAACGCTTAGTTCTCTCACTGCAAGTGTACAGACGCACTTTGAATTAACTGTGACGAGCTTGTACCTGTCCTCTGTCACGGTCGTTAGGGCCTTCGTCTACCAATGCCGCCGTCGGTCGGCCTGGCACGTCTCTCAAGCCCCCGTACGCGCGTGTGTCTCAACCATCCCCTCGTCAACACCGTGTTGCTTATCAATATTTTCCTCTATCTACTGGTCATAGCCTCACACCCCGCGTGCTCGGGCGAACAACGTGAACGGCTGACACGGCGGACGACGACTTTCACATATTATCTGCTGAGCTTCTCGTACGCTTTCTGAGTTGTGATCTCTAAACCTGCGGATTGTGGATCATCGTACTTCGACAAGCTTACGGTCGCGCCTTGAAGGGCTGTAGATGACTGAATAACTCGGTAAAACTTGGGATCGAACTACAATGGCTCCCTTATGTGGCCTTTATGGCATTCATTTACATGTCGTCGTAGGTTCGTTTGCTGAAGTCTGATGCACCTTGAGGGTGACGCTTCATGTTTTCATTACTTCAACGTGGTAAACGAACCATATCCTGCTTATGTTCCTGGCGTCTGCCATGATAGCAAGCCATGGCCCTCGCAGCCCGATGTGCCCTGACAGTTTTATGGCACCTGGTTCCCTACTGGTGGATGACCTTGTGCTCCCGCTGCGTATACAGGTCGTGAGCATGGCTGCATAGCCATCCTCGTCCTCCTTCTGACCTGTTGAGGTGCTGTTGTTGTCGGTTAAAATCCCGATCTAGTGTTTGTCGTAGACCAGGGAGTGTGGTGGTACGCCTAGGTGCGGGTCCGGTCGTGCCAGCCAACTGCGCCCGCCCTCACCCCCGGTCTTCTTGACTATGTCTCGACACTGGGACGAGGTATGGAGGAGAGAGTGCGGTAGACACTGCGCAAGTCTACCCACAATAAACTTATTCACGCGTAAGTCACCATGCTGTGGAGCACACGATGGATATCATAGGGCACGACGGTTGGACTATCATTTTTGCAGCCAGGCATAGGAAAATCAGGCTTAAGGTTAGAGTTCGGTTAAAGATTAGGGTTATGGAAATGGTTAGGGTTAGAGCCAAGTTTGCTTGTCGCATACCGTTTTACCTGGTCTGGCCTCTAACAAGTGACTTGGGGTTATCTGTTTTCCATCCGTTTACACGCCGTAATTCGCATCTTTCACTTTGCGTGGTGTGTTCCGGCACCTCGTTGAACGAACATATGGCAAAAATGTTTTTCATTGCCTTCTGCCGATCTCGTTATTCGTCATGCCCATCCGCCCCACCGATAAAATTAATATTAACATTCTCCCATATTACAAGAGTCTACGTGCTCTATTTTCCCAGTGGGCATGCATATCCAATTTTCGCCCTTTTATTGATTGCCCCGGTTCGCCCATGTATAATTGTCAGTGCAAATACTGAAGTATGGTTATATCCGGTGCTAAGGGCGGTCTTGGGATGTAATGAATCCCCACTGTCGAAGGACTTTATGTTCGCGCAACCTCATTACCACTCCCCGTTCCACTGGGTCCCTAGATTTGTCGGTGAAGTGTTTCCACTGAATGAAGTATAAAACATGAGATGGAGTTGTCAGTAACTCATGCGCCATTTGAAGTCTATCTTTTTAGAAAGTGGTAGCACAGAACATGCTAGGACACATAACTTGTCTGATGGGGGAGAAGTCTTGTGTACCAATTAACCAAGCCCACCGTTAAGATAATTGTACCTCGTTCATGAACCGAATTTGTAGTCGGAACTTCAACTCCATGAGTTCTTAACTCGGTTGCTGTTTTGAAAGTCAGCTGTCACAACCAAGATTTCAATCATGTTATATTTAGTTTATGTTTTCGGCTATTTGCCGCGACTGCGAGGATTCCATTCGTCTCCACTCTCCTTTTCTTTTTTATGGATTTCCTACCTTTAAAATAAGTATATAGATGCATAGTATGCCATCTGAATGATCTAGAGGAGACTGGGAGTGTTGCAATCATCCGAGCAACCGGAAGTCTGTCCTAGTCTGGGCAAGTTCAAAGTGTATTTAACCAGTTTAGATGCTAGGAAGACCTGACGCATGCAGTCTGGCCTGTAAACAAATAGTTAAGATTAAACCTTTCATGGGCCGGTACAAGCTGATAAAACACAGATCGACTCAATTCGAGTCTATGAGTTCGTGCAAACCTCCCCCAGGCCACTTCGAAATGTGTATAAGCATTAAGGTTGAAGGCTATAAATTTGGACGGACTGACAGAAAACGCCCACTCCTGCCTTATTCCCAAAAAGTGGAACACACATAAAAAATTACGTGAGGAGCGCTAGAAGACCGACTGGTGAGTCGAACCTCCCGTAGTTGTGCCGTGAAACGGCGAAAAATTGGCGGCAGACTAGTTGTTTTGCCAGCACCTGAGTTGACGGCGTGGTAAAGAGATTTCTACGTGCAATAACCTATTCGAATAATTATCGCTAAATCCTCCCGCTGACCACCTCCTCGGGAAGGAACAAATTCCTCGCCAGCGGTCACTGCGGAGACTAAAGAAGCAAAGTAAACCGCGTTTTCTGTTTTAGAGGCGCAAATAAATCGATAATATATGGTTTGGTAGCCCCACCTGATGGGCACAGTACTTTTGGGGTTGGAGTTAGGGCTAGGGGTTAGGACTTATGATTAGGGGTTATAATTGGGGATTAGGGTTAGGCGTTAGCGTGACTATTCCTTAACCATTCGAAGTACTACTGCGCATTCCCCATAGCTTTTATTTTGCATACAACTACTTGGCCTCGTCTCCTGTGCGTTTCCCGGTCCCGCATTAGATGTGACTGGGGTTTACTTACTTTAGGTGCGACTACATTACCACACCCAACCATTAATTAAACCGGTTTTTTTCGTTTGTTTGTCAAGTTCCAAAAATGGCGCTTTACGATAAAAATAACGGTAACGAGAGTGACAGTCAGCTGCGTTCCCTGGGACTAAATATCGGAAGATTGGAATCAGACTTGAAGAGAGCTGTACGATACGAGGAACGTCACTGGAACGAGAACGATGCCAAGATTCGGGCCGTCGAACAGCGCGTTCCCACTTACGAGGATTTCAGGTAGCCATATTTCTGTATTTACCTGTTACTAGCACCCAAACTGCTTTAGTGCGCAACAGTGTCCCACCATCTTACCTAGCAGGAAGGTGAGGGTCTACATGAGAACTTCTTATCAGAAAGCGGCATTCAGGCTCTGTGTAATACCCTACCGAACTGGCCTCTTTACGTCAGTTCTCGCTTTGTTGGAAATCACCCATGGAGATGGTCATGGTATTGATTCCTTAGTCCGGCAATTTGAGGTTCTGATTTTAAAGCAAATTTGTGGAAGAACAAGATGTCTCTTAGCCTAGTCCATTCAAAGAAGAGTCACAGTTATTTGAATATGACAGTTCGGTCATCGTGCCCGACGATGTTGACCGTGTGCTCCACAGCATGGTAGAAGCAGGCACGGTAACTTGTACGTGAAGTAGTTTATAGTGGTAGTACACTTGCACGGCATCTACCGTACTCTCTCATCCTCCCCCGCCTGAGTTTGGTGTCAAGACAAGGCTAAGAAGGTCGAGGGCGGGAGATGGTCCGGGTGGCCGACACGGCCGGACCCGCACCTAGGCGTACTACCATATCCCCTGGTCTAGAACAAACACTTGGCAAGGATTCCAACCAGCAACAAAGATGGGTCAGAAAGAGAAGGATGGTACAAGTCACTGGGCAACCATGCACGCGACCTGTATACCCAGCGGGAGCGCAGGCGCATCCACCGGCAGGGAACCAGGAGCCAGAGAGCTGCCAGCGCACACCATACTGCGAGGGCTATGGTTTGTTGAATAATGACTAAGCAGACGCACACAGTCCTCAGAGCTCATTTGAATATAACACCTACGTCTCACGCCCCACGGTGATGGGAATGCGATTTGCAGGCTACGAGGATATTTTTTGCTGGGGGGGGGAGGGGGGAGACTGGCGCTGGGAGTCAACGCGACAATCACGAAGATGCAGACACTGATAAACTTTATAAACCGCTTTGTGCGCTGGCCTAACCAGTGGGCGATATACTATTTATGGAGATAGACTGTTTCCATTAGGCCAGACTACCGTCAGCGAAGCACAGCCAGCGACCTAGCTTCGAATGGTAACGAATCCTAAGGGGGTCGACTGCCATCTTTGGGCACAAATTGCATCACATTGCATGGTAGATGTATTTGGCCAATGGGTCCCACTAGCAGTCCACTTTCTTTTGAGCCTCAACTGACTCTGTCCTCTACCCTCTTTACCTGTCAGTCAGTTAATTCAGGCGCAACGGTACGATATTGTAAGGCGGCTGCCCTCACCTAGGCGACTTGCTGCTGATTATAATGCTTTGCCCGCCTAATCTGAAAGATAAGCTCTCAAAAATGTTTCGCGCTTTCCTTTGTTTTCAGAGGACTAGTTGATGGCTGTGAACTTCGTCCACTTAAACAGAAAGAAGCAGACGAACTATCTAAGCGGCCTTCTGGTTGGGCTCCATCCATCAACTACACCCTGCCACCATCGGCTCCGTCGACGGGTATGGACACAATTTCACCCATGGTAAGTGGACCACATATGTGCTGACGTACTTGCCAAATTTCACTGCAGTATCTCCTGCCATTTCTTTTGAGGGCCTGCATGTTTGCGTGCTTACGTTCCCCGGGCGAGTTACGTAATCAGCACACTCTCATCAAGTGCGTTAGTCTAATCCCGGCCTACCAGTACCCTAGGTTGTGATATTTCGGTAGTTATTTTGTGAGTCTGTTAAGCCGGCAAGCCAAAACTTGTCTTTGCAAGCGACATGTGTGGCTGCTGCTCAAGCTATATATCAGATAACATGAAAGCTAAGAACGAGCTTCCCGGTTGTTGTTATTTGAATTAAAATGAAATTCATACAAGCTTTTTTCCCACCTGACGTTTTACCCAGCAAACCATACATTTATTTTGACCCAGATTTTAAAAATTCGGCGACCTCGGTGGGATTCGAACCCTCAACAGCAAGGTCAAGGCTTGAGTGCAGCCAACGCTTTAGGCACCTGAGCTACGAGGCCCCACCGGGAGCTGAGAGTTTAATTACAATTGCGTCAAAATTAGTTATTCAAAATCTGTCCAAACGCACATCAGTTAAGTGAGCCTGGTAGTCACCTGGCGGATTCTATATCGACTACTTAGGAAATTCTTATTGGGCAGTCAGTCTACTGTACCAGAATTGGTGGATTCCAAACTTTGCTCGGCGGGTAACTTGACCCAAATGCGATTAAACTCACACCTCCCCGTGGAGCCTCACAGCTCAAGTGCTTAAGGCATTGGCTGAACCCAAGCCTTGTCCTTTCTGTCGCGGTTTCGAATACCATCGAGGTCGCCAAATTTTTCACAGTTGGGCCAAAGTGAATTGTTAAAAATCTGCCAAAACACATTCTTACTTTGTTTCCGGCCATTCCGCTTTGCCAGTCGTCATATAAACAGTTTCCTCGCTTTTGTACTTTATGAATATCTAAACTAGCTGTTACGACGTCCACAATAACCGCTACAGCAACCTTCTCTTCAATTTCGATCACCTCCAAGTTCAGTCGGTCAGTTACTGACTTCCGTAGTAGATTTATTAGGTCACGTCGGCCATAGACTGTTTAACAGCAGATGCGCTCAGGACTCGCGCCAAGTATGTCTTCAGTCGTTTACTGCGCCACTAGTCAGAGTCGAATTCAGGTGACTTGACTTCCATGACGAATTTAACTTTAGCGCAGTGCAGGACATGACCGTATCGCCTGCGTCCACGAGTAGGCAGGACTTCGTTAGTCGGTTGTAGTCCTGACCGAGTGGACATTGACACGTTGTAGACACTAGCCGAGACGAATCCGGCGCAGGGGACTGTAGCCGTTTTTGCATGGGGACCTCCAGAAGACAGTTTACTGTCCTCTTGACTTAGTCCCTTTGTTCATCCAAACCCAACTCCAAATGTCTCTACAGAACCGAGTGAAGGGTTTCCTCCTTACCTTCGGCAACATGGATGCGCAAAGAAAAAAGTGTTCCACTATATTGCCTTTCATGACCTTGCCGATACGGCGGAAGGGAAAACTCGGGGCAACAATTCGCGTTTATACAGGATTTGATTCCGGGCTCACTCCGCCGTTTTTTGCGTAGGGCTAAAGCACAGTACGTTGTGTCTGTCGAAGTTTTCCTTAGCCAGGCAACGCCATTACTAAGGATAGAATTTGTAACACACATACCATGATCGGCTGCGGCTGAACTGTGTAATCAGGGTTTTCCCCTTGAAGAATCTACCGTGGCGGTTTTTTCATACAAATAACAGCGTACGTGCGCTAAACGGGCTAATCGGAGGGACAATCGTGACGGGGGGGGGGGTTAAACAATGTAGGGAAGTAATGACTTGACAGCTCCGTCTCGTGACTTCTGTCGAATTCCGGCAGAGATTGGCCTTGTGTACATCGTAGCAGTTCCGTGTTCCGCAGCAAGTCGTTGAAAGGGGTTCTATCCCTGCGGAAGAATCCGTGAATATTAAAATTCTACTTTGCTGCGCCTGTCTAAATATGTAGGGCAGATCCAGAGGACGCAGTCACTTTGTCACCGTCTTGACCGACTGATGCACGTCTTCAGACATCGAGGTTCTTGTCCCCATACAGACTCCGCGACACTCAACACGCGCTAGCCAATAAAGTAATTTGTCTCTCGCTTACTTCGTAACCTGATTCTGCGCGCGTTTGACAAATGCTGCTTTGGCACCAACCAAGTTGAGAACTCTCCACCTGGTGTGACGGACGCTTAGTACGGACGGTGTTTGCACGGGGCAACCCGTGTGGTTCCGGACCTTATATCATTCTTCTGACCACCACAAGTTAATTTAGTTAGGTAATTCATTTGACCCGATTTTGAAAGACTCGGCAATCCCGGTGGGATTCGAACCCACGATTGAAAGGGCAAAGCTTGACTACAGCCAACGCTCTAACCACCTGAGCTACGAGGTCATGACCGGGAGCAGTGATTATAATCACAAGTGGGTCAGGTCAAATCTGCCAAAACATCTATTAATTACGTGAACCCGGTAGTTATCTGGTGGATGGTGATGGCGGCGGCGATTACGCCTGACCTGGTCCGCCTCGTCTTCACGCGTCAGGACCTGCGGGAAGACGGGTTCCTCGTTAGCCTACCTGCTGGCTACCAGGCGCGCCCACATACGGCAGATAATGGAATTGCCTTCAGCGAAGGTTAGCTGCGAGATAAGAAAGCTCTCGGGTATGGCGGAAAGGCAGCCGTGGACCAGCAGCGATGGCGCTGACAGAGCGCGGGCGGCTGAGGTTTGACACACCGACTCCCTTAGAAATGTCTCAGTGACCATGAACTGTCGTGAACTGCCACTAAATAAGTGTACTTGTCACAACTGCCTTGGGATTAGAGACTTGAGCCAAAGGGCTTGCGAGAAGCTCAAACAGACAATCTGAGCGGCTGTTGGGGACCCGCTTGTGCTAAAAATTCCCAGGTGGCCACAATGAAAAATCCTATATGTTTCTCGTGACCCGAAGGCGCTTGGTGGCGAATATAGGCCTTTTTCTCGAAATGTTAGAAAAAAACAAGAGGGGCGTACCGAAATGATGGCAACTTATGGGATCGCGGCATATGTCTGGGCGGCATGACACAGACTCTTTTTCTTCAAGGGAAGGGGACTGCTTTCGTTAACGGTCGTAGAACAATTGAACGTTAGCAAACGAAGGAACTACTGTAATGTACGGAAGGTCAGCCTCCATCAGAACTGGGAATCGGTCGTCTATCAGAACCGATCAGTTGTCGGTCTCTTTAACTTTTAGTAATTGCTTCCACTCTTATTATTTCCAAGCTTCAACATGTCAACTTGCACATAACTTTACTGAATCGATTTCGCACAGATGCACCTCGCTTCAACCTTTTTGTCCATTTACTCGGTTTGTTTTTTGCCTCACCTAAGCTCAAACTGGGGTGGATTGTCTAATTACATTGAGCAAGACCAACCGGCCTAGGTGAAGAATTCATCTTTTTAACGCATTACAATAGTTCTTTCAAGAAAATCTCCCTGATATACAATGGTTGCCGTTGAGGAAAATAATCATGGCCTTTAAACTGACAGGCTTAAACTGGCTTCCATTAGGAAATAAAAAATGCACATAGCTCCATGCTGCAGTAATCAGAATGGAGTTAAGTGGCATTATTTTTGTCCCAAGGTAGCCTATGTAAACGATAAAATGTATGTCCAACTGGATATACTTTTTGGATAGAGAAAGCTAGAACGCTGAACAGTACGTGTCTAGTTTGAGGCTCATAGGTTAAGAACTGCTCGGGTGCTCGACGGAGCTAGAAGCGTTTTATTTCTCATTTTTTCCTGCTTAAAATACGCTCTCCTCAGTGAATTACAGCCGGAGATTACCAGAGCAAGGCCGGCCACTGTACAGAGGTGGAAGATGACATGCGCAAACAACCCGATCACATAGTAAAGCTGATCTTGCCCTGATAACTCCCAGTCCTTTAATTCTCTCGCAGCACTTTTTTTCCAAGTTACTGCCCTTTTATCGCTTCCCTGTAGCGTTTTGGCTGATTAATAGATCACAGTGTATGCTTCGGACCATGATGCTGCTGTTTTTACATTGAGCTCAAGCAAAAATTCAGGGCATTATGTGCCTAAAATTCATTGTTCATGTTATGAAGCGACAAGACGCAGTTAACAGGCAGTCACGAAACCTCTCGGCGTAGACCAATCCAGCTGCGTAGACCTGCACTGAGTCATTGTGGGCGGACGATTATTTCAGATTATCAGACCTGTGCAGTTGCATGTATGCGACTTGGCGCGGGTGCCGATTATACGAGAGAGAGAGAGAGA
>CACRXP010000001.1:296924-327984 GCA_902702965.1 Spirometra erinaceieuropaei
TATTTTCTTACGGGCGACAAAATGAGAAATAGGCGGATCCAAAATTTCGTACAGTTTATCAGTGTAAGCATTTACATCCTCGAGTTTCAAGGTTGAAGCAACTATGTGATGGTCTGAGCCCCCGAGAGGGCCTATGGATGACACTGACGATGGCATGCAGCCTCTACAAAAAATTAGGTCAAACCTGTTTGATCCTCGGGTGGGCAAATAGACAACCTGACGGAAGCTGATACCCATTTCTCAGTTACTAAAACAGTATCTGGACACTGGACGAACACCAGAGTCCGAAGCAAAGGCTTCTTCTTAAGCAAAGATCTGTCATTTAGAACAAACAGCTTGAGGGGAAAGTCTGTTTGTTTCCGAGGGAGGTGGGCTACGTTGTCCAGTGCTTGGCTACCCACGGAAAATACGGTCCGGATGCACCAGTCCGGTATTGCAAACAATGTTGTGGCATCAAAAGATCCGGACGTGAATAAAGAAGAGTAGGATTTAGGGAAGGAGATAATGGACAGGGAAACTGGTGACCATTGTTAGCTAACTCATTTTCAGCTGGAAATCCACGAGCCGAATACTGTAACGTATTCCCGTCGGAGCAAAACTGAGGAGCGGATGGGTTAACTGACTCAGTATGGACATTAGCATGAAGAATGCACTGGTAAAACGGCCGTGGAGGAATAATGATGGGGGGATTAGGGAACGCACTCCTTCTATTGGGGCGGGGATACCATGTGAATGTGGAATGACAATTTTCGCAGTCAAGGCGTGAATCTTCTTAATTGATCGGAGTGGTCAGCGCACACATCCCTTCCTCCGAGAGCTCGCCTGCTTCAAACGACTTCTGAACTATTGCAGAAAATATTTCACACAGTTCACTGCCAAGTTCACAAAATGTTAGTACGAGAATTCCATCTGTTCTATGCGATTTGGCAGGTTTCTTCCGGAGTAGCTCGACTCTAACTATCATTTATGAAAACGATGGTTCCTCGATTATGGAGAGTAAAGAGGAGGTAAGGGGGAAGTGGAGTAGGAGCAGAAATTGATAAGCGAACGGGTGGAGGGGCAAATACACAACTAGATTTTGGGTGAAGACGGATTAAAAGGAGATAGAAGGGAAGGACGCTTAAACCTGGTCACTAGTCTCGACTTTTCCATCTGCATACCTAAGGGTAGAGATCAGATCCTGAGTCCATTTAGCACTCCGTAAGTAGCCATAGAGGATTTCGGATGATTCAACGAAGTTTGCAGTATGTTCACATCAATCTTGCTTCGCCGATTGGAACCCTTACTTTCACAAATGTTACGTTGCTACTTATATTCCCGAAAGTTTTTTTCGGAGCCGGTTAGTCCGTAACGCCCCCACAGACTATTCCATTTTTGAAAGAGGTCTTTAAATCCGAGTTTGTTCATTTTGGGTGGTTTGCAATTGTCTTTCCTCTGGGAGGACAGTTGGAATAAACAGCCTCTTTCAATAAGGAGCTGAAAATATTCCAATTGTCGTTTGCTCGAACATCCAGTTCAGTCTCCCATAATACCGCTGTCGTTTCTCTCCTCATGAGGGAACGTCCCCTTTCCGAACGTTTCTCTCCCACCTGTCAGGTAGAGCGGATTTGGAAAACAGTAAGTGCTCAACGTAGAGCGTGATATGGTCGATTGATCCTAATGGCGGTCGGTTCTGCAGGTCTAACACATTTCCTCATCTCGGGTAAAAATAAGATCAAGGCAGTTCGACTGCTGTCCTTTCCTAACCCGCGTTCCAAATGTAACGTTCTGGCAGATACGTTTGTCCGTTGCCCATTGTAGTAGTTTGTGATTAAAGCTGTCTTGCGGCCCTTGTGCAGTCCATGTTTGCCAGTCAGTGCCAGGGATGTTGAAATACACAACGATAAGGACATCTTTCTTCTTACTAGCTATTTACATTTTAGTTTTTAGCGTGAGATCTTGGTCAGAAGTCTGGTTAGTGGAGCGGTACACAACCGAAAGTGTCAGTGGTCGGACATTCTCAGCGGAGTAATGCTTAACAGTTCCACATCCCGTACCAGACTATGTACATCAGCTATGGCGGACAGCTTGCAGGTGACATAAAGCATGACTCCTCTTCCCTGGCTTAGTCTGTCTCTCCTGAATTACTGATATCCCATAAGGGATACTTCTGAATCTGCGACATCTTCAGTAAACCATGTTTCTGTGAAAGCCATAATATCCGACATAATTTCTTCAACTAAATCCCTTACTTCGTCAAGAGGCTTCGTACATTTGTGAAAATAACCTTCAAGGATTGTTTTTTCGAAGAGGCCCGGCCTTCATTGTGACAGGTTTTGACCACAGAAATGGCTCCTCGGTCTGGAATATTTGTTCATTTTTGATCTTCAGTCCTTTCTCTACTCTGCCAATTCTCCCCCAGAACTCTGACCTCAGTTATCTCATTTTCAGTCTTTTTATCGGCTCGTTGTCTGGTTGAAAAACAGTTACTTGTGTGAGCTACGCAGGTCGTCCTATCTTTTAACAGAAGCGCCGTTTGGGCTTCATTTTCTGAAATAGTTTAGGGGTCTGGGGGTGTTTTTAGGTCAGGAAGACATTTTTACGGTGAATGTTTCCCCATCCTTCAGGACGGCACTGGCGTATTGATGAAGAAGGTCTAGGTCATATATCTTCCCTTCTCTCTGAATGCAGGACAAGAAGGTGAATCGCGAATAGCTTCATTCTTAGGAAGGAGGGGACGCAAACCTCCTGAGCCAACATGATGACCAAAAGTTCAAGGGCAGGCGCGTACAATCGCACTTGAAAGGATTACTATTGACACTGCACTTGCTGAAGCTATTAAACACCGGGGCTAGGTGTTGGACGTGTTCTTTAGCATTTTACTAGCCATTAAGTGGCCATCAGTGCAAGCGCACACAAAAGACAGACCAAATAAGACAATGCTGGTTGACCTACTGAACTCCATATGACGGTAAAAGGCTGAGAGACACGTGGAGAAATTCGAAGAGGCAAAAGGCTGTAATGTCGGCTGTTTCGGGGATATCAACCGCGACGACAGATTTCAGATAGAAGGCGTGGATTAGGCCGACCTCCAAGAAATTAATTTTGTCGAAAAGGACTCCTGAGAAATCCTGAAAATGAGACCATGGTAGCAATCGGGGATGGTGGCGTTGTTGAATATACGACTGTTGCCATAGTGTCGCCAGTGGCCCAACGTCATCTTGAGCACTTTGTGCAGAGGGACGCCCAACGAGCCCCCGGACGATCGAATGATGGCAAGTTGCTGCCTGTGCCCGAACTCCGCCTCCGCGGCCTTCACATGGACCGGCGTCAGTGGTCTGAGCCGAGTGAACACAGGAGGGTTAGAGGTGAAGAAATGGTGCACAACACCGTGTTGGACATCGGAACTACGGAACCAGTGGTGGGTGATGTACAAATATTGGGGGAGTAGCTGCCGATAAATGAAAGCTTTATATGTATTCGGAGCATATAACTTGCAGGTGGTTTTGAAGGGATTCAGTGCATGAACAGATAGGCCATCTACAGTAATGATTTTTTATTAAAGACCCGTCGGAGTCCTGTCAAAGAGTCGGACAGTCGGTAGCGCCGGCAGCCTATGAGGAAACCATTCGCGACTAGAATGTCCGAGTTGAGTTGCATGGGAGATATCAGCAGTCACTAAGGTCCATGTGGGCGGTCGGCAGAGACTGATGTTCAATGTAAGAGATAGGCTGCTGACATGGAAGTGGGGGAACGGTTGGCAGCTTGAAATTGAAAGCCAGGGTTGGGTTTCGGCAGTCAGCCGGAGCGGGAGGGACCACAGTGACCTTGGCTCTGGTGTTCACGAAGAAACGTCTGCGAGTCAGGCTGTCACGAACGCAGAAGCTTCCACCAGTGTGGGAGGTGCCAGAGATATTGGCTACGCTGATCTTCAGGCTGGCCTGTTTCGCCCGTTGATTTTGCTTCAAGGCGAAAGCGTATGGAAATTTTCAGCAACGATCTCTTTTGCCAGATGAGGAATGATGCAAACAAGCGATAACTTTGCTGGGTCGTGATAAGGAAGTTCGTTGGCCATGCCGAGTGGATGGCATCGATGCTTCCCGGGATGAAAGACAGACTTACCGTTGCCTAAGAGACGCTAAATCTAGTGTAAGCACACAGAGGACACATTCGAATCTGATAAAATTGTACGTGAAGGAAGAGAGTGCATGACGAAACATGCATATTCGTCAGGCAGTTGGTTATCTAGGTGAGTTTGGTGGCTAGAATTATGTCACATTTCTGGTGGAAATTCGCTCATTGTCAATACCTGGCTATTGCACCGATTTCGATGGCAAAATGTGGCGTCCAGAAACAGCCGCTATTTCCCCAATTGCGATAATGAACAATACGAAGGTCCCCAATCAGGAGGTAAGGAAGACGATTAGATGGACATGCTTCCATTGGGGCAGAGTTCGTACATGCAGTATCATAGGCAATTGCTTCTAAAGTTCTAACCAGGTAATTTCCAACCTAGGCCCATGCGCTCGAAGTTCTTCCGGCTGCGGTTAGTTTCTGAAGAAGGAAATATCGCCCGGCGTCAGGGCGCCGCGAGATGGAATTTAGGTCACGTGCGTAGGCAGACCGATGAAGCATAGATATGCTGTGGCGCTGACGACCGTAAGAGGGCGTAAGTACAGTACCCCCAACAAGGCTGCATGCAACATGTGGCAACGCCGAAGGCCATTCCGTTTGTCCGCGAGGAGAACATTTAGTTCTTCAACGAACTTCGTTTCGTCAGCTCTGAGCATTGTGGGAGTAGAGGGACGCAGACACTGAGGACAGTGGCTAATTTGTTTCTCTGGATAATCAGGCTGTAATGAGACGGTTGTTGATTCTTTGCGGCAGACAGGGCTATCCCCCCGCGATATCGTTCCTAATGGCGCAGCTGACTCCAGCGTTACGTCGCTTTGCCTTTTTGGAGTCCACTCCAGATGGAGGTGTAACCAGTAACCACCTCCTTTAGGTTTTCCGTACCCAAAGACCGGGTCTGATTGAGAGCCACACACAGTCCACCTCGTAGAATGAGGATTTCCGAGAGAGTACCACTATCCCCCCTTCCGATTGTTTGTTAAATGACGTGTTTGTTCTGTTTTAACAACTCGCACAGTGGCATTAGCAAATTTTATCGACCGGAATATTTGGGTCGTGGATGTTAATGGCAAAGAAAAATGGATTTAAAATGATCACCGTGTTTGGTTTTGTTAACACAGGCATTCCTCGCTCGACTTTCTTTCTCACGATTCAGTGCTTCCACTTTTACTGTACCTGCCAGTCATCCAAAATATAATTTATTATCAAAGACAAGGAGGACTGGAATGGCCACTTCTGGCCTATTAGCCGTCGTCAGGCAGTCATACACAACCCCGTAGCATGAACACCTGGGGCTCTGTTCCGTGGGATGAAGCCCCAGTTGTTCCACAGTGCCTATAGTACGTGCCACTGTGCGGCTGCTGGTTGGACTCGAGAGAGGGCCCCAAGGTGCAGCGGGACGAGGGAGTTCCGTAACACGATCGGTGAGCGCCCTTTTACCACATCAGTCGTCGTAATAAATCTAGGCCTAGCATTAGTGATGGAGATCCTTTGACGCTCACACTGGATATCCGTTGAATACTACATAAATAAGCTTACGTTTACCGTCGACGCTGATCTTCTCAGATAGGCAAGCGCATCTAAAAAGTTCCTGATTTCTACGCAAATCTGATTACTGGACTCATTTACTAGCAATAAGGAAGTGTATGTGGCCACTCAAATATACACTGTACAGTTAAAATCAGACGACTATTTATTTTTCTCCGAACATGATAAAATTCTTATCTCCGCACATCCGTTGGATTTCTTCAATTTCGACATAATGTAGCTGCCCGGAATTCTGCCAGCGTGGTACGTGTTTACCGACTGTCTCATCAATGATTGGGTACTCACTGGCCAGTCGAAATTAAGAATAGTGTCACTATTTCCGCCACAATATCGCGGGCTGGTACGTGTTAGTTCTGGGCGATGAGTTCCATTGTGGATTGGTTGTTCGGCTCGGTCTCAAAAGTTTTGAATTACCTGGGCCTTTACCAAAAACACGGGAAGCTTGTATTTTTGGGGCTTGACAATGCTGGGAAGACTACGTTATTACATAGACTCAAGGACGACAAAATGGCTCAACCTGTACCTACTTACCACCCTACTTCAGAAGAACTTTGCATTGCTGGAATGAGATTTACAACTTACGACCTGGGTGGCCATTTACAAGCCCGACGAGTATGGCACAACTACATTCCTGCAGTTGACGGCATAGTTTTCATCGTCGATGCAAGTGAAAATGAGAGGTAAGCCTACCATCTTTTCAAAACATTTCACTTGAAGGTTTATGGAGGCAAAAAGTGAACTCGATAGCCTCATAATGGACCCACAAGTAGCAAATGCTCCCATCCTTATCCTTGGCAATAAGATCGACAAACCAACAGCTGTAAACGAGGCACTTCTACGGAACTATTTGGGCCTCGACGGTCAGCTAACGGGAAAAGGAACTGTACCCAGAGATCGAATTGCAAGCGGCCGTCCTATCGAAATCTTCATGTGCAGCATCCTTAAGCGACAAGGCTACGGCGAAGCCTTTAATTGGCTGGCCCAGTACCTTGACTAAGATTATCTTTCAGCCTTCGTTTTTTTCTGCATACTTGGTCTCTCTCATTGATCCCCTGCCTTAAGTACGAATTTCCGCCACTTCATAAATTACCTCTGTAACATATGCCTAAAGTCTTTGCTCTGAACTCCACCCTGACGCACCGAAAACCGCCCTTCGATTACCATTGATGTTTTAGGTTGGGTGCATGTACCATAACCGTTTAATAGCAGTTCGTTATCATGCCAGTGTTTTATTGCTCATTGTGATATGAAGCTATTCAGCCACTCGACTTACCCTTATTACAAAAGGGGGTGCATTTGTTTGGTAAGTCCTCCCGATGCATTCCGATGGTCACGGGGAGCTTTGTGCGCTATAATGTTGCTTACCTTGCACTGCTACCGAACGAAAAGCCCAACGAGGTGAAGACATAAGACATCACATAAAATTACTCGCTTTACGCTATGATGAGTTTTTGGTCTTTATGCAGTGCCTCTGGGAAGTGAGCCTGACCACCGTTTGCTCATCAAAGTTCAGACCTCCTGTAATGTGTTTATTCGGTTTCTCCGACCGTCCTTACCCTCCCACTTTATTTTTCACTAGAGTAAATAACTTTTTTTTATCATTTTTAACGCCTGCTTCTGTGGCACTAGGTGGTTTTTGCCGATTATGTAGTTCCTTCGAGAGCGAAAAATAAGAACAACAGACTTCTTTTATAGTTTTCTGTCAATGTGCTAACCTTATTTTGACATATCAGCCCTGGAATTTTCGGTCTTACTGATGCTGCTCTTAGCAAATTCTCTTTTTAACAGATTCTTTGGTAGCTATCTGTTCAGTCCTTCGCATAAGATAAATGAATGACTTTCCGACTAGATGAGATCAAGTCGCTAATTCATATCTGTCGGTTTTGCATCCATTTCAGGATGGTACTTTCCCTCTTGTATATGGTACATCTGTGGTCATGTCTGATCTAGCTGGCTGACTGTGCTTCGCGCATCGCTATCCGAGTCCGGGTCTGGAGGGCTCCACCAATTCTCCTCTTCAGCAACACAGACCGAATATCAAAGGTCAAAAAACCATCCCCATGTCTTGTCGGCCTGTGCTGCTCCGAGCACTGAGTCTGCTTCTTCGACGCCCCCCAGATTGGCTTCGACGTCGAGTTAAGGGCAGCAGCACTGAAGTCATGTGGCGGACGGTGATGTGCCCAAGCCACTCTTTGTGCCTCCCGAATGATCCGAGGTATCCATGTGGTGGTACCATAAAGAATGCGACTGGACATCAGTGCTTGATGCAGACAGAGCGGCATCGTCGGCGTAGCTCAGACCAGTCAGCCGGCGCCCGAGAGCAAGTTTGCTGTCGTCAAAAACATATAGGGTTTTTTCGAAAACCCAGTCAATGGCCGAGTTAGGCGGAATGGATCACAGACGATGACGTCGAAAACCAGCCCAAATGTCAAACAGTTAGGAAAGGTTTCGCGGATCAGGACACGCACAGAGGTAGGGTGACAGGAGTTCGTGATTATTGGTGATCTTTCCTGGCCACCGTCAGGTCCCATTATCAGCCACAAGGACTCACGATGAACGGGATCAGACCCTGTGATGAAATTAGCAAATCAGGTGGCAGTTGGTTGCTGACCGAAATGGCGCGATTCATAACGTACAGGCACATGGGTGACCGAGCCCCAGTCCCCACGAATTATCTTATATGCTCGCGCTTGCTCAACCACCTTATGGATCCAAGGTGCCGGTGTTTCGGTACAAGACTCATAGACTTCAACAAACGTGCCACCCTATTCTGCCGCCTTGTTACCCAGCACCAGTATTGCATCTACTCCCTCTTTCTGAGAAGAGGTTTTCACGGCACTGCATGGACTGGAAAGGCTTAAAACTCCGCTTCGAAGGAGTAAGGGAGTTATGACTGGTCATGAAACTGAAATGGTGCTCTAAGTACTCAAGCCAGCTCCCGACCTTGGCCAAGTTGTTAATAACGAATCCACCGCTCATACTGCGAACATTCACCGAGTACAAAAGGCCATCTACTAAATTGGTGAATAATTTGGCAATTTTCGAGTGTCATCGACATTTGAGGCGTGCTTCATACAGGTCGCCACTTCTGGTCAATCATTTTTCGCTCCTTTTTGGAGTTGGCTGAAGGAATAATCGTTCCGGGACATAGTTCGACTGGTCCGGGCAGATCACTGAATTTCTCGAAACGATACAGTCGTTGCAGCGCTTTCATGTGGATAATCTCGGCTGCCTCGCGGGCTACGACGAACATTTGCCACTGGCGTCTCGCATAACTCGAGTTGCAAGGTAAGAACGGATTTCTATGCTCACAACCTTGGACTCACTGGGTTGTGATTTTGCGGCATCAAGGCGTCTTGTGCGAGACATTTTGGACGCGAATGAGGTGCGAACTTTCAGCCATTTGCGTACAGGAACTTAGCCTGGCTCATAGGCGTGACCACTTTGGACATCACATATCAGTCTTTGGCCCTGAATTCAGCTGCTAAACCTCGAACTAATCAGAATGCAGTCGGTCTGACTCTGCATAGGACTGGCGTTCAAGCACCAGGTTAGCAAATGTTTGTGGTGTGGCCGAAGTCATTTGTTGGTGACAGCTAACTGATTGTGGTCAGCAAAGCTTCAAGTCTTTCACCATTGTCTTTTTGAGAACCAAACCTAAGTTGGTCAGTTGGGAGAGTTTACAGAGTCGCTTGGTCCGGTCCGCACATTCAAATCCTCGGCAACAACCAACAGATCACGGCAATTGGGTCTTTTAGCTCCTGCAGTACTGAGCAAGTCTTATTGTGGTTGTTAGCAGCTTTTGCTGTTATGCAGACGAAAACGACGGGGGTGTTAGTAAAGTGCCACTAGCTTTACGCAAGCCAGCCGCTCGTTTATTGGTTCACTTACAAAGGTTGCATAGTTAACCTGCTGGCAGTAGGCAGTTAACTCATAATGTTTCCAGGAAGAGTCGTTGGCGACTTTGATGGTGTAAAGTCGAGGATGACCTTCGGAATTTTGGTCCCATGGGGCATGAGCCGGGTACTGGCAGCGAACGTCCACTTCGACTTCGCGTCACCAGACTTTTGATGCCAAGGCCCAGGAACCTTTACATATTCCAGCATCGAATTTGAAGGGCCCGATCTTGGTTGGGTAGTCTGACTCGTCTACTGTTCCCCTGGCCCTCCAGATTAGGGTCGCAGATCGCGTCGGTCCACGCGGACGCTGTATCATGGCTCATTTTCGCGAGGTTTCTTGGGGATTTCGAGTACAGGCGGGTTCCCAGAAGCCATCTGGGCTGTTTGAAGTCCCATCTAGCGGTCTGTCTCATAAACCTAAGCACCGAACATCGGTGTGAAGTAAATTCGTTTGTTCGTAATTCTTGGTCTCTGTGACAGTGCCGTTATCGGGCTTTGCGGTATGTCGTTGGTCAGCGTACCAGACTTCAGCCGTTCTGTTCCGCGACTGCCTACTCGGTGGGCCCAAAACCTCCTATTACGTAGCCAACCTTCGCTGGAGGCTGTTCACCAAGTAACACCTACTGTCCGCCGCTTTCAGGCAGCGGGTGAACCCGTCCTCCCAGTTCATGGTAGCCCCTCCATCGTTATGCTCCGACTCCTTCCCCAGGAGTACATAACTTTTGGCTGCAGCTATATCCGCCGGCATTTGTGATCTGTTTGTTAGCTAGGTAAATGTTTAACACGGTTTTTATGCAGCTGGCTTCGTTACTTGTCAAATCCATCCCTAGTATCCCACTCAAGCTCTTGTCGATGTCTATTGATTTACATAAAACACATACCTATGGTCGCCAAGTAATTGGTGTACAATCATCAACCCAGGCTTCGTCTTGCACGAGTAGTGTGGAAAGCATTTCTGGGAACTGAAGGTTCGTTTTCACTGAAAGTAAGTTTACTGCGAGCCCATAAAACGAATAATTCACCTGTTCCATCGACCTTCAATAGCAAGGACATATAAAGTACTGGTATGCCATTTGAGCAGAGGGTTGCTTAGCAAATGTGTCATTATCATAGTTTCTACTTCTATTACTACGCAATTCACGTAAACAAGCGACCCTCTTCTACTTGTTGCCTCTAGCTGCTTATTCCCGGTATATTGGACCAACGCCCCCCAATTTATCTGTGCTACTGAGAAGTAGGTTCTTTTCTGAACAAAATGACGGTCTGACCATCGCGAATGATCATTTCTACTGTGTCGCACGGGATGACTTTGTGTCATGATTCACACCCGGTTCACGTTTCCTTCGCTGCTGAATTTGAGACTGAGCCGGCTGTTTTTGTTCAGAATGCATCCGAAGCTGATTGTGTGCGGCATGTCCATAGGGGTTGGCCCTGTTTACATCTCGCGCGGCTATCACTGGCTGGATGCCGTGCAGCACCTGACCACCGTGCTGTTTTTGGATAGGAATTACGAGCTCGCTCGTCGGTCTTATTAGCGAATTTGGCGCTTGTGGAGCTCTCACCTGCGCGCGTTTGCCATAACATTCTGCATGGATTTGCAGTTCTGCACAATGGGGCACTTTTTGTACGCATGTGTATTTCATCCTCAAATTACGACCATGGCCCTGCTGACGTGACATCATGCAATTCGATTTCCTTTTGACGTTCTAATTTAGCAAGCGCATGACGTTAACGGAGCGCTGGTGCTCGACCGTAGTTTGATTAAAACTGTAACATGTCCATCCATTCGTGGACCTTGACAATGCGGGATTAAGTCTTACACTTATCGTCGCAATGGCTAGACCTACTATTTTGACGTAAACAATGTATGTTAGGTGGTGGGCCTATGACTCACTGCGGTTGTTTGGTAGCGTGCTGAACACAACCATGTCTTTTGTTCCTATAGTTAGGGCGATGACGCCAGTTGAAAGAGCGAAACATTTACTCTCGCCGTGGTTATTGATCACAACTTCGCCGATGACGTTGACACCAACGCTATCGTAACTCAAACGGAATGAATGGGAAAAATGATTCGCTAGCCATAAGATGAAGGGTGGAGTGACTAGGGTTGATACTAGGGGACAGAGTAAGTATCAGAATCGGTGTTCGCTAAAGGCGCCGTGATGAATGGCATATTTTCCTAACTCAGTAGTGGGGTCTGGGAAACCACCTAGTGTCTGGTGGAGGCCGTGTTCACGAAAATCGAAATGCGAGCTAGTGTCCAATCATTCTGTCTTTCATTGGCCTGCCGTTAGCAGCTTGAACACACGGCCAAATCCTCCGATATTCGCACAGGCTGTTATTTCTTTTCTATTTTCCACCCTGTGCCCTATTTTCTGCCCCGTTTTTATTTTGTCGTCAGCTGGTCTAACACATCTGCCCAAAAAAACCTTCGAATCGAGCGGCCTGGTGAGAAAAACTAGTACAAACATACCGCACTGGAAGCTGCTTACGGACAAGCTGCTCTGATAGGGTATCCAATTATCTGCTGTTCTTTCTAGTCACGACTTCGCGACATTCGGGGTTTCCAGCTCCTTCTTTTGACAAGTGCCGCTTAGCTTTTCCTCTCGAAGAACAGCTAAACAGTTTCATGGCGAAGTTAACCCACAAGTATGATGACTACGGACTTTTCATCGATTCTGTGCTCAATAATGATTAGTACCACTATGCGTCTCGGATGCTGGCCTCCCTGGGATTCCATTGTCTGAAAGGCTTATCCTTATTATCCCACTTCTTATTACTCTGTCTTATTACACTGCAATTTTTGAGGGGGTCGTCACTACCACGAATTCCGCACTTCAAACCAGCGCTTTCATTTACCGAGCACTTTCAGCAAACCACCTCTATCGGTTAATTTGGCTTTGGAGTGTGCGACATCACGCGTCATTGCAAACCCGAAGTTTCTGGCTATATCCTAACTAGTCCTGGTCTTGTTTCTCTTCTATCCGCGAACACCGGTTTTTGTCGAGACAGCATTCTCCTAAGGTCTGTCCTGACCACATCCGGCCATTTTTATGCTTATCATTACCACGACGTGGGCGTGAAATTGGACGGAAATTCAGAGGATTCACGCCGCGAATGAGCTTCCCAGCGACTCTACTACGGCGATGACCTTTTACTGCGTCTTTGGCAAGCGTCTCCGATCGGTAGATTTCCAATTCCGAGACTTCGTCCATGAATCGGAACTGCAGAGGCCAAGACTCCTTTGTTCGTAGTCAGGTACACTAGTCATAGTCTCCGTCCAGGGTTGACGGAACATATTGCACGAAAGTTGTATTCTTAAGATTATCCTCATGCTTTGACATTTCCGAACCCTAAGGAACCAAGGAAAACAAAATATTACTCCTCGAGTCTCTCGCTATTCGGGAGAAGGGATAGAACATTTTTGGTGCTTCCGTTCCTAATGCTCGGAATCAGACTGTATTCGCTGGAGGTAGTGAATGTATAGTCCGGCGCACCAACGAGATCTTTGTTAGGGCGGCGTCGGTGCATCCGAAAATGAAAGGGTCATGACTGGCTCGATGACTGGGAGTCAGACCTAATGATCCGCTTCCAATCTACGAAGACCTGGCATATTTTGCTGGAATAGGTCGTGTGTGGTACACTTAGACGGGCTAATGCAACTGCCACTGCGCTTAGCGCCAGGTGGCTGGCCGGCTCGGATAATGGACTAGTACGTGCGAGGGAGAAGAATGAGAGTGAAGTCGACAGCGAGGGCTCCATCTTCGTGACGTCTCAGTCCATTCCCCGTTATAATAACGTGCTTTGATACTAGCACGGTGCGCTAAAAACCGTTGCTTGGAAGGTTGCCAGCTAGTTCAACAATTCGGTTTCCGTGGTCAGTGTGGTGTATGTATGTTGGGTGACCGTCTGGACCAGGAGTCTGGCTCACAGGCCCCTTACTATGACCTCTGTTGCATGAACGTGAGCTCTGAGCCGCTCCCATTCCATGAAAACCTGGTATACTGCGCGCGAAACTAGGTGTGTGACACACGTAAAAGGACCGTTTAACTTGTCTGCAATTGCGTCGAAATCCATCGCTGGCCGTCTTCATTTTGTTTTACCACCAGAAAACGATGGCACTGTGTGGCAGGTTCAATGAACAGTGGGCTTCGTCGCCTGCGGCGGCCGAATTATTATCAGGATACTCCAATTCTCACTCAAACTATAAGCACGAAGGGGTGTCGATCATGACGGTGATATAGCACTTACGCATCGTAGGGAACGCCTTTCACGCATTTTTCGAACAATCTTACAGCCCCAGTACTCGTACCCAGCCTCGTACTCCTCAGATGACGTTCATTTGTGCACACCTAGTTGTGTGCAAGTCGTGTCGTGACTCGCCAATTCTGTCATTCGATAACTAGGCATTTCGATGTTGGCGAGATGTCGAACATTTCCTGGTTCGCCATTAATCTACGCATGCGTAGAAACGTGTGAGGCAAAATTTCCTTAGATAGGCTTTCCAATGGAAGAATTGGTTAAACGGACTCCTCTATATTGTCCATACTCTCAAGTCCCCTCGTATGCCGCCGCATAATGATTATCCACCGACTCGTCCAATCTACTGTGTTCATGCCAGTAACGGAAGGTAATTCTTAAGTTGGAGCTGTCATTCAGTTTGACTTTCGGTATTTATGGAGAGCGAATTGTTTATATTTCCGCCTATGTTTGACCAAGATCTCCTTTAACAAAGTTGTGGAAATATGTGAATCTTTGATCCCTGATATTTTGGCGAAGGGAATGTTTAAGTTCAGAAGAATCGCGAATTAGATATTCAAGACAGCCGTCGTATACACTCATATGAATACTTGAATAGTAGTCCATGTAGTCGGCCGGCTGTCTTGTCTCAGCAGACAAGGAAGCGGTGTGCAATCGTTTTGGGAAGTATAAATATCAGGCAGTTTGAATAATTTGTGAAAATAAGAAAAATACAGGTGCTTCAAATTTGTAATATAAAGCAGTACTTAGGAGTACCAGCATAGACAGGGGAGTTTGGAATGTGAATTTCTGGTTTATTAATTTTTGTGAACCAGCATAATCCAGCTCTAGGCTACTGGGATCCAAACTATGGTAAAAAATTTCCAATCGAAGGTCGTGTTCGTTGCTATTTGTCCTGTGTGTACAGTTTATTTCCGCGCGACCACTTGAGAAGGCTTTATATCAGGCTGCAAGAGAATCTAAATGCCACGTTCTTTTGTGTCATCAGATCGATAAATTCTCACTGCTACATGCTTAAAATATCCGTAGGAATGCCAACTCTCAAGAACGTGATCTGCCTTCCAACCATAAGGAGTACAATTTGCTTCAATTCCTTGCAGAAGTAATCCATTTCCCACAAGCCACAACCATAAAGTGAATGTTACTCAAACAGTGCGTTTTCGTGAATGACATTGGTGCAAGCGACTACGCGGATTATCCAATGAGATTGAGAATGCCGAGTTTCCTCAAGGGACTTGGGGCTATACCACGTTGACTTGAGTTCCCCTTCCCCTTTTCCATACCAAAACTGAGGCTGACGGGATAACTCGGTCATCTTTTAGGGTTGGGAGTCATTTCACAGTTAATCCTTAATGCGTTCTTTATGGCACTCACTTGTGTGATTTTCGAGACCCCCCAGTGGTGCATAGTGAATTTTGATTTAGACATGGGGTTGTTTAGCCTAGTGTTGGTCGTGTCATGCCATCGGGACGCGAAGGGCGTGGAAAGAGCGAGGTGGGATAGATGATCCGAAAGTCGGCATAGCTCCAAGTTAGCAATTAAGTCACCTTTGTGTCCTTCTCATGGGCATCTGTGGGTTTTGTGACCTGGCAGCCAATTAAAGCATTTTATTCGTTGCGTCAGCAGTTTGGACGCATACCGTTAACGCTGGCTTTACGTTTTCGAGCTGCCAGGATTATGAGTTCGTAACAAGGACTTACTCGTATTCGAGAATTTGATTATAAAATCCTATTTTTGTGACAGGTGTTCACGACAAGAATATTTTATGTGAACACATGACGACTAGATTCTTTGCAATTAAAACCCTAATTGTACTAATATGTCGAGAAAGTAACGCACTAAATGTGGAAATGGTCGCCGTGGGATTTGCGGACGTCGGTGTATTTGTTTGCTTTTGCATCAACTGGCTTATATAGTAGTCTGTTTTATTTTTTAAATACTGGATCTTGAAATACAAAGATTCAGCTAGCAATTCCTGAGTATAACATGGGCTGGAACAGGAGGCTGTCCCTCCAACTCACTAGTACGTCTTGGAAGTGCGTTTGTTGAAGTGCAGTAGTCGATTACTTGAGATTTTCCAACCCAGGAGCCAAGAACTACGGAGTTTTTACAAACTCCGCTGCAGCAAGAGAGCGTACATGCAACAGCAGTTGCCGTCACTAGTCGTGTCAGCCGACTAAGTTGTAAACCTAGGCGTGATGGTGTGTGTGCCTGCGACTGAGCTTTGTACAGCTGCAACCAGTTAATACGGATGGAAATATCGACCGATGTCACGACGTCGGCGAGCCGAAGGCTGATTCGCGCGCGCGCGCGCGGTGTTGAACAGGCGCGATAGGCCGACCGAGGGCGGTATGGATAAGCGGCCGCGCTGGTGAACACGGGCTCAGATTGCCACAGGTTCACCGATCGGGTTATGGGACATGCTCCACCCGTTGCGCTTCGAGACTCGATCTAAAGTCCCGCAGGCAGTCGCACAGTGCCCATTAGCATTGCAGGGGATTATTGACGCAGACAAGGACGGCCCCCTTTCTTCGTCGGTAATATCCACACAAGACAGACTTTCAGTGATGGAACAAGAGTTCGCTAAAAGACCGTTTTTTAACATGTCTGGCAAACTTGTGCAGCGCAGATGCTGGAATTCTCTGCAAATAAATTAAAAAATCAGAACCTAGTGGTGTTGAAAGGTGGGCTATCGGACTCCCCCACAAATAAGCGTATCAGCTTCTGCTTACCGGCGGTTGTTTAAGGATGTGGCTGTCCATAAACAGGCAGGAATGGACCGGAATCGCATGCCCTTCTGACTTTGCCCTCTTCTTCCATTTACCTGTAATGCAGACTATTCAAATATTATGTTGTCTGCCCGACCATTACCTACGTGGGATCCGTATTATTAGTTGCCAGATCTTACTGCTCCTCTGATGCGAAAGTGGTCAGCTTTCGAATAATTGTGCCGCACTAGGCATCCCTGTTTCGACTGCCTAATACCCCCCTAATACCTCGTCCTCTGGAAGGTTAGCAATACAATCTTAGGGGCAACGAGGAAAGGCCTGCTGGCCCCACTTTCTACAGCTGAATAAATTTATTAAGAAGCTATTATTGTCAGGTACTAAAATTTTCGGCGATAGTTACGGATAACTAAGCAGAAAAAACAGGCGGGAATTGATTTTCATACTGCGAATTCAAGAATTCAGGCCTGGAGATGGCAGGTACAGTCGATAATAGAGAAAATGTATTTGGCATTGACAAAAGTGGTGTAGGACGTTCGCGTGGGGATACTAATTTATAATATGACGACGGAAAACGACGAATTTGAGGGTGAAATGACCGAACAGATTGCAGCAAACCGTCTTGAAATATCAGCAGATCAGCGGTGTGACAAGGATGACAAGCTTAATACGAGAGACTGATCGGTATGTTAGGATACTTATCTCTTAATTGTCGCGCCGCCTTATGAGAATGGCAACGAAGGCAGCCCTTCATATGAACTTGGTGCTTGCTTGGACCTTGTTGCGTTATGATCTGAAGATAGAACGTGTAAAGGTACTTTAGACAATTTTCTCCGAAATACTCTTAAAACATTTTATTTCTAGCAAATACATACAGCTACGCTGCTTATCCAGGCCAAAATACTTTGGCGCAATACTTCCCGGCTTATTTGCTTTGCCATTAATTTATCAATCAAACAAAAACCAGTTAATCCCAAAAGGTTTATACTGGCGGGAGTGACAAGGCCACACCTGTCCAATTCAAGTGTTTCGAATCCTCCAGTATTCTTTAAAGAGTTGAAAAAGACTAGTGAAAATGGCGTATGTTGGCGTAGTCCAGAGAGATTTAAAGATCCCCTAATTCTGTCACACAAAAGTTGCAAACGTCCTAGGGGTTCTGTCTTAACCCTACTGGTAAAGTTCACAGCGCAACTTTCAGCCTCAGCGGAAAAATATCATTCGGATCGCTTTGTTTTAATTTGCGGATAAAAGTGGGAAAGCTTCTACTGAGTGATCCTCTGCTATGGAACTGGTTTCCTTGTCCTCAGGTGTCACCAGTGCCCCCGCTCCCGGCGGTCGTTCGGGTGCGGGATTGAAGGCACGCCTGTTAGCGAGAGTGCGCAGAAAAAAACCAATTTTGTGTACTCTTAACCTCTCTGTATTGATTAGTTGTCTCGTGACTTATGGACGACAGTCGAGAAAATATTTGTCTAGGCAGCGCTAGACTCAGTTTACAGACAATATAGGGCAAAGCATCTAACACTAGCAACTTCCTCTGATGTTCTGGCGCCGTCAGTTCCCAATGAGGAGGCGTAAAAACGATTTTTGACAGAATTTCAGTTAAATGTAACCTGGTTCCGTTTTAAGAGAAATTCAGCAGTTGGAAATCCACCAAAGTTGATGGCATAACATGATTTCAATTCGAATAGTTGGAGTAGGAGTGTGCGAGAAGCCGTTCTGATAGTTTGGCCGCGCATAGGGGTGTGGACTATGTAAACTACTTTACCAACAACATTTTGATTGTTTAATGATTGAAAGTAATCTAGAAAGATTAAAATAAAATGAAGTGAAAAAAATGAATTTTGAAAAACGAAAGGTCGTAAAACACGCACCCTAGATCGAACGTCAATCCCCACGATGACCATCGTGTGTTTGACAGCAGGGTGAGAACAGGGACTGTGACTTATGCGTTAATTAGTTTATTGCGATAGTCGAATCGTGCAGCATCTACCACACTCTCTCTTCCCCCACCTGAGTCCGTTGTCAGGGCATAGTCAATAAGACCGAAGGCCGGAGCCATCCCCAGGCGTGCCACCCCACTCGGCTTGAATTCCACGGGCTGGGAGTGCCATAAAGGCCACATTAGCAAAAGTAAGAGATCCGGGTTGATAATCCGAGGGAAATGCAGTGCTCACCGGATCGAAAGACTTGTTCAGCTGACGTTTCGAAGAGCTGGGGCGGTTCTCCATTCTCAAAGCACTGAAACCTTAGCAGTTGTCTGTCAAATACGTTGCAACGATGGAGACTGAAATTACGTTGGGGAAACCGGACGGAAATTGCAGACCCGCCTACAAGAGCACAAACTGACAACTCGGAGACTAGGCCCAAAGTCACAGCTTGCGCTCACATCGGGGAAACTGGTCACAGTTTTGATTTTCAAGGAGCAGCCGTCTTAAGCAGGGTTACCTCAAGAACAGAGCGTCTCACACTTGACGCTTGGTACTCAGATGCCAACTCCATCAACAGGCATATAAAGTTCTACGTCACTACAAACGCCGTGACCAAGACAAGACACTCATACGGAGTCTAAGGCTGCCGAGCAAACACGGCCTGCCGACCAATTCACCCAAAAAGGGGAACGCAAACGCAACTAACCCCAATTGAGGTGACGAAACACAATGCAGGACGTCACCAACACTCACAGGCGACAGCCAGTAGGCCAAGTCAGTGAAAGAAGAAGAAGACCGATCAGCCCAAGGTCAACTAATCTGGCTGCCCGTTCAAAATTCTGATCGATTTTTCACTAGACCCTTTGAGAATGGAGAGCCGCACCAGCTCTTCGAAACGTCAGCCAAACAAGTCTTTCGATCTGGTGAGCACTTCATTTTCCTCAGTCTACATTAAGAAGGAGTCATTACAGCCTGACTCTTAGACCACCAGCTGAGTATTCCACGCACAAACACATAATACTGGACCGACTGCGAGGTCTGAGTTATCCCGTCAGTTGGCGACCTCCCAAGGCACGGCTTTTAACGCACAGTGGTAGCTCCAAACGCGTCAAATTGTTTATAGTGAAGAGGAAGTGCGCTGAGTCGTCGATCTCACTCTCCCTTCCCATTCCCAGGCCCCAGTCACGGTCCGAGCCGGTCAGTTGACTGGAGTGCGGAATGGGCGCGGTGGCTGACATATCCAGGGATATTGTCAGCGCGCACCTCATGCACGACCTGGCCCTTTAAACGCAAGCACCACGATTTCACACAGCGGGGGTTGAGCGGCGTACATATCGCATGCGTAAGAGTGCCGTAGGTCACGTTAAGAAGGAGCCGCTTTAGCCGGACTCTCCGTCTGCCAGTCAGCCTCTTAACACACAGACACACGCAACTGGGCTGAGTGCGTGGACTGAATTGCAGCGTCATTTGGCAACCTTCCAAGCCACGCGCTTGACGCACCGCGATAATTTCAGTCTCGGATCACACACGCAGCTGAGAAGCAGCATGAAGAAGGAGCCAAAAAACACACTTCCCACTTACGTGAGGGGTGCAACTCATGCGATTGTGTTGTATGATGATAAATGAAGTTGACGTGCATTGTCGGTGCCGATGAGAGGTGCGGTGGTGTGGTATAGCCGATGGTGTTCTACCGCAGGTTTTCATGGATGCGCATGTGGCCGAACAGGCCCATGCGGTGAATGGACGCGCGTGGGCAGTGTGAGCAGTCAAGGCGGATGAGGCGTGCATGCATGTGTGAGTGAAGTAGATTCTTTGCAAGTCTGCTATCACTACAGACAAATTAGCGCATTAGTCCCCGCGCCTGTTCTCAACTTGCTGTGGAGCACACAGTTGACATCATCGAAATCGACGGTCGGACTGTCAGATGACGGAACGCCGGCAATGTGATCATCGGCAGCGGGGATGGTCGTCGTCCTGGGGTTTTGCGACAAAGGCGACAATAGGGGTGTTCGCTAAAGGAAAAGTTGACATTACCGGATTGTTGCTGTATTGCCTCTGAAGGTGTCCTACAAAACCGACGGTAATTGCTTTGGCAACACGGACGTGTTGGGAGAGGCTGGCTGTTAACATTGAGAAATCGGGATACTTGTAATCTGCGAACCTCCATTTTGTTTTGGCGGCAGAAATCCGGCTTGATCCGATTTTCGCTCCAGTTCTTCAGGCTGGCCGGTTTCCTGCGAGATCTTTCAAAGTCGTCGGGTCGACATGTAGACGCTTTAAGGAGTTTTTCATGGGATATTTGTAGCGATGTGTTCGGTCTCCTTATCGGCGGGAACACGTGACGATGTCCTCATGGAAGAGCTATCCTGGCAGACATGTATCTTCTATCCTTGCGAGATGGCCGCTCTAACACATCTCCTAGTCCAAAACGTGCACTGGCCACCATTTTACACAAGAAGTAAAAGGGGGGGTCTGGGTTCCACTGGAAGGGAGTGCCATATAGGCCACACTAAGGGGAAATACGTTCACCCACGTGACAAATGATTGCATCCAGTCACTGACTGTATAGAGGCCAGGGTCAGTAGACTACCCAGTGCCCGGCAGTCGGTTGTGGTTCTATTTGGGACACTAAGGCAGGGTAAATAAACCGCAATTAAACTCTGAGTTTCGGTCTTGGATATTGAGCTAATGATCATATTGGTGGTACGGTTGAAGGATGGGGGTCAGTGACTTCCACAGTAGTGAAATATTATAAGGGCACCGGCGAATCGAAAAAATGCTTAAATTCTTGATTCACAGGAAGGCATAATTGCACGCTTTAGAAGCATGCTCAAACGTCCAGCGTTGTCCGCGAATAATGCATACTTTTTCTACCGACAAGCAGTTTTTTAGCAAAGACCGATGGAATACCATACTTTCTGGAAAGTTGAAGGGAATCCTACGGGTTATATTTAAGGATACACTGGATCCTGGTGACCGAAGGCACCTAATTACGCCAGTCGTTGACCTATATATATATGTATATACAGTCAGTAACCGATCTCATGAAACGTTAGATGAAATCCCGAAGTGCGTTTTTAATTAGGAAAGATTATCTAAGTGGGCTTGCAACATTGATTAGGAAGCATCATAATCTCACGATGTTTCAGACACGCCAGGATGTTGGCTTTTGAGTGCACTTTTTTGGTTGCCTAAAAAGATTTCAGTCGGTAAAATGTCCACTTAAGTAGTATGCATTTCGACACTGTTTTTTGCCGCCTCCATAAATTCAAATGTATTTTACAGAAAACATAATCAAAAATATCCTCTCTTTTACTCATTCCTTAACAAAAATTATCGCTCCTGCCTAACCTGCACACACTGACCCAGAACTATTGGCCATCGTTTGGGCCTATTCGGTCACCTGAGCCCACATGAAAATAGTAAGTAAAAGATCGCCGTCCAAGCCTCATGACCACACTTCGCCCAGCCTGCCGACACGCACCTTCCCAAGCTATATGTGAGACTGCCCTCCCCAACACGCACATGCACGTCATTCACATAATGCCACATCTCTCTCTCATGAGACAAGCATACGATTGGCTTTGCAGTCATCCTTATGGCGGACTAAACATTAAATGCCAGTATGTGCTTGGAAAGTATACACTTTCATGCAGCCCAGCACATGTGTGTATGTGTGCAACACTGGCAGACGTGTGGTTTAACTCTGTCAGGCACTGCGCCCAGACTCCTCGACAGCCGGTTGACAAGCTTCGAGAGTCGATCGGTTCATTGAACAGGAGAGAACGAGCATGGGGCCGGAATCCGTCCCAATGGCACATCAGTGCACTCCTCACGGCAATAAGTCTGAGGCGCCCGAATCTACCAGGACATGCTAAAAGTCCCGGCTGCCAACCAGGCGAGGCAACCCAATCCTCCTCAGGACGAGAAAAAGTCAGGCTCCAGGGGCTCACTCATAATATGGCTCCTGTGGAATTTTTACTGGTGTGGGATCGGGGCCGCCCACACGAAATCCCAGGGCATTCTGTGGGGACCAGGCCGTGTGTGGCACGCGTAGATAGCCTGTCTAGTTTTGTCAGCCACTGCATCCGGGCCAGCTTCTGGTCGTCTTGGTACTGTATTACTACCGGAACCGGGCGGGTGGGGGAGGAGAAAGTTGTCGCAGATGAAGTTCACATCTGCCTCACCACAAAGTGACCCGCGCGCAAGTCGCCTTCTCATGTCCACTTCTTGGGCAAACGGTGGATGTCGTCGCTCGATCGCTGCGGTAGAACTGTCGTAGGCGTAGCTACCTGGCGCTAGTTGGTGTTCGTTTACACTTATGCAGACAGACCTCCCAGTTTTGCCACAACAGACTGCGCCACAATTGGACTTCGAAAAGAATTTCTTTTTCCTCTCCCTCCCTGGGTTGAACAGACTGGGTGCTTCCGGTTTTTTTGCTGCCTTTCTACGAACTCAGATAAATTCCTAGAATCAGGGTGAGCAGGGGAGCTGGTTAGTTCCGGGGTCTGGACTGTTGTCAGCGCACAAATTTACGCACACCAAGCACAACTTACACATCCACCAACTCTCCCATACCCAGCCCACTCAACTCCCCATCCACCGTCGAGCCCAAAGTTAGCAGCACCAAAAAGTCAACCGACTTGACATCCCCCAAACTAGTCTGCCCAGACAGTCACCGTACATTCGCCCCACGCATCGGCCTGGTCGCTCATTTGAGAGTCCATCGTACAGAGACTGGCGAACCAAGGCTTGGACCGCCAACATACATCAGACGCCACCGCCTTACTGGGTCGCATCGCCCCTGCACACTCAGGCATCGAGTAAGGCTACTCGCTCACACACACGTCCACGTAATAATATGCGGTAAGTCACCGCAGACATGATCACAGCACCACACATTCCCCCATCAACACATGTACCACACGTGAACATCCCCACCAGCCCCCATCACCGGCATCTCTCACGTAAGTGGGAAGTGTGCTCTTCGGTTCTTTTCTCCATTGTGGCTCCCTCGGCTACATGTGAGGTCCAATCGGTCTAATTCCTCGTGTGTAAAGTCGTCGCGTGTGCGTACGGGGGTTAGGTCTTGTGTGTAGCACACGTAGCCAACTTGTTCTCATACCTGTTAGCCTCCTTATCCAATATCAGCATCAGTTGGCTGACCGGGTCAGATAGTGGACTGGTGCATCGGGTAGGGAAGAGTGGGTGGAGTCGACTCTCAGTGGATTATTCATCACTATAAACCACCTTGCGCGCTTGAGACTATCACGGTGCGTTAAAAGTCTTGACCTGGAAGGCCGCCAATTGGCGACTTAACCTAGACCATGCAGTCAGTCCGGTTGTGAGTTTGTGTTGAGTAGCCGGTTTTCAGACTGATAGTCAGACTGTGATGACCCCTTCTTAGTGACACTCCCTCACACACGCGAGATCCGAGCCGCTTTCTCCTTGTGTGTTTGGGCGGCCAGGTGGTGCACATGGCACTCACAGTCACTGCGCCTTCCTTGTGCACCAGACATCTGATTGGCTAGGTCAGCGGACTGGTGCCTGGGTGTCGGTCGACAGTCTCAGCGCATATTCCTCACTACAAACAATCTGACGCGCTTGAAGCTATCAGGGTGCGCTAGAAGCCGTGACTTCGAAGGCTATTAACTGACGGAATGACTCGGATCTCGCAGTAGGCGTTATGGATGCTTGTGCGTCGAGTGGCCGGCTTTTCCCCTAAAAGGCGCAAATAGTAGATGCGCTCGACCACCGAGGGGACCAGATCGGTGTCCGGCAGGCCCTACCGGGGATGCGCACCCATAATAAAATTTCAACATAAGAGTGTGGCAGTAGGTCATTTGTAAGCTCACAGAGAGCCAGTGTGAGTTAGAGACGTTCCCCTTTTTATTGACGTATGAGTAGGCGGTATGGTGGTACGCCCAGGTATGGGTTTTCGCCATGCAAACCATCCGCGCCCTCTCCCGCCTCCGGTCCTCCTAACTCTGTCTTAACACCGAGCCCAGGTGGGAGAGGAAGAGATAGTGCGGTCGACGCTGCGGAAGTCTACTATCATAATAAACTAATTCACGCGCAATTCACCATCCCTGCCCCCATCCTACTGCGGAGCACACGGTGGACATCAGCGGAAAAGACGATTGAAATGTTATATATTTTCGTCTTGGACAGGCTTCCAGTGTCATTCCCTTTGCCGTAAATTTAACAAATTTGTTGTCATTCAGTTTTAAGTTTGGTTATTAACTCACTCCATTTTAACTGTTCCGAAACACGTAAGCAATTAATGACGGAATATCACTCATTTCTTGCCTTTTCTTTCTACGAACTTCGGTGAGATCAAGGGTCTTCCTTTGTGACCGTTAATACGACTTGCAACTTTTGGCCTTCTATCGGACCGCCGACCATTTTTGCTCTCTAAATTACCGACCCCAAATGTGGACGCGCCCTGCCTTTTCAAACTCTTACTTTCCACGCGACCAGGGGACCAACCAACCCTTACCCAACACCGTATTGGCCGTCGACAGGCATGAACTTTCACCTATCCCTTACCACTGCTGCTGCAGTGACTGATGCTTCCAACAGTGCATTTCCCCTTCTTTACCGGCCTTTTAGCATAATGCAGACGAAATATACCTCTCTTCCCTTGAGGCAAAATTCTACTCAACACCGCAAAAGTCCAGTTTTACCTCAGTTAGTCATTCAGATATCCTCCACCACGTGGCTGTCGTCATTGCTTCAGTGGAGACTAACCTATTGTGTTTGGGCTGTACGAGGTTACGTGGGCGGGAACCCGTGTTCTGGTTGTACGACTGATCCAGGTTCATTGTGAGTTTGGATTAACGATGCGCAAACTCACGCCGACGAGCATGCCCCGCCGCGTATACACTGTCAGCAATCACCATGCCCGGCGATGCAGCAAAGGCTACGTCAAATGGGCCTGGTGGTGCATGCACAACTAGGCTGGTGACAAGTACTCAAAAAGCAGTTAAGTGACCGTCCCCACCAAATGCATCCGTGATCCCTGGTGAAGATTTCTCCTTCGCTCCATTCCGGCACCCAGCTTTCATTTGTGGCCCTACCCTGGTAAGCGTCCTTGATTGGGCCGTCAAACCAGACGAGGGCATCCGACGCGACTGCCTTCGCACCACGCTGCGTTCCCCAAGATTTTGCAGCAGCAAAGAAAAAAATCGCTCTTAAAAAGAAGGTGGAGATCGCTTTATAAATTACTATTTATCAGCATAGAAATAACTGTTGTTTTACCGAAAAGGAAAATTTCAAAAAACGACCCTATTTCAAGTCACTTAAAGCCAAATATAAGGGTGTATAATGAAGGGGATAAGAGAGGGAGAAAAAAATGAAAAACAGTAATAAATACGAAAAATCAGTAAACTGTTGACTGCGCGTTTGCATTTAAAAACAACATATGGTCTGTTGGACCATGGACACGACTAAACTACCTATGGTGGTTTGTTTAATATGACTATTATGCAGAAAATCAAACTTTTCTTGCATTGAAATGTTCATTCTTGATTTGTGTCCCTACTGTCTGATAAGTTTGAAGAGATTTTTGATAGGGCCAAGACGCGGGCTGTTGACAGGAATAAACATAGTTTAAAAGCCGTGGGCGGAGAGGCTATCTATTGGCTAAAAATTTGGGGTGCAGCTACAACGAGATTCCACCTCCATTTTTCGTTCTTACTTCAGCATACCCTTCAAAATACTGTAACGAGAGTCTAATACTGAAGTGGTGCATAGTAAAGAAGCGTCGTCAATAACCAGTGCGTGACCGATATCATGAAATGCTGGCCGAAATTCTGAAATGTGTTTTCGATTAGAAAGGATTACTTAGATGGGGTTGTAATATTAATTAGCATGCAGGATAATCTGATAGTATTTTGGACTCACCAGGATGTCGGCTTTTGGACGCAGTCCTTTCTGCCTTCTTTTACTCGTTCCGTAGAACATCACCCTGTCTTCATATTTTATACTCGAAGAAAGTGTATATTTAGGTTTTAAACAAGTTTTGCTTTTCCCGAATAGTTTTGAGCCAGATTCGCCATTGCATTAGCGTTTAGCGATCTAAGTTTACAAGGTGCATGCTTTCCGCGTAAGGAAAATCTTATATACCTTTATGCTTTTAAGAAGATACCATATAGCGTTCATAAAATTTTGCCATTGATACGGTCTGTGTTGTGAATTTCATGAGAAGCCTTGGTAAACGGACATATACGGTTTTGTATATATGGACATCGCACGGTCTTGAAAATCTCATAATTAGAAACTTTTTTAAAACCTAAATATACATTTTCTTCGGGTATAAAATATGAAGACAGTCTGATTTTCTACGGAGCGAGTAAAAGAAGGGATATTTTAGTGCACGTTTTCTATAAAATATATATGAATTTTTAAGACCATCGAAAATCAGTACGAAGAATGCCTGTTAATTTAGTAGTCATTTTTTACAGAGCGCGGTTTCTGCGGGAGGTCAGAAAGGAGTGCATCCAAAAGCCGACATCCTGTTGAGTCCAAAATGCTATAGGATTATGCTGCATGCTAATCAGTATTACAACCCCAGCTAAGTAATCCTTCCTAATCGAGAACACATTTCAGAATTTCGACCAACATTTCATGAGATCGGTCACGTACCTCCGCCGACAGTCTCTTAGTAGAGGAAAAATCTTGTTGCAATTGGCAAGCGTTATCAGACTTATACTTCGTTAGGTAGATGAACAGGGGCATTGTCGTGTAAAATTATAGTGTTCGTTCGGCGTCGGCGAAACATTTTCTGCTTATATTAATGTTTTCTTACAGCACAACGCGTACAAGCTAGGGGCTTTGGCCTTTGATATTCTGGGATATCGGGAAACGCCTGATTCCGCCTGGAACTGTCTCATCTTCCTTTAACATGACAGATGCAAAACGTTTTATTTTTTTGGTGAAAGGCTTTTTGCGTCTCCAATAAACCTAACAAACAAAAATAACATCACGTGTACGCACCCAAATTTCCGTCGCGACTTTTTATGAGTTAGACCACCAACGGAAACTAGGTCCTGGCGGTGATCGAACTATCGCGTAAGGTCTGTGTCGTTTTTTCATGAACATTATATTCATCTTCGCTTAAAATGCTTGCGAATGTAGCCTTTTCGTAAGTCTTTCGCATTCATTGCTTCTTTATAATGGAAACGACAAGAGTTGCGACTCACAGTAACATTTAAAAAGACCAATTTTCTCGAAATTGTCATTTCCAATCTCACACTTCTATCGCTGGCGTGTTAGATTTTCTCATTACTTACATTCTCACACGTGAATCATAAGATATAGATCAATTTGGTCAGAAGCTATCAACAACCAAAACATTTGCGATATAGTCCTCTAATGGACCGCCTATCAGATGTTGGAAACGACGTTAAATGTCCACCAACCTCGAAGTGGTCTGTAGACTTTACCTTAGACTTTTACAATTTTACTATTTAGGTTAACGCCCGATTCAAGGTATATTTCCTTGAAACAGAATTTTGCCATATTGTTTGTGTAAAACCGCGCGTTTTATGTAAAAAAAATACATTTTCCAATATCCGGACGATTTATTATGCTAACAAAGGCTGGATTTGAGGCCAGCTTAGGTGGACACTGTCTTTTGTGAACGGACAGTAATTCGATCGAGAGGAGTCCGTACTATCTTCGCACGCTCAAAAATCGATTTCTGTGCGAATGCTCTTCAGGCCGGCGGAATTGGACTAGGTAGTCCCCTTTCAGGAAGACAGCAATAATATCTGATTTAAGAAAATCTTGGTGCTTTAAACTGCAAATTTTCGTCCTCCAAATCGCCATAATAAATTCAGGAACAAGGTTTTGTTTTAGCACAGAGATATTCCCTAGTCACCAACAGATATGCTAGATGTAATCAAGAAATGGTGCGTAATTCTCCGTAAAAGTGGTCATCATATATTTTGGGAGGGGGTTTGTTTATGGTTAATGTCAAATTATATGTGATTATGAAACGGAACGGGCGCACTTTGAGTAGTTAAAAAAATCATTCAATATTTTACTCTGCCCTGCCTCTTGTGATAATAATGCAGGTCCCAGAATTGCACGACAATTACTGACTCGGCCCCAAAACAGGATAACGGTCTTTTCTTTAGAGTTGCATGTTGACAGGTGAGCAATTCCTTCAATTTTCTCTCTGGCCTTGCTACGGAAAAAATGAAGTACATGCGCATTAGTATGCGAAGTGTGACAGAAAAACACTTAAAAAAGAACACTTATAAGAAGATTTTCCACTCTGGCAAGACCGTGTTCATTTTACTTATTCACCGTAAAAGTAATTTGTGTGATGCAGACGGTGATGAACTCCGAAACAAGATTTGTCTGCCAACATTCAGTTTTCTTCGGCATTGGTAGATCAGTCTACAAGTATACTCTTACCGTTATTCGCTGAAAAGAACCTTTCCAAGAGTGCGCTATGAGGGTAGGAGCTCCCAAACTGCCTTAATCCGATAAGTTCAAGGAATTTAAAATGCCAGAACTCGTTTTTGGAGAACAAGGAGCCAAAACTAACGAAATTTTTGGTTTGCTCTGGAGGAAGCCTTGGGACTCAGCGGCCTCCGTGGTCCCCAATGTACAAAAAGCAATTTTGCGAAGAAAAATTCTCTTATACGCAGAAAATGACACCCAAATCTTTGTGCCAGCCAAGCACATGCGAGTTTTTGTGTCCAGTGGCTAACGTCTTGGCATGTAAAATTACGATAAATTTTGTTCCACTGGCCTTCCTACCCAGGAAACCACCTTCGCCCTGGTCAGCTGCAGTACGATCCACAATCCCGAATACCATTTTGGAAGATCTAGCTCAAGATAAAATAACTGGTGGACTGTCATACTCTTTACGATATCATTTATCGCAGGGGACCCAATCTGAGCATAAAGACGGTCAGCATTTTTTAGCTTCATTTGGACATATTATACCGGCTCATCTATTTTTTTGCATGACATGCGTTAGGAATCTCTAAACACCAGTTTTCTCCCCGTGAAACGAATTTTCGACTTTTCGGCATTAATAAACCTTTTTTCTGAAATAATTATCTTAAAAGGGCCTGATTCTACCTTTAATAATTTCAGCACTTCCTTGTAACTCAGGATTATCCCCATTTTAAAAAGGGCTTTTAATCTTTACATTATGCGGCGGTTTCTGATTCAGTAGAGGATCCTGATGAGTCTGAGTGTGTTTCTTCAATACTGACACGAATTGTAGAAGAATAGTTCTCGGGAACTTAAGAAGTGGAGGATAATCAGGTTTCCTTTATGCATCAGAGCTCACGCAGTTTTTACAGAGGTCCTCTAGTGCTCTCCCACAGAGAACTAGTTACTTGTTTGTAGTCACAGTTACGATAAAAAATGGACGTTAGCCCGTACACTGCGTCACACTGCATGTCTACTGACCACTGCGACGGCTTCCCCCGACAAGAGCTTACGGAACAAAATAGCTATGTCCTCTGTAGCATTAAACAGTGGAATTTCACCAAGTCGATGCCTTCAAATTCTTTTTTTCTCAGTGTGGCTGTATGCTGCACCGGAACCGCCAGTCCCCGCGGCTTACGCTTATCGCCTTTGACAGCTAAACGCGCGCACAGACAGCGACAGTTCGACTATCGATTTCGACGATGTCCACCGTGTGCCCCAAAGACTGCATTGTGGGAGCAGGGACGGTGACTTGCGCAGGGGTTTATAGTGCGGGTAGACGTGGGCTGCATCTACCTACACTCTCTCCTCCTCCCCCGCCTGGGCCCGGTGTCAAGACAGAGTCAAGAAGACCGGAGGCGAGGGAGGTCGCAGGTGGATGGCTCGGACGGATCCTCACCTTGGCGTTCCACCACACCCCCTGGTCCACACAACAAATAACCAGGATTTCAACCAACACAACAGAGATTTGGAGGCTGGCACGGCTGAAGCCGCACCTGGACGGGCCGCCAACGCCTGGCTCGGATCCCACGCTGTGGTGGGAATGCCATAAAGGCCACATTAAGAAGGAGCCATTGCAGCCTGACTCTCAGACCGCCTCCAGTCAAGGAGGAGGTCCAAGTTACCCCGTCAGTTGGCAACCTTCCAAGCCACGGCTTTTAGCGCACCGTGATAGCTTCAAGCGCGTCAGATTGCTTATAGTGAGGAAAATGCGCTGAGTCGTCGACCTTACTCTCCCTTCCCATCCCCACACCCCAGCCGCTGTCCAAGCCGCGGTGGCTGACACGGTCGACTGACCATGCCTGCGCGCGCCACAGCACGACCTGGCCCCCCATACGCACAAACACCAGGATATTCACACAACGGGGGTCGAGTGGCTTGTCTCTCACTTGCGTGAGAGGGCCGTGGAAGGTGCTGTTTCAGCCCGTTTCCAGCCCACCAGTCCGCCACTACACACACACACACACACACACACACACACACACACACATGCACACACACACACGACAGTTCGACCGTCGATTTCGACGATGTCCACCGTGTGCCCCACAGCTGCAGCAGCGGTGGGAGCAGGGACGGTGACTTGCGCAGGGGTTTATAGTGCCGGTAGACTTGCGCTGCATCTACCTACACT
>CACRXP010000001.1:330946-362481 GCA_902702965.1 Spirometra erinaceieuropaei
ACCCACCTGTACTCTACCTTCGTGGACCTGACGAAAGCCTTCGACACGGTGAATCGTGAAGGACTGTGGAAGATCATGCAGAAATTCGGCTGTCCGGAGCGATTCACTCAGATGGTGCGTCAGCTGCACGACGGTATGATGGCGCGAGTCACGGACAACGGAGCTGTCTCAGAGGCATTCGCAGTGACCAACGGAGTGAAGCAGGGATGCGTGCTGGCACCAACCCTCTTCAGTCTTATGTTCTCTGCCATGCTGATGGACGCCTACCGCGACGAACGCCCTGGAATCCGCATCGCCTACAGAACGGACGGTCATCTGCTGAATCACCGGCGCATGAACTTCCAATCGCGCGTATCCACAACTACCGAGCACGAACTCCTCTTCGCCGACGACTGCGCCCTGAACACCACCTCGGAAGAGGAGATGCAACGGAGCATGGACCTATTCTCCGCCGCCTGCGAGAACTTTGGGCTGGTCATTAACACGCAGAAGACGGTGGTGATGCACCAACCGCCGCCCAACTCAGCCACAGCCCCCAACGCGCCGCCGCAAATCAGCGTGAACGGAAATCAACTGCAAGTGGTAGAGAACTTCCCGTATCTGGGCAGTACCCTCTCCCACAACACCAAGATTGATGACGAAGTCGCCAACAGGATCTCGAAAGCCAGTCAAGCCTTCGGTCGCCTCCACAGCACAGTTTGGAATCGTCATGGTCTCCAACTGAGCACAAAGCTGAAGATGTACAAGGCCGTCATCCTGCCGACGTTACTGTACGGAGCAGAGACATGGACGGTGTGCACGAGACAGGCACGCCGACTGAACCACTTCCACCTCATTTGTCTGCGTCGCATCCTGAGGCTGAACTGGCAGGACCGCATCCCCGACACGGAAGTACTGGAACGAACGGGTATCCTCAGCATTTACGCCATACTGAAACAAATGCAGCTGCGCTGGAGCGGCCACCTGGTGCGCATGGACGACGAGCGACTACCCAAACGACTCTTCTACGGAGACGTCGCGACGGGTTCTCGTCGTCAAGGAGGCCAAATTCGCCGTTACAAGGATACTCTGAAGTCCTCCCTGAAGCGCCTGCAAATCAACCCGACCAACTGGGAAGAGCTCGCTCGCGATCGTCCGACATGGAGGAGAACAGTGAAGACGGGCGCTGCTATCTATGAAGCCAACCGAATCGCCGCCGCCAAAGCGAAACGCGAAGCCCGCAAATCACAAGTTCGCCCAGTCCGCAACGCCGCCGCACAACCTCTCCCTACGTGTCCTCGATGCCACCGGACATTCCGGGCACGAATCGGACTTGTTGGACATCTTCGGATCCACTGCACCTCTCGAACTGCTCCAGCCATCGTCCCCCCGCCCGCCTCTTCCTCCTCTCTTCCGCCAACTAACTCTGACATTCCTTCTGCATCACCACTTCCATCCTCCTTCTCCTCCACTGCCCCAGCGGCGGCCGTTTAGACTGCTGTCTCACACATCACCAACACCAACACACCAACCAACATCACACACACACACACACACACACACACACAACGGACTGTGTGAACCGAGAGCGGGCGTCAATCAGCAACCTTCCTATCCACGACGCTTGACGTGTCGGGATAGTCTCGGACTCAGGTCACTCCTGCAGCCAAAGCCGCATGAGGACCGAGTCGAGATGCACACTTCCCACTTGCGTGGGATGTGGCAATTGGGTGCATGCGGTGGGTGAGTGTTGATGCGTAGTGGTGATGGTGGAGGAGGGTATGGAATGTGTGAATGTGTGGTTTTAAACGGCGGTTTTCTACCGCAGGTCGTCGTGGATGCGCATGTGACCGAATAGACCCATGCGATGCCTGAAAGTGCGAGGGCAGTGTGGGCAGTTGAGACGAGCTTGGTGGATATAGGTGGGTGCTTCAGGCACTGGTTCGCCAGTCTCTGTGCGATGGATTCGCAAGTGACCGACCAGGCCGATGCGGGCAGTGAAGGTGCGATCGCAGTGAGGGCAGATGTAGTCCTGGACCGCACCTCTGATGATGGAGGTTGCAGGGGTTGTGCCTGTTGTTGTGTCAGGTGCGGCTGTGGTGAAGTCGTGCGCTACAGACGCCGGAGTGGCCGTCGTTGTGGCAGTGAAGGAGGAAGAGGAGGAGGACGGGGAGGAGTGAGGAGTGGTAGATTCGGTGGCGTCGATGTCGGTTGAGGAGTGGTTGGTGGGTGCGCAAGGTGATGAATTGGGAGTGGGGCTCGGCGGGTGGGTGTGTCGAGGTTGCGGTCAGATCCGCTCTCGTGGATGCGCATGTGGCCGAATAGACCCATGCGGTGAGTGAAGGTGCGAGGGCAGTGTAGGCAGTGGAGGCGAGTGCGGTGGGTGTAGGTTGGTGCTCCAGGCACTGGCTCGCCAGTCTCTGTGCGATGGATTCGCAAGTGACCGACCAGGCCGATGCGTGAGGTGAAGGTACGATCGCAGTGAGGGCAAGTGTAGTCCTGATCCTCATCACTGAAATCGGGAGAGGTGGGGGTGGTGTCGGTTGTTGTGTCGGGGTTGATGTGCGAGACGGCCGCCGCTGGGGCAGTGGGGAAGGAGGAGGAGGAGGAGGAGGAGGAGGAGAAGAAGGATGGAAGTGGTGGTTCAGAAGAATTGTCAGAGTTAGTTGGCGGCGGCGGCGGGGAGGAAGAGGCGGGCGGGGGGACGATGGTTGGAGCAGTTCGAGAGGCGCAGTTAATCCGAAGATGTCCAACAATTCCGATTCGAGTCCGGAATGTCCGTTGACATCGAGGACACGTTGAAAGCGGTTGTGCGGCGGCGTTGCGTACTGGACGAAGTTGTGATTTGCGGGCTTCGAGTTTCGTTTTGGCGGCGGCTATGCGGTTGGCTTCGTGGAGAGCAGCGCCCATCTTCACTGTTCTCCTCCATGTCGGACGATCGCGGGCGAGCTCTTCCCAGTTGGTCGGGTTGATTTGCAGACGCTTCAGGGAGGACTTCAGAGTATCCTTGTAACGGCGAATTTGGCCTCCTTGACGACGAGAACCCGTCGCGACGTCTCCGTAGAAGTCCTTTGGGTAGTCGCTCGTCGTCCATGCGCACCAGGTGGCCGCTCCAGCGCAACTGCATTTGTCTCAGCATGGAGTAGATGCTGAGGATTCCCGTACGTTCTAGCACATCAGTGTCGGGGATTCGATCCTGTCAGTTCAGCCTCAGGATGCGACGGAGACAACTGAGGTGGAAGTGGTTCAGACGACGTGCCTGCCTCGTGTACACCGTCCACGTCTCTGCTCCGTAAAGTAGCGTTGGCAGGATGACGGCTTTGTACATCCTCAGCTTCGTGTTCAGTTGAAAACCGTGGCGATTCCAAACTGTGCTTTGGAGGTGACCGAAGGCTTGACTGGCTTTCGAGATTCTGTTGGCGACTTCGTCATCGATCTTGGTGTTCCGGGAGAGGATACTGCCCAGGTACGGGAATTTCTCCACCACTTGCAGTTGGGTCCCATTCACGCTGATTTGCGGCGGCGCGTTGGGGGCTGTGGCTGAGTTGGGTGGCGGTTGGTGCATCACCACCGTCTTCTGCGTGTTAATGACCAGACCGAAGTTCTCGCAGGCGGCGGAGAATAGATCCATGCTCCGTTGCATCTCCTCTTCCGAGGTGGTGTTCAGGGCGCGGTCGTCGGCGAAGAGGAGTTCGTGCACGGGACTTCGCCTTGACGCCACATCTCCTGGAAGAGCGCAGTCAGGTGATCCAGCAGTTGGAACCTCCCTGCTTGTAGACCTCAGCAGGGATTGCGTCCGATCCGGGTGCTTTCCCGCTGGAGAGCTGCTGCACGACCCTGATGGTCTCCTGGAGAGATGGCGGGAGGTCGAGGTCTACATTGGTCTCCACTTGCGGCAAACGCTCGATGGCGGCGTCGGAGATGACGGAGGGGCGGTTGAGAACGCCTCGAAAATGTTCGGCCCATCGCTGTAGGATTTGCGTCTTCTCAGTCAGGAGAGTGCTGCCGTCGGCGCTGAGGAGGGGAGCAGTGCCCTTCGTCGGCAGACCGTAGACAGCTTTGATCGCAGAGAAGAAGTTCTTCCATTCGTTGCGGTCCGCATAGCCTTGGATCTCCTCAGCTTTGCGAGCAGTCCAAGCGTCCTGCATCTCGCGCAGACGTTGATGAAGTTGGCGGCGACTGCGGTAGAAGGCAGCTTTGTTGTCCTCAGTGGGGTGATCTACGTAGGCTTTGTGTAGGCGGTTCTTCTCAGCAAGCAGATTTCTGATTGCGGCGTCGTTGTCGTCGAACCAGTCCTGGTGTTGACGGGGAGCGCGACCGAGGACGGCGAGCACCGTCGACTGGACCGTGTCTCGCAGTTGACACCAGCGGTTCTCCACGGAGGCGTTCTCGGCAGCGGCGGCGGCGGCGTCGTAGGCGGTGGCAGCGATTGGAAGGTTGTCTAGCTGTTGAGCTAGCTCATTGCTGAAATGAAGACGGTGAGCGGGCAAAGACAACAAAGCAACATTCAGCTTACCTTGTGGTCTCCTGCGAGGCTGTAGGCGAATACGCATCTTCGAGATGACGAGGCGATGGTCGGTCCACCCGTCAGCACCCGCGATCGCCTTTGTCACCAGCACGTCTTGCTGGTCATGCCTTCGGACGAGGACATAGTCCAGCAGGTGCCACTGACGCGACCGAGGATGCCTCCAGGTGGCCTTCTCTCGCTCCGGCAGACAGAAGAACGTGTTCGTCAGGATGAGGCGGTGTTCTGTGCAGGTGCGGAGGAGCAGCAGGCCGTTGTCGTTTGAGCCGCGGAGACCGTGGGTACCCAGCACTCCTCTCCAGGCAGTATGGTCTGTGCCGACGCGGGCGTTGAAGTCACCAAGGACAATCAACTTGTCCGCCTTCGACACAGTCGCCAAGAGGGCGTGCAGGTCCTCGTAGAATTTGTCTCTTGCGGCGGCGTCGGGGCTGGTCATCGGCGGAACGTAGGCGCTGATGATGGTGGCGAATTTGCCTCCCCAGAGAGGCAGGCGGAGGCTCATCAGGCGATCGTTGATGCCCTGCGGCAGGCTGGGCAGTCGTCCCACGATGTCGTTCCGGATGGCGAAGGCGACACCCGCGTCTCGTCGCTCTGCCTTGGGTCAACCACTCCAGAAGAAGGTGTAACCGGCACCCACCTCCTCCAGTTGGCCTTGTTCGGAGAATCGGGTCTCGCTGAGGGCGGCGATGTCTACCTTGTAGCGCGCCAGTTCTCGTGCCACTAGCGCCATCATCCGTTCCGGTCGGTTGCTCCTCGAATTGTCTAAAAGGGAACGAACATTCCAGGCTGCCAGGGTGAGCGGGCTCACCCTGCCAGTCTGGTGACTGCGGTGGCGAAAAGTAGGAGTAGGAGAAGAAGAAGAATAGGCTGGGAGAGGAAGAGAGTGATTGTTGTTGTTTCGGTTTTGGCTGTTTCGACCGTGTGTTTTTTGTCTGCGGCCACGGCCAGCCTACAGACAGCGTGGTTCCCAGCGATCTTTAGGGCACCTTTTCTACCCCCCTCCCCCTCGCGGGGGCAGGCAACGCATCCCTGAACAGGGCTGCCCGGTTATCCCAGACGGCTGCCGGACTCCACTATGGGCCACGACTTTTTGTTAGTGAGAGAACGACCCGAATTATCCTGGGACCTTGGTGATGATGGTGATGTGATGGAGTGAAGTAGGAGAGCATACACACAACCTAACGCTTTGGGACTTACAGCTAGCTAGAGTGGACAAATAGACACAGCCATCAGTCAGAGACAGAAGTGAGAGCGCACCAGTCAAGTGTCAAGCACCGTAAAACCTAGCTATTAGCAGAGAGAGACATATACTGACAGACAGACAGTCGCAGCAGGCAGCGAGGGTTTCGTCTAGCTATTAACAGGCAGACTAGCATACAGAGGGCAGGCAGCAAGAGCAGCATACGACACGGTACTTCAACAGACAAAAGGAAGAAACAGAGCAAATGCACTGACCTGAGGAAGAACTTACCTGGTGGCCTCCTGCGATGGTCCAGGCAGAGCCTCGTCTCGACGATGTCGACGCGAAGATCCATCCGGCCAGCGCAGACCACAGTACCGCGCGTGCAGGTGCACGCACGGATACCCTCACCTGGTTTAGCCCGCCGGTCGAGACGGTTGCCCGGGGTGTGGCCGCTGAGCAGAGCCCAGCTACGTGGAGCCACAGGTGAGAGTTAGGTGCCAGCAAATGGACGCTAGGCGTAGTCTCACCTGCAAGCATGTGAGCGACCACTACGACCATCACGTGGACCCACCGCTGACACCCCTACACCCCGCACAGACAGCACCGTGGGCAACTCAGCCCGTCACGCGTCGCCAGCGCGCCGTCGATCGATAACTCGGTCCAAGTCAATGGTTTGCAATGCTGCCAACATTGTGGGTGTTTTGTCCGAGATGGCAACAGGTTTTGAATTGCGTTGGGCAGGGAGCATATGGACCCTCGGGTTGTAAGGGGTCTTGCTCCAAATTCCAGGCGGGGGGTTAATGCGAGGGTTAGTTCATTGTGACCCAACTGTGAAGAACACAGTGACGGTGGGATTCGAATCCAAGACAGCAGGGGTAAGGCTTGAGTACAGCCAACGCTGTGGCCATCTGAGGTACGAGGCCCTACTCGGAGCGGTGAGTTCAATCACCTTTTGGTCAGCTTACCCGTCCAGCAGAGATCGTCGAGTTTTTCACAATTGAGTCAAAATGAATTATTCAAAATCTGCCAAAACACCTGTTGTTTAGGGTGAGTATTAATGTGGGGGTTAGAGTTATGACAGTGTTAGGGTCGGGGTTAAAATTTGGACACGGAAATAGGCACCTCCCTTGGAATTTGGCGCTAGGTTACCGGTAGTATGGGGTAGGTTTACACCCTCGCGACCGATCTTAAATGGCACTTTTTGCAAAGCAAATAAAAGGAGCAACTTATTATGACAAAAAAGCCAGACTGACTCTTTGGTAAGACAAGGGAATGAAACACTTTCCCACTCGATAATGCAGGTAGTCTTGCACAAAATTCCCTGAAGTGAAGATATTCCCATGTCTTAGCCCTAACCTTAGCCCTTACCTTAAAGTTGAGCCTACTATCGCTGGAAATACGTACAAGGCCCCGGTAATACAGGAATTTCTCTTCCCGTGTCTTGCAAACTTTTTAAATGATAAACAACCAGTAATCAGCAAAAATCTTGACACAGAAATCCATGATTTCAACTGCTGACGGATGATTTATTCGGTAAGACACTTGACGAGCATGAAAAACGCCATGGGTTTTTAGTCCAAGATTCGCGCAGGGATTCCTCAGGCTACATATCCCAAACAGGGTGATTATGTAGACTTCCGTTTTCCGGTTTTTGCTAAGCTGTCATGTACACCATCGACCACACTGACGCCTGTGCTTTTTTTTTCAGAAGTCTATGAAATATGGCGTTTCCAGGGAAACTGTGCTTGATCATGCTGTACAAAAGGATGCAGTTTAGCTAAGGCCGCTGTAAGCTGTAAGTTGGCATTCGGGAAGGGCTTGCAATGCCCCAAAAGGCTCCAAAAAGGAGCCTGAAAGCAAGCCCAAATCCAATCTGAGTGAACAATGCTGAAAGGACCGTCGGGAATGTCAACCTCTTAAACAACACTCTGAGTTCTTTGAGAAGAGTAAGAAACTTCGGTTCATGTTGTCTATGGTCACATGAATGCAGTAGGAATGGCCGAATGGGTGATCAAGTTGATATCGCCCGATTTGACGGACGGTCAAAACCTGTAGCGCATGCAGGACTCGACGGTCGCAGCTCAGAATCCGCGACGAATCACGCAGCCAATGTGACAATCAAAATCAGGGTCGACAATGACTGATCTGTATTACGTCCCAAAGCATGCTAAAAAACTAACAGTGCACCACATGAAAGACTTCGTAACCATATACGTTTCCCTAGAGATCAATCGGCATTATTTTCCATACGATCAAATTTTATTGTGAAAAACTTGAAGAACGGTAATTTCCTCCCTTGTATTTGTCGCAAGCTTCCTTTGCATCTATTCCTGTCCGCTTTGCGGCTGCCTGTAAACGCTCTAAATTAAGCCCCAGGGGCAAAGGGAGGAGCAGCTCCCGTAATCCGATCGGCGAATGTATTTCCAGCACAAGTTAATACCCTCGATCGCAACCAACAGGGTAACGAGATGGGCGCTCAATGGTTAAGAGTGTTGGACGTACTAACACTGATGACCAAAGATTGCGGATTAAAGGCCCAGATACAGCCAAAGCCCGGGCTTGTGAGAGGCTGGCTGACGACGGCTTATAAGCGAGAAATGGCATCCCAATCATCCTTGACTTTTCCAGAACCCCCACTAGTCGCTGTGCGGCCGCCTGTGAGGACTCCAGACTGGACCGCAAGGTGCAAATAGACGAGCATTTCCTGTAAACTCATCAATGAGCGTCCATATATAACAAATATGTAGATAAGGGGCTACCGAAAAAGGCAAGGGAGAGTGAAATGCCTGATTCGCGTTTATTGTCCGTCGTCAGCCAATCATGACAAACCCTAGGTCTTTGCAGAATTTGGGGTTCAAGCTCCAATTCTCTGGTTATCGAGCTGTACTTAGTTCAACATTTTAACCATTGGGTCACGGACTCGGCACTTTCGCTTGTGGTCGAGAACGCTAATTATGTTTAAAGGGCGCTCACCAGTTAGGTTATGGGACATCATCGGTTCGACTTTGACAGTGCTGAGGTTCTCGGCCGGGCCGAAAGCAAACTGGTGGAGGAGTAAACCGAGGTCTGGCAATCCTACCCCAGTTTCATCAACCGTATTATCGGTCTATCAGCGCAATGTGAGGCCGTCAGGCGCCACTTTAGCAAGAGTGGAGAACCAATGGAAAAAGAGAGAGGGAGAGCGATGAGCATTGCGGCACTCAGTAAGAAAGACCCGTTTCAACCATATGCTTCCCATGTTTGCTTATCTCCGACGGTGCCCTCGAGCACAAGCGTGAACCGTCAGATACGTGAAGTCAATAGATCGGTGTGCGCCCTTTCCTGATTGAATAAATACCCGATCTGCAGCGACAGAAAATGACAGGTGGCGAGGCATTGATGAACTTCGGTTCGATGAAGTGCTTATGACCCATCTGGTAGACCCCAGTGGTGGATCAACTGCGCCAGGTGCGTCTATGCGCATGTTTGTGTTTCTGGTCCCAGCTGCTGGTGGTCAGGGTTATGATTGGCTGAATGAAGGCACAATAAGCCCGAAACAGTACTGTATCAATCTACCCGCATTCTCTGTCGTCCCTCCTCGCTGCTATTATGACTTGGCCGATTTCCGCCTGGTAATTGGTTGCCTGTTCGTGACCTTTGCCACACATACGGAGCTTGTTTGCTTTGTGAAGCCAATAGATCGGTGTGCGCCCATTCCTGATTGAATAAATACCCGATCTGCAGCGACAGAGAATGACAGGTGGCGAGGCATTGATGAACTTCGGTTCGATGAAGTGCTTATGACCCATCTGGTAGGCCTCAGTGGTGAACCGACTGCGCCAGGTGCGTCTGTGAGCATGTTTGTGTTTCTGGTCTCAGCTGCTGGTGGTCAGGGTTATGATTGGCTGAATGAAGGCAGAATAAGCCAGTCATACCCAAGTCCGAAGTGTGGAACACCCGAGCCTCGAACTCGCGACCTGTTGGTTTAGAAGTCAATACCTATATATCATGCGCCACTGGGCGGCTGCTGGTTGGGTTCGAGAGAGAGCCCTTAAGGCACAACGGAATGAGTGAGTTCCGTATGAACGATCGGTGAGCGCCCCCTAACATCATATATATATGTATATAGATGAGATGATACCGACAAAGACAAGGGAGACCGAAATGGCCATTTCTCGCTTATTAGCCGTCATCAGCCAGTCATACCCAACCTTAAGTGTGGATCACTTGAGATTCGAACCCGGGATCTTTGGTCATGGAGTTTGACGCTCTACCATTGAGCCATGGGCCCGTTGTCCTGTCGGTTGTGATCGGGAATATCAATTATGACAGATGGGCGCTCACCAATCAGGTTACGGAACATGCTCGTTCCGTTGTGCCTTGGGGCTCATACTAGAACCCTCGCAGGCAGTCGCACAGCGACTAGTGATATATATATATATATGATGAATAACTGAAGTGGTATGCATTCCGAGATGATATGATGAAAGAAGGAAGTCCGTCGGAAATAGAGTTTTACTCGTAAATTTTCGAGCTGGTTGCACCAACCCGTCGTCAGACAAAGTGAAAAGTGAGAGGTGGCATTGTCACACTGCTGGTTGAGGACGCAGACAGAGAGGTAAGCAGACGACCTTGTGAGGGGGAGGTGTGCATTGTGTTGTGATGGCTGCGGGAGGTGAGGATAGATGTTGTGGGTCCAAACTGTGGCTCACCGTGTATATATATGGAAGAACGTGAAGAGATCTCTGGGGAGTATGCTTTATTCATCTGACGTTTCACACCCATACTAGAGCACATCATCGGAGGTAGACTAAAAGTGGGAATACAAGGTTTAAATAGGTCTTTCTTACTCACTACTGATAGGCTCATTGTCCTCCCTTCTAAGTGGCCCTCCTTTCCTGCCTAAGTGGTGTCTGGCGGCCTCGTATGCCGCCGATAGATCGCTCCTACGGTTGATTGAGTTGGCGTTCTATTGCTGGCTTCGATTATCTCTCCGGCCATTTTGCTTTCAGCTCGGCCGATTACTTCCGCCTTGTCGAAGCCGAATTGATGGTTATTTTCGAGGCTAGGCATAACAACATGTGATCGTGCATCTTTTCGCTCTACAGCTAGAGAATGCTCATGCATGCGCGACCTTAATCGTTTGTCGGTCATGCCACAATAGTTGGCTGGACAATCTAGACAGTTGATGTGGTAAACAATTCCTGACGTGTCCTCGGGTGGTAGCCACCCCTTGGGCTGCATGAGCAAGCGGCGGCCGATGTCCAAGGCCCACGTAGAGTGGTCTGAGCATGCGTTTAGTGGCTTCGCAAACGTCACTGACGTAGGGTAAAACACGGAAGATTTCAGCTTTTGTTTTTGTTCACCGTCGGTCTCCGTGTGCTTTTGATACAGGCATTTGCTTTGAAGCTACGTGTGTACCCGTTGGAGAGAAAGAGACGCCATAGGGATTTACGCACTCGCAGCTTTTTAGCCTCTGTTCTGCAGTGTGTTTTGGTGCGCAGGAAGTGTGTCCGCACGCAACTGCGTTTATGTGACAAATGGTGGTTACTGCTGTAATAGAGGATTTTCGCCGTATCAGTCGCCTTTCAAAAGACACCAGTCTGGAGGACTTCGTCTTCCTGTCTCGACACCTGGACACTCAGAAAGGGATTTCTCCGTCCTTTCCTTCCTCTACTGTGAATTGAATTTGGGGAAAAGTTGAGTTCAATGACCTTTTGAAGTTCTCTTTCACGTCTCGAGGTAGAATGAGAAAGGTGTCATCTACGTAGCGCACCCAGAATTTTGGCATGTAGGGCTGAAACCCTCGTGTTTCCAGTTTTTGTAGAACCGCCTCAGCTGGGTAGCCAAATATTGGTGATCCCATCGGAGTTCCCTGGATTTGCTCGTACACCTGACCATTAAACGTAATGTACGTGCTCAAACAGTAGTCCAGTAGCTCCATTATGTGCTTCTTTTTCAGAGATTTTTCCTCTTCATTGTACGTCCTCTCTAGTTGATCACTTACTCCGTGGCTAATTCTCTAGGGATGGAGGTGAAAAGAGAGACGACGTTGAAGGACACCATTATTTCCTCGGGGGCTATTTTGATGCCTAGGAGACTTTCCAGGAAATTTGTTGGGGATACAGCTGTGTGTTCTGAGTCCTCCGTCAGCTTCTTCGGAGGTTTGGTAAGCCATTTAGCCAGAGCGTAGGTAGGTGAGCCTTTCAGCGCCACAACTGGCCGCAAGGGAACGTTTGGCTTGTGCATCTTTGGCAGTCCATGGAAGGCGTGCTATAGCATCATCTTGGGATTTCATCTGTCGCCAATCGTCCTGAGATATTGCCTGTTGGTTTCTCATTAGACTCAGGTTCTTGTTTATTTTTGTCACCAGTGCTATATATATAGCTAATAAAAGAGAAGATGCGCCTCTCCGGACATAAATGAGATGAAAAGGCGATCTTGGAAACCATAGTTTTACTGCATTGACGTTTCAAAAGTAAGCAAACTTCCATCTTCGGAGGCGAGTGTGATATCGCGCCTCAGCATGAATAGGTGGGTGACAGTCATGTTAAGACGGGTTTTACATATGCACTCAGGGCGGCAGGGAGGAAAGGGGGGTGATGGAGTCCTAGAGCCTCTTATCGCCGGATGAGGGGATGGTGTATCAGCTTTAGTAGTCACCGTCCGCACGCACACAGGGACTGTGGCGGACAGGGGGGAGGGAGGATGACGGAATGTACTCAATCTACACCGGGGGCCGGCGCTGAGACGTTGGAGGTCGTCGTTCGTACCTTCAATGGCATTAGCTGTCGTCTAAGGCTGGCAGTCTTGTTTACGCTGCCACGACTTTCTGTCTTCTTGTCTGCCGGATTAGTGGATAATACGGCCATCGTCAGATTCGGGTTGTGGTGTAGCAACGTGCGTGTCCGCCATGGACTCGCTTATGCTTGGATCCATGTTTGGTCTAGGTTCGCGTTTGCTCTTTTGTTCATTGAGCTGCGTCTGGAGAGTTTGATAGGTTGCAGAAGGATCCAAACAACGGGTGATTGAGGTTGGACCCGTGTGCCAGGCGTCGATTGCAGTTCCGTAGTCGTCTGTTGGTTTATCAAATGCAGTTAACTTCGCAGAGGTTACAGTGGACCCGATAGATGGCGTTCGCGGTTTTGCACCGTGGACGGGGGGCTTTAGGTCTGATGACCAGATGTCGAATTGTTGACTCCGGCTGGTGGGCGATGGCGATCCCCAGCGACCTTACGAGACGGGAGACCATCCCAGAGACGCCATTAGTTTATAGATGCGCTTGCTATATTCTGGCCTTTGTAATCAATCGGAAACCGGTCCACGTGCACCGGCGAAAACACTAAATTACTAACAATTGGCTTTTACCCAAATGAAAATACAAAATAGCTGTTTAAGTAATACAATTTTGCGTAGAATTCGTGGGAGGCACGTCTGTTGTGACGACCGCGCCTTCGTCGGACTCAGGTTGAGGTACGGTTGAGCGTGTATCCACCATGGACTCGCTCATGTTTGGATTTATGGTTAGCCTGGGTTCGTATTTGCTCATTTGTTCACTGAGCTGCGCCCGAAGGGCTTGATCGGCAGCGAGAAGAGCCGCACGACGGTTGGTAGATATAGTTCCTATGTCAGGAGTACGTTGTAATACATTTGCCATATGCATTTCATACTACTGGTTTGTAGAATGGACATCATGTGATTGTTCAACAGTAGTTGATTGGCTTCGACTCAAATTTTCTTTGAAATTTCGCTTCTGAACCTACAAAGTCATGTCTCGGAGACTTAACTACATATCCTGCACTGAACAATTTCTGAAATTATTCGCTTGATTCTCCTCTGAAGTTCAGATACCGGAAACCGCAAATAAGACGCTGGGGGTCCCATTGAAGTGCCGAACCACTCACAGCTGTGTCACGCAGCGGCAGAACGTCGACGAAACACGTGTCTGGGCTTTTAGTTAATGCCTATGTCGGGAGTACGGTATAATACGTTTACCATATGTATCTTGTCTTTGTTGGTAATGCTATTCCGCATATGTATATCGCAACCGTCACATACGACTGCGTTCATTTCTGTCACCGAAAGGGCTCAGAGCTAGAAAACATGCTAAGATTAATAATTGGTAGGAAAGAGATTAACTGCAGAGTCGAGTTGCTACGACGGAAAAGGCAACGATTAACATTTGCACGAATTCCTCCATACAACTCTATAATTTCCCAACTGCCTTCATCAGGCAGGTTGACATTCAGGGGAAATAAACGTCCCACCAGATAAAGAGGCCCAAATTGCTGGTGGGATGACTTATCGTTTGGGCGAAGCATATTCCAATACGTATCAATCTAGTTTTCATGTAAAATAATTTAAAGGGGAGAATTATCAGATGCAAAGTCAAAAGAGCCGAGAACGGCCAAGGCGGAGACAGTCGCCGCCACCATTAAAATCAATGATACCCCAGGCCGTGAAGAAGTACTAAATAATCGGCGGTTAAATGGTAGTATGGCAAGTTGAAGTAGACTTTCTACCACCTAATCTCCTGACCCAATTATATCGGTCACGATCGGAAACATTCAAATTAGCCTAAGGGTGGTGTTCATCCATTCTGCCAGACTATAGAAGAGAGTACGGATGACTCCTCTTGGACTTGGGGCTACAGCCTACAGTCAGTCACGCAAGGACGAGAAATCGGTGACCAGAAAGTGATATTGATGAGAACATGGAAGAAGTGATTTTCAAAATTTCTAACCGCAATCAGCAGGATGTGGTCCGCAGCTCAACTGGTACAGTAGATCGACCGAAATTGTGAAATGCGTTCTCGTTTTGAAAAGATTAATTAGGTAGAGTTGTAAAACTAATCATTCTGCATCACAATTCTATAGTAATTCAGTTACCTCAGGGTGTCGGCTTTCAAACCGACTTATTTTCGACTGCATGCAAGCAATATACTTTGCAAAAATGACTACTTAAGTAACATGCATTTTTCTGGTTGATTTTCGATGCCCTTAAAATTCAATTATATTTCATGGAAAACCCGCATAAAAGTATCCATTCTTTCACTCATTCGGTAGAAAACTACATCTTCTTCCAATTATATACTGGAGGGAAGGGTAATTCGGTTTCAAAACTTTTCTAATTCCCGAATAACTTTGAACCCAACCTACCGTTACACCTTCACTCAGGGTTTTCAAACTACAGGCCGCATACTTTCCGTGTACGGAAAACCATACGTTTGTCTACGGTATTAAGAGGAGAATACATGGGGTTCATGAAATTTAGCGGTGGATTTGAGCCATGCTGTTAGCTTTAAAAACCGCATTGATAAATGCAGGGACATGACGTTTTCTGGACGGCCATTTAACGATATTAAGAAATCTTACAATAAGAAACTTTTTCAAAACAGAATCATACCCATTCTTCGAGTATAAAATAAAAGCAGACGTACTTTTCTACGAAATGAACAAAAGAATGAATATTTGACGCACGTTTTCCATGAAATATGGTTGAATTATTAAGGGTATTGAAAATCAGCGAGAAAAATGTATGCTACGTAAGTAGTCATGTTTTTTACAAAATTTAGTTTCTGCATGCAGTGGAAAAGAAGTTCATGTAAAATCCGACATCCTGAGGTAACTGAATTACTATAGAATTATGCTGCAGGATGATTTGTCTTATTACCCCACTTAATTAATCTTTTCGAAACGAAAACGTTTTTTTGAATTTCGGTTGACATTTCATGTATTAGCCCACCTACTGTAACGAGTTTGATCAAAACGCTCGATAACTACCTGAACTGTGTCCAAATTCCAGGTCTGCCCGGCATGAGGTAATGGCATGAGCCGCTGATGGCGGAAGGTAGACCAGAACTGGTCACTCCAGTATCTGCTTGTCCCTGTCAGTTCTCCACGTTTTATTGTCTGTCAGTACGCAACCTCATAGGGCCGCTTTAGGTTGGCGTTTCGATCTAAATCGTGATCGCGCGTATTCAGTTTCGCAATAAAGTTAGACCATTGAATGCACCAGCAATACACCAATAAGCGTTGTTCTTACAGATTACATTAGGCTTAAGGAGTCACATTCAATGGTAACATTATACAAAAGCGAAATCATATTCTATTAAGGATCTTTTCATCTTACACCTTGGTGAACAAACTTCCTACTCTTTCTTTATAAGTAGAAACCGGAAAGAATTTAATAGAATGGTCGCTAGATTCAGCTTTAATCTTATTATTTGTTCCTTATACAGTTGGGGGACAGTCGTTTAAGAAATGGAGATCTGTAATCGGCAGCACGTTTCGTACATTTATGGTAAGTTAAGTACCACTTAGGAGGAGAACGTGGAAAACACCATCAGGAAGGCTTTACTCTGTCAGGCGGCTGAAATATTGACTCTATGACGCACATCCTTTGATAAGTGAAATCCACTCTGAACTTCTGGTCGAATTAGCCTACTTGACCTCATTTACAGTGGGTTGGTGATGCCTAAATGCCTGATTGGCTGGCGGGAACGGTGAGCAAACGTACGAAAGCCTGTGAATACCTGCACATCACTGGATCATAGGTGTGCCTAATCGCTCTATTTCACACCGGGGAAGCAACAGAACATGTCCTTGAAAGCTAATGGTCGATGTTTTACGACCCCGTATTTCGCTTTTAAATGCAGCTAATCTTGCCATGTCGACAAGCTGGTGGTATGCACGGAAACAAAGCATTGGCATCGAAATTCCTTATGTTTATTTTATTTTGTGAAAATCCTATCCACCCACTCAAAGGTCAGAGAAGGGCACAATTTAAATAACTTTAAAACCACTTGCAAAGTCAATCTACCCGGTACGAATATATCAAAATGGCAACCACATCTCTTCTGTGAACTACATTTCAATAGACAGCTTGTTTCTGAATGAATAATTAAGATCAACAGCCCATAACACACGAAATTCCGTTTGACGAATCAAGAACAACTGAGTATGCGTAGGGGCAAAAGTGGACGAAAGGGCATCGAGGCCGTCGTTACAGGGTACGTGCTAGGGAAGTGAAAGAATCACGATCGAAAGCTTCCGGGGCATCAAATAAGCTAACAAGGAGTTGAAGCAGGGATTCAAACATTTGCGCATTCGGTGAGTGTGGAGTGATCACAAATTTGGCTTAAAACGGCCGATTCCATATTTAATTAACACAAACAAACTCAAGAGGTGCAGGACTAATGCAACCGCATATGACGCAGACGAATGGCCCGGCAACCCCTGGTCCTTTATTGCGCACGATTGGCATTTACATAGTCCGCTGAATCGTCCGTATGACTATAAGACCTGTTGCCAAAAGTCCGACAAGGCATATTCTTCCCTAATTATAAAAATAATTCATAAATGACCACCCGAAATTTGATCGTCTACCACTAAAATGAACCCTATTGATGTCACTACCGTTATTGCATTCTCCAAATCTAGGGAAGTGCTTGTGCGGGAGCTCGGCTAGCGCCAATTACGTGAGTTAAAGGAAAAAATCCGAGTTCTCACAATGCTTAAAGTTTCACGGGGTTCACGCATACGACAGAGGACAAAAAGCCTGTGCCAAAAGAAGTATCCGTGGTCTGACGGGAGTAAAATTTCTATTTGATGGGTTGTCAATTTCAGTCCAGCCGCAGGACCTGTGATTCTGGCGTGAGGTTTGCGAACCGTGCGAGGAACTAACAACGAGAAGCCGCTACAATGACGGCACATTGAAAAAGTCACCGATGGAAAATTCCGAAGACGTATATCTTCCATCAGCCTTGTAACGCATGAATATACATGTGCCTGTCAGAGACGAAGGGTGACAATAGCGTCTTCAGCAAGTAATAAAACGGGAGGGAAACTAAATGAAGTGAAAAACGCGTATATCCGGAGTGTGAAATTGGTTGAACAGCAGTTCCCATATGGCGGGGTTTTGTTAGACAACCAGATAGCGATCACTCTCGAGCGGTCAGTCTGTTGGCTTCAAGAGGGCTTGTTGTGGTCCGTTCCCCTGATCGCCGATGCTTTGTCACACCGCCTTTCTGTCCACTTCATGCCTCCTGTTGATTCGTTTGGCTGCCGCTCATGTTGGAAAACCCATTTCCGTTTATTAAGGTCACCTCTGATTGGAGGAAAAATATTTCGATCTGTGGCGGTTTCGAAGGTCTAACTGAGGAATAAAACTTTCGGAAAGGCGAATACGATCTTACCTGTTGCCTAAACGTACCAAATATATGTGTGATAGTTGTTGCACCAGGGAGGCATCGGCAGATATGCGAGTAGATTTTGACAGCACCTTTTCGTGGTCATTTGCTTTCGTCCAGCCACTTTTAGCCTTGACTCTCTGGGTCCAGACATATGCGTACACCCAGCTCAGGTGGTCTGCAGACTAAGTCCATCCTAGAGGTTACGAGCTCTTTGTCGAACGCCATTTCACCAGAACCTCACCACGTGACAACCTCTATCACTGCAGCTCAGGCATAGACCCACTGGTTTCCCATCATACTGTTTTTGTCATTTACTGCGGCAGATGCATCCGGCATTGGGCGTTTTAGTGCCCTAATGAGCATTCTATGTATTATATGTGGTATGTGTTCTCTGGCACAACGTTCGTTGTCAACAACAGCCCGCCTGCAGGCGGCAGTACAATCCCAACAAGTGAGGATCAGGCGCCTACTTGACAAAATAACAAACTGAATAAAAGGGGATGGCTACCGAGAGGCTAAAGTCTGCCAGACGGCCCCTTGGCTGCCAACTGCATGAGCGCATCAGGACCTGGTTTACACATCAGAAAGGATGACGTCATCCAGTTTCTCATGTTTAATTTACACAGCAAACCATAAGGATGGAATACAATCCGGAACCAGGACTGTCAACGCCCACTTTTGAGTCGACTGAGCAAGACAGCACAAAATAGAAATACACAACACTAGGAAATCACCACTTTACCATCCATATTTGTTGTTTATATAGCAAAAACCGCATTGACTTGATAACCAAAATACGCGGGTTCATACCTCAGGTCCCGCAAATCTGGGATTGGATATGTCTGACTGACTGTGGTTAATAAGCCAGATATAGGCACCCCGGTCTTCCTTGTCTTTTCAATAGTCGCTTTTCTGCATGCACTGCTGGCCGCTGTTTGCCCCTAAAAGTGGCCACGCGGTAAATGCGTTGGCCCAATACGGGGGCCCAATCGGATTCTGTCAGGCGTTATCGGGAATGCACACCCACAATAAATGCCAATATGTGGGGTGTAGTGGCAGACCCGGTTGTCTGTTTACTTCGTGTCAACTGGGATCCTTGCCACCCACCCCCATTGTTGTTGTTGGTCCAAATCGTGGTCATATGTTTGTTGTGGACCAGGGGTGTGGTGGTACGCCTAGGTGTGAGTCCGGCCGTGCCAGCCACCTGAGCCCTCTCTCACCTCCAGGTCTTCTTAAGCATATCTTGACACCGGGCTAAGGTGGGGTGAAAGCAGAGTGCAGTTGACGCTGTGCAAGTCCACTATCACGTTAAACTAATTCACGCGCAAGTCACCGTGCCTACTCTCAACTTGCTGTGAAGCCCACGGTGGACATCTTCAGTCACGATGGTCGAACTGTCGCTATGGATTCAGTGCTGGGATCATGTGATGCTTGTTACTAGCCTCGCTGGCTCTGGACGCCAGTCAACGCTGCTCCCTCGTTGATTGGCTACGGGCGGCCAGAACTCAGAGCATAGGCGCACACGCGCTGGGGGCTAACAAGTTCAACGGCGGACACTGGCAGACACAACACACACCTGAATAGACAGTTTGTGGAAACTGCTTGCGGCGCCTTTTGTACACACTTTCACACCAGTAAGGCATGTCCAACCCAATCCACCTCCCTTGACTTGTGACCACTGGTGCGCAAGCTCAAGCTGTGTATTGAATAAGGCGGCTTCATGGCAGCCAGAGTCAGGAGGACACCGTAACCACTGCAACTAAAGCCCATCAGTGAAATGCCTTATTAAATTGGTTGTTGAAGAAGTGATTTATTAGGAAAAGTTCTTCGGCCGATCCAGAGCACATCCCTCACCGAATTTCGTTCATTTTCTGTCAGTGATGAGGTTTCATGTTTGGCTGGCTCAAAAAATGACATAAACGGCCAGTGACGTGGAAAATGGTGCTATAGAATCCAATATTTCGGTAAATGTTTTCGACAAATAACTTATTTTGCAGGCTTTAATAAATAAGATTGAGAACCCTGAAAACTGGAAAGCGTTCATTGGTATTTCCAAGGCACACTGTAACACAGTGGACTCCCCCGTCGCCAATACCTACACACAATGGTATGCGTAAGCTAGCAGTCAATGACTGGTCTATCAACATGCGACCTTATTGAAACTTTTGTTCCTGTGACGTATCTGTCAGTGAAATCAAACGAAATACTTTTCGTTTTAATCAACCATATCTGAAATAATATGGATGCAAAAAATTACATTACGTTCTCCTGGGACAGTATTTAAACCTGTAATCCAAAATCACGCACTTAACTGCGTGGGATACTTCACAAAACACTGACTCCTGGTGGATATCTACTTCAAATGAACGCAAACCTGGTATTTCTAAACATGACTGTTTTGGTGTTGCCACACTTACTCGGTTGTTTGTGCGGTCATGTTGCATTTGCTTGTAATAATTTAGGTTTCTCAACCGATGCGCTTTTTGTCGCGTTAGGGATTTTCGCCTTTCTATAAATAGGTTAGCTCGCAGTTGGTAGACAGGAATGGGGAGGCGGACAGCCAGGCCTCTGTCGTACGGGAATGGTGGGAAAGGGGTTATATGGATGGGGTAAAGGGAAGGGCTGGTAGAGGAATGCTGGAGTTTCTGGGTAAAAGAAAAGTTACCAGGGAAAGAGCTGGAAAGTTTTAAGTAGGTGGAATAATGGCAGAAATTTAAACCCTAAACACAAACCTAAGATCCAAACCTGACCGCAACCACAAAGCCTAACCCTAAGCCTCAAAATCGAATTGAAACTAAAATCCCAAAACCTAGCCATAACCCTAACCTTGATCCTGACGTTAACCCTAACCCTAACCTTAATCCTAACTATAAGTCTAAGCCTAAACCTAATTTTAACCTTAACTCTAACTTTAAGCCTAACCCTAAACCTAAACTTAACCATAACCCTAGCCTTAAGCCTAACCATAAGCGTAACCCTAACGGAAACCAAAACCCTAACCCTAAAGGTGAAAACTGACACTAAAACGAAAACCCTAATTCTAAAACTACACTTGCGCTAAACCCCAACCCTCACTAATCACAACAGCCTGACCGAAACAGGTGACCTGCCTAACTCAGTAAGAGCACACTTACTGATAACAAGTTCCCTAGACAAGGTAAACACACCTACTAATAACAAGTACGTACGTCGACAGTACCAACGTATAAGGTCTGGCTACCAACTGCGATCTTAACTATAAATATGTTAATTCAAAACTGCATAATAGTAATTTTAATACTTGTTTTGTATTTTTATTTCACAAAAAGTTGTAGGTTATTAATTGGAAGTTTTGATCGATACATTTGGGCCGGTTTCTGAGTGATAGGAGATGTACAGCTGACACAGGCAAATGTCAGGTGTTAAGTCACATGCCATAGTTATAAGGTTAAACTGATGCCTGTAGTCTGATGTCCAAAGGGGTTTTTGTAAAAATATTAAAGGTTACATGGCTCGCCGTTGGGAGAACAATCAACCTGGGAGAGAGATCGGCACGACATCTAACTAGTCATGGTTCCTCATCCAGACGTCTACGTAACATGCGAACACCAATTTCTGTCTCAGCGCTCTACTTTATCTAGCCTCACTATCATTCCTCTCAACAAACCTTCAATCTCTCCTTTCGCTTGCTGTTCTGCCACAATTGGTTCCTTCGCCTGCTAATTCATGCCATCTCCAAACGCAACGGTTACAGAAGCAACTCCTAATGCCATATTTTAAGCAATGCTAGTAAAGTACTAACTGTTGAATGATAGGGGCCTGACTAAGTACTAGGTAGCAACAGCTGAGTGTTACGTTGCAAAACAAAGGGACTGAAATCGATCTAATCGAGAAAGCGACCGTTCACTTCGATTTTTGGTGGTGTGCTAGGAAAGATGGTACACCTATATCCTAGAACGGACATGACGGCAGTTCCGCCCCTGACCCGGTATTCTCTTTGATTGTGTGACGTCGGTCTTGAGCGTGTACCCACATGACTCCCTAAACATTAACCGGAAGTACAGTTCCCCAAATCAAAAAGCAAGTCATCTAAGCGCCATTTAATTGATGTCTGACACTCTCCATATGCGTTCTGCCGTCAGGCTCCCAACTTTGGAAACCAGATAGCCCAGTCGACACTACAAATGCACCATAGGCTCTGCCAAGCACATTGCTTTAAACTGAAAGCAAGCCCTGGCCTTATGTAACTAAACAGAGGTAATGACTCTCCCCACATGATATAGTGGACACTTGTTCAAAAGACTGCATTGGTCCGACTTCAGTATAGTCACGACCAGATAGCGTTGAATGGCCAGTTTCAAAACTACCGCAAGAAGAGCGGCCAGAACCGCGGCGATTTGCTTCACCGTCGCTTTTGAGGCAATCAAATGCATCGTTACAGAGTCTGGCGTCAATATTGCCATATAGGCTTGTTGATTTCATACACAAAACGCTGTGTGGATCAAATACCGATCGAACAGAAGCGGGATACCTTGTCTCAGTCAGAAGCCGTACCAAGGTTGCGACAGCAACTACGAAGGTCATAGGCAACAAAAATGAACCCACGAATAAATGGCCACAAACTGACGACCTAGAGTGGTGCTAGTTGTCTCAAGTTGATCAAACACCGTGACGATAAAGAAATCGATAAGACAATTTGAGAGCTAGTGGAAGCTTGCTGTTTTGGCATATAGATTCTGCCGACTGCTCGGTGTGATTTCATTGTCAGCTGACGCAATGCAGTTTGTCGGCTAAGAGCGCACGAGGCGAGACGCCATCATCACCGATGCCGCAGCCCTGTCTGGATCACGCGACCGATCCCTCTTCTTCTGGTCTTCTGCATCCCAGAATCCTACTTAGCGCGTCTGGTAACTCACTATCATCGCCGAAAGATCGATGCGATAAAAGTGACGATGCCATGCATACCGACAAATAGTAGTTCAGAGGGTTAGCGAAGGAGTAGTGTTTAGGCAAATCACACCCTCCAGTGCAATTGTGTAAAGACTTTTACCACAGCTATAGATTCAGACTGTCATGGACTATTAGAGAGCGCCACCGCAGGCCTTGCCTGAAAACTTATCCCATTTAATCCCCCCCCCCAAGCTGAACTGTTTGTAGTTACAAATAAATTCATTTGAGCCGTGACAGGTAAGTCTACGGACTTGCATCTTTTTACGTCTCTGATGAGTCCAAAACGGCTACGACCATGTCTACTTCTTCTCAATGCAAGCGACTTATGGAGCACAAGAGTGCTTGGCGTATCTAAGCAGGGTCAAGTCCTTTGACTCTGGTGTTGTTTATGGTGCGCCCATCGCACGGCAAAAATCACGCTCAGGAGTCCAAATATGCTTGAGATAAAACAAGAAAGTGCACCTTTCGCGCATCAACAAACGATAACCAAGGCTGCGAGTGACAAGGCAGTTCGCAGAAACAACTTTTCCTACAATAAAACATCTAAAGGAAGCCCACAGTTGGCCTGGGATACGAACTACCTGTAGGAGAATTGGTCTGCTTAGACCGACTGCATGCTTTATTTATATTTTTGTTCCAACCCAAGAATCATGCTCGAGTTTGACTTGCGGCCTTTGAATAATTATTCAAATGTGGGCGTTATTTAATGAGACATGCGCCAGTTAGGCAAAAAAACGCGCTGTTAGGCATAGTTTACACAGGGCCTTATAAGAATTTCCCAAAGCATAGCAACAGTGCAAAGCTAATGGCATTCAGGAGAGATTCAACGTGCCTTCAGCGTCACGCATGCGAATATCTTCCTCCTTAGAATTCAAATGGATCCAAAACGTCCAAAGTGGTCTAGAGTAAGTTAACCCTGCACTGATGGGGGACTGGCCATTTTTTTCGCTCAGAACTGGTGCGAAAACTGTAAGCCCTTATTTTTACACTTTGATGACTTAATGCTGCTGTACACAGGCTCCGATGGTCGGATAATTCGAAATGTATCATACAGTGCGTGACCGATCTCATGAAATGTTGGCCGAAATTCTGAAATTCGTTTTCGATTTGGAAGGATTACTCAGGTGGAGTTGTAATATTGATTAGCATACGGCATAATCCTATGGCATTTCTGACTCGCCAGGATGTTAGCTGTTGGAGGCACTCCATCTTGTCCTCCTGCGGAGACCGCACTCGGTAAACGGATGACTACTTAAGTAGCATGCATTTTTCCTGCGGATTTTCGAGTTCATGTGGTGGAAAATAACATTGCCTTTGCATTTTATGCACGAAGAAAGTGTATATTTAGGTTTTAAAAAAGGTTCCCAATCGCCGAATAATTTTGAACCTGAGCTACCATTGCATCAGTGATCAACGATTTCACTCAACAAGGTGCATGCTTTCTGCGTAAGGAACATCACATATTCCTCTATTTCCTTAAGAAGATACCACATAGAGTTTATAAAATTTCGCAATGGATTCGAACTGTGCTGTAAATTTCATGAGCAACAGTGTTCAACGGACATATGCGGTCTTGCATGCATGGACATCGCATTGTCTTAAAAATATCATAATTAGAAACTTTTTTAAACCTAAATATACACTTTCTTCGTGCATAAAATGCAAAGGCAATGTTATTTTCTACCCCATGAGTAAAAGAAAGCTTATTTTTGTACACAATTTCTATAAAATATATTCGAATCTATATGACTATCGAAAATCCACAGGAAAAATGCATGCTACTTAAGTAGTCATCCGTTTACCGAGTACGGTTTCTGCAGGAGGACAAGATGGAGTGCATCCAAAAGCTAACATTCTGGCGAGTCCGAAATGCCATAGGATTATGCCGCATGCTGATCAATATTACAAGTCCACCTAAGTAATCCTTCCTAATCGAAAACGAATTTCAGAATTTCGGTCAACATTTCATGAGATCGGTCACGCACTGTATCTATTACTATTGATATCCCCCCTCTACCTGTGAAGACGCTTCAGCCTGATTTTTTGACTTTCTCTCAGAAAAAATCGCTTCATTGTCTTGTGGCGACTTCAACTGTCCTAATTTACACCCTCTCATACTTTTAGGTTTCGAAGATCTTATCTCCTTCATTTCTCCTCCCGACGCCTTTCATGATCATATTTTGTTGACAACGCTAAGCTGCGCCCTTCGAATGCACTCTCTTCTGCTGCCGGTGTTTCTTGCCTTTTTACTTGATATCTGAGTACGACAATTCACAACGAGCAGTTTTCTGACCAAACTCCAGATGATGCTGCCCATACCCTCCGACCCAGAATTAATTGTTGCGGAGTCTTTCCGACCAACGGACTGTGGCATCCGGCACACCTTCTGCCGGAAATCGGCGCATCAACGTTCTGTATTGGAATTTCCGTCATGATATCTTACGGTAGGTGTGCTAACTCATGAAATGTTAACCGAAATTCTGAAATGCGCTTGACTCGAAAAGATTACTCAAGTGGAGTTTTAATACCAATTGTCATGCAGCATATTCCCAAGATATTTCGGTTACTTCGTGAAGTCGGCTTTTGAACAAACTTCTTGCAAAAACTACGTTCTGTAAAAATGACCACTTAAGTATCATGAATTTTTCTAATTGATTTTCGATGCCCTTATACATTCAAATATGGTTCACAGAAAACATGAACGAAAATACTCATCCTTTTACTCATTTGGAAGAAAATTACGTCTTCTTCAAAGTTCGTGGACCGGTTTTAAAAAAAGTTTCGAATTGTGAGATTTGTAAGACTGAAAAGCCTGTTCGTGAAACATTGTGCGTCTGCATCTATTAATGTTGCTTGGTGGCTCAAATCCACTGCTTATTTTATGAACCCCATATGATCTCCTCTTAATAGCTTATAGAACTCTGTGATTCTTCGTACACGGATAATATACAGCCTATAGTTTGGTGACCTTGAGTGCATGTGTAAAGACAAGTCGAGTTCAAAATTATTCAGGAATCGGAAGCTTTTTAAAACCGAACTATACCTCTCCTTCAACCATGAAATTTGAAGAAGACGGAATTTTCTTCCAAATGAGTAAAAGAATGCATATTTTCGTCCATGTTTTCTGTGAAACACACTTGATGAAAAAAAATCAATTAGAAAAGTCATGCTACTTAAGTAGCCATTTTTTACAGAGCGTAGTTTTCGAAGGCGGCCCGAAAGAAGTTTGCACAAAAGCTGAAGTCTCGAAGTAACTGAAATATCTTGGGACTAGGCTGCATGGCAACTGATATTGCAACTCTACTTAAGTAATCTTCCCCAGTCAAGCGCATTTCAGAATTTCGGTCAACATTTCATGAATTAGCACACATACCGTAAGCGAAAATTGCTGATATGCAGAAACTAAACGCCCATCTGTTTTGCGTAAACCAGTTTACTTTCTCATCTCCCTCTCGCTCATCACAGCGAACTGTGGACGTTTATGTTGGATATTTTTGGAACGACATTTCCTCCCTCCCTCTATCTTATATTACGAGATGCTGGAAGAGCGCAACACAGCCGACGAGGCAAGTGCTGGTGAACGACTTTTCAGAGACCTGCGGCCACCATCCGACCAAAAAGTGCTTCTCCAACACATTAGACGCCATGTAACACGCCATATGGCCCACGTCGAGAAAAGGGAACACTTTGGTTTCACCACAAGTTATTGTTCGCCTTTAATTAACTCATCAGGGCTCACATTTCCGACAATCGTGACGAGGTAGGATTATTCAGCATCGCCTACCCAGCGATCGATGCCTCGCGTGCAATTCTGGATTTACGGCATGGAAACATAAAAAAAGTAACGTAGTTGATTGACAGCACCGTAAGAGGAAGGTTTTTAAGGTCGAACTGTGCGTCAGCTGGCTGGATGAACACGACTACGGCTATCGCCCCGGGAGCGGCGATAACCTAAGTGCAAACTGAGTCACAATGAGAGCTGCCCCCTCACATCGTATTCGGCTGTAGCGACCACATCAATGCCATTGGCAATGAGGTCAGGCGCGGAAATTGAATTAGCGTTCGTGCACGCCACTGAGCGACTACTTCCCCGGAATAAGTAAACCAGCATTCGCACGCAAATCCGCCGGCCCTGAATAAGCACGCCCCTACACGGTTTCGAGCATCCCGGGTGCGGCCACCGCGCTCAGCCTGGCCTCGTGGAGCCACAGAAGAGGGTTGTGTACCTCCGGTGCAGGCTAGAGCTGAATATGGTCAACTCGTGCGGTGGGATGGTGCGACCGCCAAGGTACTCATCGAGCTCCCTGAACACCCCAGTACTTCAGTTTACGAGTGTTGTCTCATCCCTTTATTAATGGAGACGCAGACTCGTGTCGGTGACCTACGGCAAAGATGAGTACGAAGTCGAGTAAGATGTAATGCACAGGTAGTATTGATGCTGTAGGACTGAATTTGTAAATAAATAAGTGCTAAAATGATGCATTGATCTAAAAATACGTAATGCAGGCAAACATGTGTGTGTATGTGAGCGTTCGCGCGCGCTCACATACACACATACATCATCCACAAACTTGAAAAATCCACACAATAAGAAAAGAAAAGTAGGAAGGGATGGAGGGAAGAAAAAACATCGAACAGTGCTGGTTAGGCAATCTGAAGAGGGTAGTTGATCAGGCGAGTAGTTTTTAGATAACAAAAAATGATCATTCCGAATACATACTCTGACTCTGAGATTAGCGCTGGGGAAAAACATATGAGCACACACATGCCAATTCGACCGTCGCGATCGACGATGTCAACTGCGTGCCCCACAGCGTAGTGGGCAAAGGAAGGCGACTTGCGTGTGAAGTAGCTTGCGGTGGTAGTATACACGGCATATATATATGTATACATACATATATATAGGGAGAGAGAAAGAAAGAGCATTTACACACACAAGAAGCAAAGCTTCCAACAAAGGAGCGCAGAACAGAAAAAAAATCAATACGGAGTCGACGTTCCGAGGCAAAAAAGTTACATACACTGCAGTTGGGGCTCTTGAAGACAAATTGGTGGAGAGGGGTAGAAAGTGAGGCGCTACTGCAGACGACGGCGGGGCGAGGGAGTTCTGCACATATACAGCGCTCAAAAACAATATACAAGGCGTCTGAGAACCAGAGGGCTGGTACATTAATGTTTCCACATGGATCTGGTCAGGTCTGATTTAGGGTGGGGAACTGGGGACCGGGGGGACGGACGCATGGCGCCAGGAACTATGTGTTAGACGAGGATCAACGTGTTCGGGGAAGTGACTTCTGGATCCCAGAAATAGCACGCGATAACAACAGCAGCATCGGTCGGCAGGATCTGGATGTTGGAGTCTGACCGCCAAGAGGAAGACGGTGGAGAGGAAGGGAACAGAAAGAACTGCAAAAGCTCGACGGGAATATGCACGACAAGGGGAGGAGACGGAGGATGCACTGTTCAAACAAGGAAAGGCACAAAGACTGCATCAGAAGACAGGTGATCTTGAAAACCACGAAAGTTGAATGATCAAAACAAACCAACTAAAATGTCAGACGGGCTGCAATAGCGGTGGTTAAGGGCAGCAGTAACAAGCACGAGTCTGACATGGTGGAGGAATGGGTGGCTGCAGCCCCTAGATGCGACAGTGGGCCCAACTGTAGGAGATGCGCCAGCGTCAAACTCCTGCCGCCGCCGCCACCAGCTCACAGATCTCCACCAACTAAACGTGATCGGGCTATAGCTTGCATAAATCTGCGATCCCAGCATGAAGTAAAGTAGGCGAAGAATCAGACGCAGAGATTATAAAACCCGGGTCTACAGACGCTGCTTACAACAAATTACGCGACCCGCCATTTACTACTCCGCGACCAACCCCACCTACCACAACGTCCATCCTTTCTCCGGTCATCCGAGACGATGACTGCTAGTCCTACAACAGAAACAACAGAGACGCAGCGATGAAAGCAGACCGGCCCAGACAATCGGAGATCGTTGGAGTGTGCTGATTCACAAGAATAGGATATTCTGGGCAAAAGGAGTGAAATAATTGGTGAGGAGGAACTTGGCAGAGTGTCTTAAGTAGACACTACGCGTCTGGCCATCCCGGGAGTCTTTAATTAACCAGCTTGGACTAACTGGGCTGGCGGAGAGAAAATGTGCCATTTCGGACACGTGATTGTTCGGCCAGCCGGAGTGAAGAGGATAGTAAAGGTGGTGCTCAGCGGCGGTGCAACTAAACTGCGCACTTTAAGCTAGTATACCAAAGTTACATCGTAAAAAAGGGGGAACATGAACATATCCGTACTTTTTGCAGCCGCTCTGGGCACTCAAAACTGTCAGGTTTGGAAATGTGGGTTTGCGAACCGATAATATCCACGGTCCTCAATGCAGATCGCGATTGCCTGCGAAGGGGGGGGGGGGAGAAAGGGGCAGTGGTTAGTTGCGCAGCATTGTTCCCACTTTCTCTCCCCCCCCTCCTATCATGTTTCCACAGCAAAAAAGGTCACCGTGGCTGGAGAAGGGCAGGGATGCAGCGACCGAACAAACATTCAGGTCAATTTGAGCGCGCCACGCACGTGCTGGCACACCAACCGAAGCGAGCAAGACTACCCTCGGTGGGTTATTATCACGGCGGTGAGTCGTTACAGGGTGAAAATGGGGAGGGAAAGTTAAAATCTTACCTGACGGTTTAACCCGCGCGAACGAGGATGTTCACCCAGGACGTGCTGGGCGTAAGACGGTGACTTGCAGGAGAGTCAGTTTATAGCGAACTTGCGCAGCATCTGCCGCACTCTCTCCTCCCCCACCCAGGTGGGCCCGGTAGCGAGACGCAGTCAGAACGACTGGAAGTGGGCTCAGGCGCAGTGGCTGACAAGGCTACAACCAGCCAGTATCCAATCAGATGGCGATCTCCCAGACAATGGCTTCTAACGTGTTGCGATAGTTTCAAGGCGCGCGCGACTCATTGCAGAAAGGCTGCACATGCTCGGCGTCACTTTCACCCTCCGCCTTCAGTGGAGGGAATGGCTAACGCTGACTGCAAACAAGATAGAGCAGTGCAGTGGCTGAGGGCTCTTGCGTCATATGGGTCGCCAAGGCTAGCGCGCCACACAGTTCATCAAATTCCTGTCTTTGCATCTGATAAAATGTCCATCTAAGGGTCTAATCTGCTTACGGTATGCACAGTGTGCATGACATGAGGACTTTAGGTAGTCACACCTGATACATATTCGGCGAGTGATGGCGAAATTTCCAGTTCCAGATGAATGCATAAGTGAAGAAGAAGAAAAAGGAGGAGAAGGAGAAGAGAAGAAGAAGAGGAGGAGGAGGAGGAGGAGGAGGAGGAAGAAGAATAAAGGGTTGCGCATCGGAACTCATGCAGGAGTCCACTTTGGAGCCGTTACGTAGACGACGCGTTCGTCATCATAAAAAAGGACACGCTGCTACATTTCCACAGCCTGCTCAACGCAGTCTTCTCCGATATAAAATTCACGAGGAAAGAAGAACAGGAACAGCAGTTGCCCTTCCTGGATGTCCTTCTCAGACGAAACCCTAACGGTGAACTTGAAACGACGGTTTATACGAAGGCAACGAACACCACACAGCTTCTTAGTTTCCACAGCAACCATCCGGTGGCTAAAAAACGAAGCTGTATGAAAACGCTCTTCAAACGGATCCAAAGTCAGTGCAGCAAACCGGAGGACAGTGCACGTGAGACGCGTTATCTCCGCTACCAGTTGGCGCAAAATGGCTATCCGAGGGCATTCACAAGTCGTTACCTACGCGGTCGCCCACAGAGGACTCGAACATCAACACCACCGACGATATGACATTCTCTGCCATACATCAAAGGCGTTTCAGAAGCGACCGAGCGCATTGCTGCGGAGCCGGGTGTTGGAATTGCACACCGCCCCAAATCCACCATGCGCAATAGGGTCATGAAGATTACAGACCGGTCAAAGCTGAAGAGCAATCTTGATTAGTGTATCGCATCGAGTGACAAAATTGTCTTTGTAACTACACAGGCCAGACTGAACGCATGCTCGGATCGCGCATACACGAACATAAGCTAGCTATGCAACGAGGCGACGCATTATCACAAGTGGCCGCCATCACCTACGAACAAAATGGGTCACGAGTTTAACCTCGCAGCCACCAAAACAGTCGCCCACGCCGGAAACAAAACAGGCCGAGAATTGATTGAAGTCTGGGCTTCGAGTGAGAACTCGGTCAATCGATTTATCGATCTGGCGCCGGCGTACAGAGCCCTGCGTAGTCACCTCCAGTCTTGCGCCGTCGGTCGATGATTAGCCTACATGCCCTATAACTGTCGTTTTTTCAGTTGCTGCTACTGCCTCGGACGATAGACTCCTGCACGAGTCCAAAAGCCCAGGATAATAAAAAATGTTCCGGTGCTCGATCCTTCCTCTTCTTTTTCACCTATACGTATTCGGCAGAAAATAATTGATAGACTGAGATCCGAACAGAAGGAACATTAGCGGCACACGTACTCACAAAGGCACAAAACAGCACAGAGGTACCATCGAGACGAAGGACGACGATGGATTCCCTAATATTGTCGCGACGAACTGCCAGCATGACAGGGTAGAGCGTAAGTCTTTTCGCAGTCTCGGGAGACCGTGCTGCCGCCGGAGAGGGAGGCTGGGGAGAGCCGTTGTAACTCTCTGGTCACGGTGGCCGAATTCGCATAGTGTGTCGCCATTTCCGGCGACATGCAGGCG
>CACRXP010000001.1:371812-388970 GCA_902702965.1 Spirometra erinaceieuropaei
TTAAAGTGTCTTTTTTACATGCAGCTGGAAAGAATTTCATCCGCAAGCCGGCATCCGGAGGTAACGGAATTATTATAGAATTATGATGCATGATGATCTGTTTTACAACCTTACTTAATTAATCTTTTCGGAACAAAAACGCATTTCGGAATTTCGGTCGACATTTCATGAGATGGTCCACCTACTGTAACTATAGAATAACTTTAACAGGACGCGACCATTCCACATGGTGTTGATGTCCTGAGCGATTACTTTGACGACCGATTGCTGGTCGAGTGCTCACAAATGTCCCCTGACTTAATTCAGTCGACTTGCTTCATTTGGACTGGTCGAAGCAGAGCGTTTACGCAGGCAGGCCCACAACAGTGGGGAAGTTGGAGCAGGCTGTCGTCCGCGAGAGCAGTTTAACTACCGTTGACACCTTTCAACGCGTTCTCCAGTCGTGCTTGAGGAGGATGCAGAACCAAGAACTAACAAGTGTTTTGGCAGCATTTGAATAATTTATTGGCAACGGTAGGGTGAGAGATCCCACCTAACTGTCGGTAGGCTGTAGATCGTATCATAGGGGAATGGTGGTAGTAGTGGGGGTCTTACGGGTTGGGCAGCACGCCAGACAGTAAGCGGACGAAATGCAAGAAAACAGAGAAATTGTTTGGATTTCTGCCGACGTTCTTATTATAAACTTTAGTATAACACCAAAAATGAGCGTGCTAATAAACAAATAAGAAAATCTTCAGAAAATAACAGAGTTTGGGTAGTGGTTGGAGATCATGGGAAGTAATTGATGTTGGCATTGTAGTGTCTTCAACGGCCTGCAAATGGGTGTCAAGTTAAAACCCTATATGACACAGTTTACCGACAGTTAAAAGGGGTCTTTCACCCTACCGTTACCAATTATTTTCACCCAACTGTGAAAAAGTCGGCGACCTCGGTCGTGGGTACGATTACGCCGAGGCGGCCTAGTTTTTCACAGATGAGCCCAAAACCAGGAAAATTTGTACATCTGTTGAGGTAAACTTTCCATGAGCACTGCACCGTGGCTGTTTCCTATTTCACGATTTGGAAAGACGGAATACGCATCTCTTTGCCTACAACTGAAAATACCAGATATATCGTAAATGGCGTCAATAATTGGTGTGACGACGTTGCTGCTAAGGTTAGAGTAGTTTGCAATCACCAACACGCTCAGTGACCTCCCCCCCGCATGCGAAGTGCTGAAGCTTTGCTTGAGCAGAGTAATTGTACAACGCTCGAATGGCGGGCGCGACTAACGATTCCAGCGATAGCGAGCGAAATTTTCGAGTAAATATATCTTCGAGTGTCAACAACATTGATGAAATTACCTACATTAGCGACTCAGGTTCGAGCTGACAGGCAATAATTGCATCAAATACGAACCCTAGCGATAAGTGGAGAAGCCAGTAATTTTTTTTTGGCCGCATAGCAAATGATCGTATAAATTGTGCGACGCTTGTACAAAACACCACTCTCATCTACTACTCTCTGGCGATGGGTGCGAGTTTAAGTCCGAAAGGTCAGCCCAGAAAAATTCTTATGTCGGCGATCGCGTCTCCTGCTCAGCACTCATAGTTTGTACAGCTTCTAGTAAGACGTTGATTTCTCTGTTTGCCTTCTTGACTAGTAATCTTCAGGCGGCCAATGGGTAATGGTTCACTCATGACTAAGTAAGCCTAAATAACTGTACTGCGTCCGGTCCACACTTCATTGCACTTCGACCCCCCCCGTTACAACCGTGCGTTTGCTGTCGCCCGACTGTGCTACGTAAGTCACTGACGCAAGATTGGAGAAGCCGTCCCTTATTGCTTCACGTTGAGACGATTAGGTCGGTAAGTTGGCTGTGGGCCAAAATGAGGCCGGTGGACAGGTCTCCGCCGTGAGGACTAAAAGGCACGCGGTTGTGCACACTCAATTCACGAGCGGGAGGCCCAGGGGACGTACGGTCGTCGCGTCGTCTGGCGGGGCCTCGTAGCTCAAGTGGTTAGAGCGTTGACTGTACTAAAGCCTTCTCCTTACTGTGTGGGTTCGAATCCTACCGAGGCGCCGAGTTTTTCACAGTTGGGTCAATATGAATTAATAACTACTTAATACCGCAGATGTGTGTGGTGGGCGTCGGTCACGGTGTCCAGATCCCACCTCCAACCGGGCTGATTCCAACAGGCCAACGGTGTGTGAGGAAGGGGAAGGGGAAATGAGTTTGATGCGGCGCAAGATAAACGCTCAGTCTCCGCACTCTAAACAACCAAACGCTCTCTGGAACAATCAGGACCAGCAAAGAGTCGTGACTAGGAAGGGTACCAACTAATCAAATAAGTCGGCCTTTCACAGGAGTGTAAGTCATGTTGCAACAGCTCCTTCTTAAAGTGGTCTCAATGGCGTTCTCACCTAGGTGACATCCGACTCCCTAACTTGTACTTGATACGGTTGCGATCATGCCTGATCTAGCCGGCCTCGATGACGTCCCGCGCTGTACCTCTCCGCGGAAGCAGATCCGGACAGTCCAACCTATTCTCTTCGCCAAAGAGGGAGACCGAATACCGAAGGTCCACAAACCACCTCCATGTCTTGACGAATTGGGTCGAGCCAGGTTTTGAACTGACCCCCTCTTCGAGGCCTCCAATGGAGTAACGGTGCCGGATCGAGGGCAGTAACACTGAACTCCTGAGGTGGACGACGAAGAACATGCCCGAACTACTTCAGTCGTCTTTCTTGGATGGCCTGAGTTATCCTCGCAGCGAGCACGGACTGTCTCATTTGAGACGAGGTCGGTGAACTTCACTCGAAGGATGGTCCTCAAGCAGTGGTGGTCGAATACCTCCAGTTTTCGCTCGTCCTTCACGCGCAAAGCCCAGCATTCACAACCGTAGAGAAGGACAGACCTGACAGATGCACAGTACACGCGAAGACGGGTTGCCCGTTAGCCTAGCTGCTGGCTGCTCGGCACGTCCACAGGTGGCGGATAGTGGGACGACCTTCAGTGAAGGTTAGTTGCGAAATAAGCAGACCCAGGTCTGACGAATAAGCAGTCGCGGACCAGCAGCGACATTGCTACCAGGGTGCGGTGGGCTGAGGTCTGACACGCTGAAGGCCTTATAAAAATCCGCAAAACCCAATGACGGCATTGTGACATGGCGACCGTCAACCGCCATTAAATAAGCTTGCTTGTCACCGCTGCTTTGTGGTTAGGCTTTTAAGCCGAAGCGCTAGAGGAGACAACCTCGAACAAACAATCCGAGCGGCTGTTGGGGATCCGCCCGTATTCGAAATTCCCAAGAAACCTCATGAAATATGTCCGATCACAGCATTACGACCCATGGCCTGGTAGACGCAGGATTGGGATCAGGTTGTATGTAGTACGTTTAAAGGGGCTATTTAGATCAGTCGATCATCAAGCCTACGGTGTTTTGGTATCCGAGCAATTTGGATGAGGGGGACGGGAGAGAGGAGGGAAGTGCATCGAAAGTCTGCTCTACTCGGAATAAATTCGCTCGAAAATCACTCTTGCAACCGCCCCCTGAGGGCAGCGATGATCCTCGTTGCTCGACACGATCCAGTTATCATTTTCTAGGTGACTTTATGCATATACATTTTAGCGTTAAAGGGCGCGGGCTTGAAAATGGACAACCATAGAAAATCACAACATGATATCCAAAGTTCGGGTTACAAAGGCCGGCGGTGTCGGAAGCTCTTCCTTTGGGAGAAAAGGCGAAAATAATTGCGGATATCAAAACTAGTGTACCACAGGGCAATGATTGCATGAAGTCGTAAAATGATACGCTCCCAAGTTGAGCGGAACCGCACCAGATGTGAAAAACCCAGATAAACGTACTGGGGACTTTCCCTTCCCCCTGTGACAAACTTACATTTCGTAACAGCAATCGTTGCGACAAGGTGGAGACGTAGCTCTGTACAGCCTTGTAGATGAAGCGGTACTGAGTCTCCGTCTGTACCATTCCTGAGCGTTGTTCACGCACAGCCTGGACGGCGCGGGAGATGTCAATGTCGCACTGGAGGCCCATGCGTTTGATGTAGTTGATGAGCATGTCGATCACAATGAAAGTGCCCGTTCTGCCTATGCCGGCGCTGCAGTGCACAACAATTGGTCCGGAATCTGGTAGAGTTTCCTGAAATTGCAGCAATAATGCACTTAAAAGGGGTCAAGTGTGCGCAACAATTCTGTCGGGCAAGAGGGACATTTGGGTCAGCGGATACATGTGCAACTAAAATACCCTGAAACAGGAAATGGGTCACGTAATGGCTGTTGTTAGGCCCTTAAGATGGGTAACCGCACTGCACTGAGCGGTACAGGCGATGCAACGTGACGGCTGCTCGGTTTGACACTGAGTGACCGATCTTATGAAATGTTCACCGAAATTTCGAATTGCGTTTCCGCTTAAGGAGGATTGCCTAGATGGGGTTGTAATACTGATTAGCATGCGACATAACCCTGTAATATTTCAGACTTGGCAGGGTGTCGGCTTTTAATGCATTTCATTCCGACCTCCTCTAGAAACCGTACTTGGTATAAAATGACTTCTTAAGTAACGTGCATTTATCACATTGAATTTCGATCCTCATGATAGAGAATCATGCCATCTTGACATGTTGCACTCGAAGAAGACGTATAATTAGGCTTTTAAAAGTTTTCTAATTCCCTAATAATTCTGAGCTTGATCTGCCGTTGCATAACCGTTCAGCTATTTCAGTCTACAAGGTGAATGCTTTCCGAGTGAAGAAAATCATATATTCCTCTATGGCTTTAAGAAGATACCATACAGAGATCATAAAATTTTGCGGTGGATGCGGACTATATTGTACATTTAACGATGAACATTGGTTAACAGACTGGTATGATACTGCATGCATGGACATTGCACGGTCCTAACAAAATCTCATAATTAGAATCTTTTTTAAAACCTAATTATACTCCTTCTTCGAGTACAAAATCTCAAGATGACATGATCCTCAATCAAATGAGTAAAGGAAAGCTTATTGTTGTGCAGGCTTTCTATAGAATATATTTGAATCTATATGAACATCGAAAATCAGCGTAAAAAATGCACGTTACTCAAGTAGCCATTTTCACCAAGTACGGTCGCATGATAATCAGTATTACAAACACATCTAAGTAATCCTTCCTAATTGAAAACGCAGTTCGAAATTTCGGTCAACATTTCATGAGATTGGTCACTCACTGTAGATGACACGTAACTATTCCATACCGGAAGAGACGTTGGAAGAGTAATTTGTGCGCGGCGCTGCTGTTAAAGCCAATCAGTGTGAATGCAGCATCCAAAATCCGAGTTGTGATGCGATCATTGGCCTTTACCAGCACATACAAGCATGCGATTAGTCGATTGGCAGAGTTAACCCTCGTGTTCGCATTTCAGGGCTTTCGGTTTTAAGGTCCTATCAGCGTGCCTTGGGATAATTCTTTTGCGATTTTAAGCGGAGGTTTAATGCACATTTGGGGGCACACGGGTACAGGAACTGCTGCAAAGGCGTGAACGGCTCAAACAACCAAAGTGGATGCGGAGATACAGTCTGAATACACTGTTGGTAAGGTTGTCCAATCAGTGACTCCAGGTAGATATTTCAACTTTTTAATGATAAACCCCCCGGCTTAAGGCCTGTCGGATATATGAAAAATAAAAGTACAAATACAGGGATGGGCAGGGCTCTACTGCTCAATCAAAGACGCAATCAGAAACAGTCATTTAATTCGGTCCATTTGTGGCAAAAAGGTGACAACACAATTCATGAGCAAATGTGCTGTCTCAAGATGTGGGGAGAGAAAGGGAGAGGGAGAGGGGAGGGGTGAGAGGGAGAATAACGGCCATGGAACGCTCACCTGTCTGTCCGAGATCTCGAACATGAAGTTTAGGACACAGGAGGGATCACTGGGGGTACCGTGATCAGGCCAGGCGTGGAATTGGTAGTGGTAGACAGCGAATCCCTCTGTTGTAGTTGAGGCTGAGGCTGAAGGGTCCGCGCTGTTGGCAGCGGCAGTGTCAGTCTCCGACGGTGGCTGCGGCGGCGGCGGTGAGGACTTAGATTTCCGGAGAGATGGTGGGTCTCGAGTAAGGAAGAGTTGACGCAGAGTATAGGTGTCGGTGTTAAACTCGTTGTCGTGTCTCACCCGCAGGGTGCCCCCGTAGCTGGGCAACAGGAGGACTTTTTCCGCTGCCGAAGGCCAGTAGCGCCAGCACTTATTCTGCGAAAAAAATTCTAATCAGAATTTGGCCAGCGGCGTACGCATTTCCGAAGTTCCGGAGAAAAAAAGTACGGTTTGTAAGAACAAATAACTCCTCCTTCACAACGAGACTTTGGTGCTTGTGAGGGTGAAAGACGGTCGGACATGGGAATAAGTCCCCGCCATACTACAGGTGGCCATCAGTTTAATTCCAGAGGGTACCTATTCACGTGTCCCAATTTTAACTCTAACTTCAACTCTGAGTGAAAGAAATACCGCACAAAATCTAGGTAAGACGTGGTTATGTAGCGCAACCTGATGAACACAATACTGTTGGGGCTGGGGTTAGGGCAACTATTTCCCAACCACTCAAAGTACAATTGCGCATTCCCCGGCCCCACCTGCAAAAGCCCCCATTAGGGCCACATAACCATATCTGACAGAAATCTACTCACATCTCCTATCCTGAATGTCGTGCAAATCGACACTCTGTTCTGGGCATTTGCTGTCCACAACAGTTCTGTCTTCTATGATGGCCTCTTATGCATGTTGTGCGCATTAAACCGGGACTTTAGGTCTCGTCAACCACTGCGTTCACGCCAAATTCCAGTAGCTTTGAATCTGCCCCACCACTGAAACATGGTGGACGTGGTAAGAGGGCGCGAAGTGAATAAGATGCAAGTCGGATTCGTCGTCAACAAACTCGCGTGCGAGTCACCACAGCGCCTTCCTAGGACTAGTGATGACACTAGACGTTTGGGTAAGGATAAAGTATACGACCGCGGTAGGTTTACTATCAAGAACTGCATGCTATTACTTATCAAAATAGGCGTTGTTCCGTAGAGTTTTTGGTCGGAATGCGGCCACGCCCTTCGATGTCTCTAGTCCCGGCAGGATGACATTCTTTGAAGTAAACCGCGCCGAGGACGCAGTGGTGCAAAAATGTCTATATAGACTTATTGTTCTGAACACTCCCCCCATACATAAAAGGGCAGTCGATTTGTCTGCAGTTGAGGGACATCTTCCTATGTATATTCAAACCGCCCACATCGCTGTCATGCCCGGATACTCAACAGAGAATGTTGTGGCACGACCTACCCCCTTACATCTGTGATTACTGATTAATAGTTGTTTATTCTTTTTTGAATGACGAGGTTGACTTCCGCTTACCTCCGACAAAGCGTCGTGGTAGTTTTTGACTTTTCTCTTAATCCTTCCCAGGGTTTCCTAACTCCTCGTTGTGAGACCCCATCAGCATAATCCCTCTTACCACCACTCCCGCAAAACACACTCCAGCGGTTACCTTTTTCTGACCCCGGTCATATACTTTATCCTTACCGGCGTTTGCTGCAGACGAACTTATCAGGCTTGAAACTACTATTTAAAATGAACACATTAACAAGCGTCATGCATAGGAGCTGCTGAACTTGTGGCTCGCAGGACAAATTAACCAGGACTTGTTTTGTGCGTTTATTGCGAACGTCATGGGACAATCAATTTGAAAGGCATGTAGGCTGTAGGCATGCCGCAGGGCAGTCGGTGCGTCGGCCCTGCCAGATGATCCGTCGTAATGACGACCTTAGTCAGATTGCGCCGTGGAGGATGAGAATGGGAGGATAATTAGCAAAAACGGAAGGGGCGCACATTGTTGCCTAAACGCATTGAATAGATCACAGCAATTCGTGCGGAGGATGAGCACTGCACCACAGGACCGACATCTTGCTTAAACTTGTTTTAACCAGACCGAAGCTGTCAGTGTATACCGTACTTAAAAAAAATTTGTCAGGGAACACAACCGAGGAAAAGCTCATTTTTAAGCTGACAGTGTGCAGGTTTTTCATCACATTTTCTTTTACATTGCAGTCGTGCAACTGGCAAGCCACACACAAGAGATTTTGGAACGATAGGACTTCCACAAGGCTTCACGAGGTAGAAGGGGCCTCTAAATTCACACAATCCCAGCTTCCCTGACGACAGTTCTAAAGTCGAACTGTTATTACCTCAGAGGCGTGTGGCTGCGTAAGCCCGAAAGTCAGGCACGCTTAGAAGGCGCTGAGAGGAACTTTTTAAGGAGCGAAACAAAACGAGCGCTACTCCACTTAATTTCCGGCGGAGATATACAGTAGGTGGGCTAACTCATGAAATGTCAAACGGCGTTCCAAAATGCATTTTCGCTTTAGGAAAGACTAATTAAGTACGGTTGTGAAACTAATCATCATGCAGCATAATTCTATAATAATTCATTTACCTCAGAATTTCGGCTTTCCAGGGAACCTCTTTACGGCTGCACGCAGAAACTATACTCTGTAAAAAATGACCACCTAGGTAGTGTGCACTTTTCTCGTTGATTTTCGATGCCCTTAAGAATGTAATTATATTTCATAGAAAACCGAACTATGTCCGTCGAGTATTAAGTTGAAAAAAGACGTAACTTTCTATCGGATGAGCAAAAGAATGAATATTTTATGCATGCTTTCCAAGAAATATAATTGCATTCTTAAGGGCATCGAAAATCAACGAGTAAAATGCATACTACTTAAGTAGTCATTTTTTACAAAGTATAGTTTTTGCATGCAGCCGGAAGGAAGTTCATTCGAAAGCCGGCATCCTGAGGTAACTGAAATATCGGACTTATTTTGCAGACTGACTAGTTTTACAGCCCTACTTAATTTATTTTTTCGAAGCGAAAACGCATTTCGGAACTTCGGCTGACATTTCATGAGTAAGCTCACCTACCGTATTTGGCAAAAAAATCGTATCTTGAAGAAGAGAAACTAGCAGATACACTTGTGTATTAGATAAGTTCTCGTCGAGCTAATACAATTAACCAGTGCAGTTGTAGTTGAGTCGCGTGACTTAGACGACAGAGGAGAGCACGAGGAGAGGTAGCGACGACAGTGAAATGGGCGAGGCTCTCTGCGTGGGATAAAGCCCAGCATTAAGAACCTATTTGAGTTACGCTCTTGCTTGGTTTCAGTGTTGCGCACCACGTTGGTCTAGTATGTGTCAAGGAAGATAAATCCCGCACAATGTTGTGCGCAAGCATCAGTCAGCCAGAGCTCATCTGTGATGGGAGGGGGGGGAGGGAGGTGCACAGAGTCGGGAGTGAGCAAGTTGAGAAACAAACTGGACTCCACAGTCGTCTAATTCGCACAACGGCGATGAGAGCCATAATGCACGGACTGTTGTCGGATGGCGCCAAAGGCAAGAGGGCAAGAGCCCACATGCGTCCCTTTATCAGATTAGAACACGCAAATCAATGACCCAAGAGCCAAGTGTGCGTTCAGGGGAAGGCCTGGTAATCTGACCCCAAATGAGACAGTAATGTGATCAAATAAACAGGCCTCTCCGGCAGGACAAACACATGTGCTCAGTGGAGGCGGGAGCGAGAACCCAGGCCGATTCCACACCCAACTATAGGGAGGATACTCAAAAGTAGGGACTTGCGTACGTGCAGGCCTCGCCGGCGGTAGTTCTGGGATTACTCAGATAGATGCTATGACGAACAACTTGGTTTCACAACAAAGTACAAAAGCGAAGCGACATCCTATAAGATTTCAGAGAGTGGAGGCTGAAGCTTTGACAAGGAACGAGGTTAAGGCAGTCGAAAGAACGGTAACACAGAGATGGTTTGAAATAGGGAAGTACGCAGATCCCAGTTATGTGAAGTAACGAAACGGGAAAGGCATACCGGCGACTTTCGAAGAGAGGTGGATAAGGACAGGCGTGCAAAACTGCCTCGGGTGAGATGTGGCGGTCAAGTTAAGTTCGATCGGATTTTCTGACGAAACTACTGCAGGCGGTTTTGGCAAAAAGATGCCAAAACGCCAACGGATACTTTTCAGCAGATATCAGAATTCAAAATTCGTAAAAAGTGGCCTCACGGGCTCGTGTGTGAGTAGTTTAATCAAAAAACGCAGACAGCACCAAACACATAGTCTTGGTACTCCAACAAAGTAGATTCCAAAGTAGTCGGTTAATTCAAGTCCATTGCTCGTCTATAGGACTTTAGAACGGATTAGGAACCGCAATGTCAGAATGATCAACATCTTCCCCGTCAGTTTAACCGGTGCAAAATAGCTGGAGAAGACGCCAAGAGTTCAACCTACTTTTGGAGACCCAAAGCGATCATCAGTGAGGGAATTTCTTATTTCATTCGAGTAAGAGGTGCACCGCAGCAACTGCAGAAACGATAGTGAGGGAAAAATCATACTGGAAGACAGATTTGATATCAATGAGGGGTAACTGGCAGAATTCAAGCATTGTTAAATGCGTATGAAATACGCACGAGTAAGGAAATTTTGACAGAAGGGGTGGAATGGGAATAAGGACTGAGAAAGTACAACCAATAAAGTGAAAGCAGGTCACAGCCGCAAAATCACCAACAATTCCGGCCCGCAGAAGCGGCCAGCAAACCCGGTCTAGGGGCATGGCTCTTGCGGTTGGCTTAAAGGGGGGTATGTACATGCAATAATTTCGGAGGCGACAGAAACCGGAGAAAAAAAGCACGTGACAACTGCGGAACAAAACCAATTCAGCCAAAGTAAACTGGGCCTAAGTGCGAACAAATCGAAAGGGAAACGGTTGCAAGAGGACATGCAACGACCAAGGTGGCCAATATACCCTAACCGTCAGAGAACAGGTCAGCTCTCGTATGGAAAAGAGCGCCAGCGGGAGGGACGAACTATGTAAAGAACATTTGGATAGTCAATCAGCTAGTGGCGGACAACTGAGGAGATTTTTTAAGCGCGTACGCCCTCCAGGTGAAGCTGTGAAGTAGTGCGGGGTTGTAATATGCTCGTGTGAGCGTGTCATTCTTGTTTGTCGACCTATCAGTTAGCCTGCGTGCGTACGTTTACGACTGACTGAGTGAAACTGGCGCATTCTATGCAGCACTTGCTCAACATGGTGAGCAATCACGTGACGCCGTGCGTAGAACGGCCAGCAGGCGGCGGTAGGAGAGGGGACCTACAACCATGCCGGGGAACAATGCTCGGATACCCCGAGGCTTGGCTAAATCTGTCGCATACTGACGGACTACTCTCGACCGGTCTTGTGAAAGAACGGCATGTCGAACACATTAAATCCGCCAAGGATAGCAACAGCAGCCCACAGTAGGAGAAAACGACATTCTCCCTCCATCGTCCACTTCAAGAAGCCGACCCGAAGTAGCGCGGTATAATGACAATCGATGCGTTTGGGGTGCTCTTGCTGAGCCTCAAAACGGATCTTACTGTTACGGAAGAGCTTAAGGGTGGCCAAACGGACTTGTGCCACGCGCTCGATGGCCTGCGCTAGACCATACAAGGGTCCGCACACGTGTGGGTGTCAAACGCTAGTCGGAGAGCTCACAGTCATTTTTTTGCGACACGATGAAAGTCGTGGCTCGGAAGACCGTCGAATGGCCACCTCTTAATGGGCCCTTATGGCAAAACTCGATGAGGAGCCCAAGACCCAATGTCGAAGTCTGGTTCGCGTGTGTGCACGTCGTAGGACTAGACGTAGATTCAGTTATGCTGGTCATTGTGGTTATACCCATCGTCAGTAGGCTCGACTTTTTCCTGCCTGATGGGTGTAACAGGAGAGGGTGTGGGGGAAAAGGTTGAGCAAGTTTGTCCTCCTATAACCCAATTCACGGACAGTGCCGGCCACTGCATATCTCCTGAAGTCATAAACACCGGCAAACGACAACACAACTCGTATACAGGAGTTGGTTCCGTACACGAAAAAGAGAGACATGAAAAGGCAGCGCAGTACGGTTAAAGCAGTCTTATCCCAAAAGACCAAAGGAAATGAAGGTCGGATGTGGTTTGGTAGCCCCACCTGAAGTAAGCAAACCCCAGTCACCTCTAATACGGGACCCATAGTAATAGGGGTTTGTGCAGGTGGAGCCCGGGAATGCACAGGCGACGAGGTCAAGTAGTTGTATGCAAAAGAAAGGCAATTGGGAGTGCGTAGTTGTACTTTCAATAGTTGAGAAATAGTTGCGCTAACCCCTCACCCGAACTATAACAAATAATCCTAAACCCCAACTTCTAACCCTAACCTTTAACCATAACTCCTAACCCTAACGCTTAACCCCAACCCTGACAGTATTGTGTCCATCAGGTGGGGCTGCCAAACCACATCTTACCGAAATGAAGTATGAAGTGGGAGTACGTGCATAGTAGCAGAGTACGACGAGTAATTAAACAGAGAACGAATATTCGCTGCATGTAGACTCAGTATGGCGGAAGGACTGCCCAATATAGATGTTTAATTCCGCCATGCAACCGAAATAGATCGGCGCAGAGGCCGCTCCCACGTGACTGAATATTCCCTATTCCGGGAGACACGATGCGATCAAAGACGACGAAAAGGCCAAAAATGGTCATAATAGTGTTCCCCATTGTTCTCAGCAAATTCTCTCAATTACTGGTCACTTACAGTGTTCGTTCTCCCTCATTCTCCCCCCTCTTCGTAACAAGTGCTAGATATGACGCGTTTAGTTTTGTCTTCTAGTGAGGTCTTTGCAGTACGAGCCAAATTTGTGGGCGAGTGAATGCATGATGACAAACGAAGAAAAAGTTGGCAGTTATGAAGGCAAAGAGCAACACGGCGGGAGAAGATTAATGAGTTGCAAGAGCCATGGGCAATTTTGGCATTTTGAGGGGTGAGTTCGGGACTTCGAAAGATCAGTAAATGGTCACCACAACCGCGTATAAACTGCCTATGTGCGCAGCCATAAACATCCCCGGCTGATTGGCATAAAGGACTACAAATGAGGTGGAAAATATTGCCGCTTGTAGGGCATAAATCGAAGACCCAAACCAGTTCGCCTGGCCCTAACGCTTACGAGGTTTTGACCACGTAGGCGATTTTGTAGGTGTGGCAGCAGAACAAGTGTTTTTGGCCGAAAGAGGCTGCATACACGGCACGCGCAGCACAAGGGGAGGGGAAAGCATGCGCGCACTGCCAGCATAGACAAAAGGTTGCTTGAACAGGGAGGCACACGGTGTGGGGGGGGGGAGATGAGGCAGGCTTATGGGCAAGTAGCCGAGGTGGGAGGGACGTTTGCGTGAACTAGGAAAAACAAAACTGGAGGAAAAAATGGATAATAAAGACGGGGGGGAGGGGAGGGGAAGGGGCGAAACATACCCGTCCTCGTTCGACCTCCTTAGTGATCATGACGATTATAGCGCTGCGCTCCTGCCAAATCATACGCCAAAAGTCGACTACTGTATTGGGCAGAGTACCCTGAGTTGCGATGTAACGTGGCTTGGCACCAAAGAAGACGTCCGAAGTGGGGGAGGCGGTGTCACTCCGTTGGGGGCCTCGGGAGTTGGGAGACTGGGGGCGTCGCTTTTCAAAGGCCGGAGTACCAGGATTACTGGTGTGCGAGGTGGAATAGGAGACATCGGAGGAAGGATGACCGCCTAGAAGGCTCTCCGTCAGTGAGTCCTAAAGTGAAAAAGGAAAACTAAGGACAGGAAAACAAGAATGTATGAGAACCTCGAATGTGTGTTCGCAGGTGCATACATAGTAGCATAACACGAGATGACCCGTCTGCTTCTCCCTCGCCATACTTCAGGCAAGTTGTGGCAAGGTGGTGATATGACACAACTTAGACGTACAGTAGATGTGCTAACTCATGAAATTTCAACCGAAATTTCGAAATGCGTTCTCGTTTCGAAAAGATAAATTAAGTAGTGTTGTAAAACTAATCATGATGCGGCATAAATCTATAATGACCCAGTTACCTCAGGGTGTCGGCTTTCGAAAGAACTTATTTTCGGCTGCATGCAAGATCTATACTCTGCAAAAAATGACTACTTAAATAGTATGCAATTTTCTCATTAATTTTCGATGCCCTTGAAAATTCATTTTTATTCCACGGAAAACATGCATAAAAATATTCATTCTTTTACTTATTCGGTAGAAAAGCACGTCTTCTTCCAATTTCTTACTTAAAAGAAGAGTATAATTCGGGTTTAAAAAACTTTTCTAATTCCCGAATAATTTTGAACCGGACCTGCTGTTACACTTGCATTCAGGGTTTCAAAACTACAAGCTGTATATTTTCCGTGTATGGAAAACCATGCATTTCTCTACGGTATTAAGAGGGGACCATATGAGGTTCATAAAATTAAGCAGGGGATTTGAGCAATATTGTTAACTTTACAAGCCACATTCGCAAAAGCAGATACATGACGTTTCATGAACGGCCATTTAGCGGTATTAAAATATCTCACAACGTTTAAGTTTGAGGTTAGGGTTAAGGTTGGGATTAGTGTTATGGTCGCCGTCCGCTTCCCCATTCCTGGCTACGAACTGCGATCTAGCCCTCGATCCTTTTCAGGACGTATAGTCAGGCTGCGATGAACTCTTCCTCACGGATGAGATCCGAACGGCCCTTTGTGAAAGCCCGGTACACATTGTGAGGACCAGATCGTGTGTGGCACGCGTAAACGGGTTGTTTGGTTGTGTCAGCCACTGTGCCCGAGCCCACCTCCGGTCGTCTTGACATTGTGTTACCGTCGGAGGAGGAAGGGCGAGGGGAAGAGGGTGCAGTAGAGGACGCGCAAGTCTGCCAGATTGTGAACTAACTCACGCACAAGTGAACGTCATGTGTCCACTCAGCGCAGCACACGGTGGACATCGTCGCTCGCAACGATCCAACTGTCATGGCATGAGGAAGGAGGTGGTATCGGCTCTATTGGCCCACGCCAGTCGGATGGCTCAGAGACAGACAGGGGTGCATGCATAATAGCTTCCCTTGTCGAATATAGTGATCACTACGAGTACCTATGGTGAAGTGCGAGGGAAGGTGAGGAGGAGTTAGGCATGGAACTCTTGGAGACAGAAGGCTGATTGCCTCCAAGGATAATATCCAGCATACAATCAGATCCCCACACATATCGCAATAATTTACGAGAAAATGGAAGGAGCCTAGAAATCCAGCAAAAGATCTGGCTGACAGGACACGTGGGGCAGCAAAACCCCAAAACCTAACGTTAATTCTAACCGTAACTTCGAAAGTAAACCTGACCCTTGGCGTAATTATAAACCTAAGACTAACTCTAAACTCACCGCAAACCCAGTCCTAAACGTACAACAAACCCTAGCCTCAACCTTAACCCTAGGCCTAACTCCTAGCCTTAACCGCAAGCAGAATCCTAACACTGGCCCTAATTCTAACCTTAACACTGACTGTAAACGTAAACCGTAATCCAAACCCTAACCGTAAACCTAGCCCTAACTCTAACCGAAAACCCTTAATTTAACACGACCCTAATGTCCCTTCTAAGTCTGACACTAACTTAAACCCTAAAACTAGCCCTAACTCTAAACCTAAACATCAGGTTGCCCTTTGTCGTTTTAGCTTCGTCTACTTTCCCACTAGCGATTTCAGCATCGCACATCGGCTTACTCTACTTTCAATGCTTACATTGCGCTTACACTTGGGACCCGAAAAGTGTCACCGAGCCTTACCAAAGTTATATTTTGTCTGCTTTTGAATGCATTTCTTTTCGACCTCCTGTAGAAACCACACTGGGTAAAGAATGACTAATCCAGTGGCAGACATTTCCACATTGATTCTCGATTATCTTAGAAATTCAAATATATGTCAAAAAACATGGAAAAAAGATGTTTTCTTTTACTCATTTCATAGAGAATCACGTCAACCTTATATTGTATACTTGAATAAGGAGCATAATTGGGTATTAAAAAGATTCGTATGATGAGATATCTTAAGACCGTGCCATGTCCATTCACACAGCATCGTACCTGTCCGTTTACCACTGCTCCCCATGAAATTTACAATGTAGCTCGCATCCATTGCAACATTTATGGACTCTACGTGGAATCTTTTTAAAAGCATAGAACAATATATGATTTTCCATACACAGGACGCATGCGCCCTGTAGACTGAAATAAATAAGCGCTAATGCAACGGCTGATCAGGTCCCAAATTATTCAGGAATTAGAAAACTTTAAAACCTAATTATACGTCTTCTTCTAGCATACAATATATAGGGTGGCGTGATTCTCAATCAAATGTGCAAAAGAAAGCATCTTTTGTCCACGTTTTTTTGAAATTTACTTTAAATTTATAAGACAATCAATGTGAAAAGTGCCTACCACTTTAGTAGTCCTTTTTTACCCAGTGTGGTTTCTACAGGAGGTCGAAAAGAAGTGCATTCAAAAGCCGACATCCTGCCGAATTTTAAATGTTATAGGATGATGCCGTAAGGTAATCAGGATTACAAATCCACCTAAGTAATCCTTCCTAGTCGAAAGCGCAATTCAGAGTTTTGGCCAGCATTTCATGAGATCGGTTACGCACTGTAGGTAACGATTTATTTTTGTCGACATCCCGACCCACATCCCACATGCCTTCCGTCTGGAATAGACACAGACGGTCGATTGGAGGCCAATTAGCTGACGATTGACATTTCTGATAACGACCTTTCGCCTGCCTTTGATCTAAAACCAGACGCAACCCAACTCTCATCTGTTCCCCGTCTTGTCTTATAGTCGGACGAAATTCGGTTCCCATGTGATTTTGACCGCGCTTGCTTGAAGTACCAAATCCTTTAAAATATCACCCTCCACACCGTTCCAAATTCTCTCGGCTTAGCAAGCCTTTTAAACTTTGGATATTGTTGATAGCGTAGACACAGTTCAAAAACACTCACAACAACGATACATGGAGGAGGCGCTGGCGGTAGGCGTTTGAAGGCTGGGAGCTGGCAGTTTGATACAGGACTGGTAATGTTTACTGCAGGGAGTACAGTGCGGCAAAGTTGTCGTCCCGCGGCGGCCCGACCCATCCTGAGCTGCTGCCAGAGCTCGCACACGCGACTGCGGGCGTGAGCAGTGACCATGAGCCAACCAATCCCCTCCCCCGCGGTGAGCAAAGACTCCTGCCAACTTACAACCAAAACCTGTAAACAACCCAGCAGG